>CM060947.1:210811464-211221464 GCA_030765055.1 Mantis religiosa | reverse complement strand
AGTGTGAATGCTGCTATCATGAATATAGTTAATGATAGGCATATCTTCTTCAGGATATACGGAACGAACACTTGGTAACATGCAGTCCTCTAACACCTCCACATACTCCCAAGAATTCATTCTCGGGCATACACGGACCAGTTGACTCACACCGGCAAACGATGCTAATCCTGTCACTTCTTGCTGTGGTCACTACATGTTCTAGGTTGTATCGTGTTTTGTCTGGACGCCATAGTATCATTCTTTCCTCTTCGTCGGATGAGAACACTTTCTCGCCCGTCCATACTACAGTGTCCCAGAATGTCTGAGGCATTGTAAGAAACTGGAGAGCAAATCCTTCCTAGTGTGGATGCCGGCAGCATGAAGACGCCCTCTAACAGTTGAAGGCATTATCTGAAGTACCATATGCCTCGCGATTGACGTAGAAGGGCGGAACGGATTCTCTTTGGAATTCTGTACTATGGCTGCATCCATATCCGGAGAGGTAACCCTGGGTCTTCCGGATTTAGGTTGGGTTTTTAATCCTTCTTCTTCCTCTTCCTGGAACCGCCGGATCCAGTAAAGAACGCAGTCAAGCCCTCTTCCCAGAGAATTAGCTATCTGTGTGGTAGCAAGACCTGCTTCCCACATGCCAACAATACGGCCCCGAGTGACTTCCGAGGTTAAAGGCATTCCTCTCTTATCTTATTCACTCTAATGTAAATCTACATTATTTCCCTAAAAAGCGTGAATGAAGAAAGTGCTAACACTAACTTATTAAATTGAACAGTTTCAGCAACAGCATCTATATGACAGTTGATTTTTTTCGCTATCTGTGTTAATTCGTTGCCTGAAATGTTGTAATGTTCACAGCCTCTAGAAGCAGATAATTGCTGCACACTGCTTCGAACTATATATGCTTCAAATACGTAAACTATTTCTTGTTTAACTGCTTAATTTTGTTATAGCTGCATGTTAGATTAGCGTTACACTCTTATTTGTCCCTTCAGGTTTTCTTTGTCAACATAATCATCATCATCATCATCATCACCATCGCCTGCCTCGGTAGCTTGGTGGTAACGTGTCTGCATCACGTTCAAGATGTCCCGAGTTCGAATGTCGATCAGGATGAGTTACCTGGATAAGGTTCTTTTCCGGGGTTTTACGTTATCTTAAAAGACGAATGTCGGATAACTCTAAGCTCTATTGACCCTGGGATCATTTGAGCATCATTTCACCCATCCCATTCATCGTCCGCTATGACTTAACGTTGGAGGACGTAAGTTACAAAAAGCAAATCAAAACAAAACAAAAAAGAAAGAAATAAAAACACCCTCATCATTATAAACGCTGACCAGATTGACTTAGATGCTGGCATTCTGGTCCCAAGGTTACGAGTTCAAGCCCGGTCTAGTTCGATGGTTTCTACGTGTAGCTAAAACTGAAATGCATCATATCAGCTTTACTGACATTTAAAGAACTCCTTCGTGAAACCTCTGACATGCTGGTGACGCTAACGTGATTTTGTATTTGAACTGTTATTTTCAAACAAAATAGTATTTTATTTATTTCGTTGGTCGTTAAAAGTCTAATATATATAGCTTTTAATTTGGTGGCTATATTAATTGTCGTAGTAGATCCATATAAGCTGTTCTTGAGAACTGTGACAAAAAATAATTAATATATTTATTTTCGGAACAAGATATAACTTTTAAACAATAATTTTAGATATTAATTTTAAATACCACGCTAACCTATGAAAGGTAGAAGTATTTCCTTCCAGATAAAACAACTACTTTGAGTATAGGAAATGTATTTAAAAAGAAGAAAGGGAGATTAAAATGATTGGGGTGTGACGTGCGAGAGAGAGGAAATAACGTTATTAAAAAATGATCGATAAATACAAAGTTGATACTAAAGAGTTATATAAAACCATCTACGTTTCATGTGGCAAAATTATGTTTATTTTCCATTGAGGCTTAAATACCTGTGCGCCGAACTCGCTGGTCAGGTATAAGGAAACTGAATCTTCCTGGCGCAACTAACTGATAAGAAACCCGCCTCCCTCGCGTAGGCCAGTCTTGCTCGTATCGGAATACATTTGCTCACGTCTGTACAAAAAAACAAGGCTGGTCGCTGTGCCGAATCCCCTCCATAGTAAACCTAATCCTGGTTTAAATTAACCACGTCTATCACGGTGCAATTTGATTTTGCATCCTATATATAGATGCAGAGGAGGTTGGGGCTTCTTCATAAATCTCTCCCCAATTAAAAAAATATATTAACTTATAACATTTTGAAAATGAATGCTTATCCGAGATTAAACCCTACTGAGGGCTGAGGGTGGACACGCAACAAAACTACTCTGGCTATACTAGCCTGCCAGCACCTTGATCGGTCGATCGAACGTCACTGTCCTTCTGCCAGGTCCTCGCAGTGAGTGAGATCGCGTTAATCTGAATATACGTTTTGTACAATATTTCACAGTCAAATACTTAAATAAGATGACTGTTCAATAAAGAATGGTCAAAAAAATTTTACATCCTACCTTCTCTCATCCTCATAATTTTGATAGTCCTTCTCAAAATAATCTCCCCTGAATGCGATGCACTTGTCCCAGTGTTTCTGCCAGTCTTCAAAGACATGCTGGAGACCATTTTTGAGAGATCCTTCAAAATCACCTCCGCAGCCTTCACCAATGCTTCTAATGATGGATAATGTCTCCCACGAAGGCGTTTCTTCAAGTTAGGCAATAGAAAAAAGTCACATGGTGCTAAATCCGGACTATAGGGAGGGTGAGAGATGCACTTCACGTTGGTTTTTGCAAGATATTCAGCAACAACATTGGCAATATGCGGCCGCGCGTTATCGTGGTGCAGCATCCAGCCTGCTTCACGGAAATGTGGTCTTTTGCGC
Source organism: Mantis religiosa (assembly GCA_030765055.1). NCBI lineage: Eukaryota > Metazoa > Arthropoda > Insecta > Mantodea > Mantidae > Mantis > Mantis religiosa. The sequence continues at coordinate 211,218,569 of CM060947.1, read as the reverse complement.
CTGATATGGTCTTGCAATGTCTTCAGGACATCCCTGTAGTATCCCTCTACTGGCAGTGGAGTGTTTTGTAAGGAACGATAATATGCGGCAGAAGATGAGGTTGAAGTTATATATAAGCTATCTGATGTGTTATTTTATGTGCCTAGAAGCAGCCTCGGGCGTTTGTAGCGCTCTCCAGGATCGATGTCGTACTCACCTAGACCGCGGATGAGGGAGTTGAAGTTGTGGGAGAGGTTTTGATAGAAGGAACGTGAAAGAGTAGATTAGATTAGATTGATTTGCGTTCAGTAGGTTCACCTGTAGCCAGAAAAGGCTGTGAACATTGAACATGTCCAGAGGTATAAAGTTTAATAGCATGTATATGTACAAAAGTTAACATAAGACACATATAGTATACAGGCAATATTAACAGCAACAGGGAAAACAAAGCAGGGATAAATTATATATGATACAAAATGAAATACTTTTTAAACCAGCTTTCACTTGGCTTATGCCAGTACGTCTGAACCTTTTTGCAATGGATACCATACGTGTTATTTATTAAATACATATACTTTAAAAATAAACTTTCAACTTGCATCAAATATTTATTAGTAATGATTTGTCATTGGAATAGTTAGATACTAGTTATAGAGCTACAGAAGCATTATCAGGATAATTTGTCATTCAGATAATCGTGTACAGAATAAAAAGATTTTGAGCAAAGATACTCTCTAACAGCTGTTTTAAAAGCACCGAAATTATTAGCTTTTTCTTTAAGAACATAGGAAGTGCGCCAAATATTTTGATAGTTTCATAATGCACACCTTTCTGGAAGCAAGAAAGTTTAGCACTGGGATAATGGATATTATACTTTTGTCTAGTGTTTATTCTGTGAATTACATTATTTGTTGCAAATAAGGCACGATTGCATACAAAGAATTTTAGGATCGAGAATATATACATGCAAGGAAGCGTTAATATCTTCAATCTTGTAAAAAGATCTTTACAGGAGCATCTGGTGTGGGTGTTAGTAATGATTCTTATAACCCTCTTTTGCATAAGAAATATTTTTTCTTTTTACTTTCTACTGAGTTGCCCCAAAATAATATTCCATATTCCATAATAGAGTTAAAGTGTGCATAATATACTAATTTAAGTGTGTCAATAGATGTATGTGTGGATGTAGTATATTATTGTGGGGATACGTAGGTCTCGTCGGATAACTAGATTGGGGTTATACCAAGGGGAGTGTATTTCTACCAGGACTGGTTACTTTGGAAGTTCAAACATTTCCGATTAGAGCGCGTTAAAAATCAGGCGCCATCTGTGGTTTAACCTAATTTGCTATTTCGCCATCAGATGTCAGCCAAAGTAACAGGATGGCCAACCTTCCCGTTAATTTTACACTATAATTGTACTTCTGACGTTCTATTTTATTTATAATTTAAGTTTACATAATGTCAAATTATTTAAAAATTATTTAAATATTATCTAACTAGTAAACCTGTTCCTTTTGCGAATAAGTTTTGCGTTTAAGTCACTTAGTTACATACTCTTTATGTTTACCAACCTAGATATTATCAAGCTAGTGGTATACAGAAAATGGGACGGGTTATTTTGTACTTGTCATGATTTCGAAACATAAAAATGGATATAACAGTTGTCAGCTGTGAGTTGGAAAGTTGGACTTTAGTTCATTGGATTAACATCAATCATGTTCTTGGTTAACCATTCCTGAAATTCGGAGGTGAATATCAAGTGAAAGAGGTAAATAAATCTTTGCACTTCATTTACTGACAAACGTTTAAGACCGGTGATTTTTATAAGTATGATATCACTACTATTCTTTTTGTATTGTATGAGGGCATACTTTACTTTAGAAATCGTAGAAATGGAAATACTTGGGGCGTTACAATTAAAATGCATCTCTCTGGAATTGATTCTGGAAGAGAAATAAACAACATTGTTACTTGTAAAAGTTGAAGTATAAAAATTAAAAAAACCTATGTTGTAAACTGTATTAATATATGTATATCACCCTCAGACCTTTTTCGCTAAGATGTGCTGCCATAGCACAGGCATGCTGAGTGTGCACCCTTACAAAGAAATTTGCTCAAAGTAAGGATGCCTGCCACATTTACTAAAAAGTGGAGAGAATTCAGACGTCAGATCACCGAATTCTTGCTTTTGGGTAGACAGTTATTTTTAGCATTTTATCTGCCTTCTAAGCGCCTTGTGCACTTAATTGGTTAATTAATAAAAATATTACTAAAAATCTGCTGACAGGTATGCAATTGAATAGGGATGTATTGAAAATTAAATAATGAAATAGCTGTCTCACAAAAAAGGCAAACAAAAGTAGGAATTTGCTTTATAGGTTTTGTGTGTTAACACAGATAGCTGAAACTAATTTTTGTGAGGAAATATTGCAAGCACATTGATTACAAGCTTTTGCCACAAATTATATTCTAAAATTTATTGCCTTTAAATAAATTCATCTCCAGTTTTAAATTAAACTATGAAGTTATTTGTTAAGGATTTTATCTGTAAATTACTATAAAAAATTAGGATTGTCTATTAGAACACAGAACCAATATCAAGCATAAGTACTTTGGCACAAATTATTGTACTTGGGGTCAATCTTCTTAATTCCACTTTTGTATGGCTGATGGTTATTAAAGCTAGAGAAAGACTTGTGCTAGTGTTTTCAGGGTAGTTGCCTATTAATTCTGTGTTTATTAGGAGTTATAGGAGATCATTTTACTTTATATAGATGTCTCAGCTAAGTTTTCTCGTTGCTTCTCAGTTGCAACCTTTGGCTGGCTCCAACAACTACACTCCTGTGCTTGTATAAAAATATTTGTCATCCGAGCTTTGCAGCATAGGCCCCTCAATATCCCAGCTAAACTTTGCAGCTTAGCGCCCTCAATATATTCAATATACTTGTAAATTGTCACATGCAGTAGTAAACACAGTTCACAGGTGGCAGTGCAGGACAGTGCAGATTGATCTCAAGTACATAACTTATAGGTACTTTGTAGTACTACCCAGTTATACTGCAATTGTCATTTTGTCAATCAGTGAACCTGCATTCCTACTAATTGCATGGTAATAACTTTCTTTTTAGCATTGTTTCACTGACCTAAATTAAACAGATGTGAATAAATATGGCAATAAAAAGCATTTCAAATGTTAAAAATGCAAAATTAATTTACTTGAATGGGATAGGTTTTTTTTTTTTAAGCAGTGCGATAAAAAATTTGAAGTTTAAAGGTGTATTAACATTTTACAAATAAAGAAAGAGAGGAAGTTTTAAAGCAAATAAAATCTGAACTTTTATTTGCTACTTATTTTTAACGTTAAGAGTTTTAAACCTATCCAATCATCTGATGATATGAAGTTCATTAGGTCAAACATGGAGGAAGAAGAATCAAATGACATTGTTCATCCTTCTCACTGTACTTTACCGGATGAAAGTGCTTCTTCAATGAACAACAGAAAAGGTGGTTCAGAACATAAATGTGAGTGTAGCATAAATAAAATTGATGACACTGTAGCAGATAAGTTTAATGCATATGCAATTGAACCTCACTTATATGTTTTTCAAAGATATACAGTAACTGTTTAGGCACCAAATCTCTGATCTTCGAAGTTGGAGGCCCAAATGACCTTGTTGTTGACGGGCCCTAAAACACCACACACTTGAAGTTGGAAATTGAGGCGGTTCGGGCTCTGATGTAACCCGGCTGAGATATCCCTTATCTCAGCACCTCATATTTAGATAGCGGTGATGGAGAGGGGTCACAGGTGGGGAGATTTTTGGTACAGGCAGGGTTTTTCTCTGGGCGCTCGGCATGAGGACTCTTGTAGGTGCTCAGGGTTCAGGGCGTGGGTACTTCCTGGCGTGGTTGTGGTATTGGAGAAAAACTATCTGCATTTGTCCATTCTCAATTTATTATCACCTGCAACACTAGCTCAACTCGCCACCAATTGTAAGCCGCTATCTGGTTGTTTCTCTTACTGCGCGTGTCTACGTGTGGTTACAGGTTCGCGTTCACGACGCTGACTGGTTCACTCCGCGGTGTCTCGTAACTTAATGCACGCGGTTTATCCGCGATATCGTATAACTTAGTATATGCGTGGTTCACTCCTTCGAGCCTTGCAACTTAGTAACCGCGGGTCACTCCGTGGTGTTTAGTAACTGAGTATTACATGGATCTCTCCCCCGGTGTCCAGTAACTGAGTGATACATGGTTTACTCCATCGGTGTCTAGTAACTGAGTGATACGTGGTTTACTCCATCAGTGTCTAGTACTGAGTGATACGTGGTTTACTCCATCAGTGTCTAGTAACTGAGTGATATGTGGTTTACTCCATCAGTGTCTAGTAACTGAGTGATACGTGGTTTACTCCATCGGTGTCTAGTAACTGAGTGATACGTGGTTTACTCCATCGGTATCTAGTAACTGAGTGATACATGGTTTACTCCATCGGTATCTAGTAACTGAGTGGTCTGACCAGGAACTTCTAAGTTCTGCCATAGCTAAATCTACCCCCACTATCGCAAGGTTTTCAATTTTGGGGACGTCATGTGGATGCATTACTAGTGAGTGATTGGATAGTTCATAATTTTGCTTCCCTCTATTTTTTAAATATTAGGTGTGCGCATGACGGAGAAATGCTACAAACTTTCCCAGGCTTGCAGTCTAATTTATGCGCAAGCACGTTCCGAAGGGAGCACTCAGGAATGCATATAATCCCTCAGAAATCAGTACAAGACACATACTTTTAAAGATTCAATGAAACCTAGACGCGACAGAGCGGCACCTATGCTAGCCTTAGGGCACATTTGCCTCAGTTCGCTTTTGTTACCAGACAAAGGAGGCGGCATACCTTAGCCAGATGTGTTTCCCAGCTTGCAAAATCTAGCTATACTCTGTCAATCTGATAAACGTTCAGATAAACGTTTATATCATTGCAATATAAAACTACTCCCAATTACAGTCACACTTCTTACTATACGTCTGACATCCTGCATAATTAATTATCCTATGTTCCTGACCAAGGGGAACGGTCACAAAATATATTAATTTAATGACTGTTTTATATATATGTATATATATATATATATATATATATATATATATATATATATATATGTATATATATATATATATATATATATACGGATGATTTCTCTATGTTGTATTCATGCTTTCACTCCACAAAACAATAGGCATCTGTAAGGCATAATTTTCGGAATGCATTTTTGCTATGCACATGTTATAAAACAGTCATTCTTCTCCAGATTATATCATTATGATGATGGCGACGACAACAATGATTGTGATGGGTAGCAGTAGTAGGTAGGTCCGGAGATATGTTTGGATATGCTCAGCAGTATGAACTGTGAGCCTGATGTTGATCCTTATGTTGTGCATGGCCTTTTGCAAGCATCTCTCCATTTAGTTCAAAATTCTGCAGGCCTAATGATCTGTGGCTATTTCACAGAAAAGTGGAAGAATGTCTTTGATTCCATGTATCCATCCACTTCAGCCTATACCTCCCATGGTTTCCTGTAAAGCCAAAATAGGCATAAATAATGAACCATAAATTAACATGTTCCCAGTGTGCATGAGGAAATCCAAGCTCTAGAAATTAAATGATTTCCATCACTGCAAAGGATAAAAGATCCAAAGAATTTTTTAAGCACTGTAAACCACCAGTACCTTTAAATTATCAGTACTTCTGATATGTACGAGGGCTGTTCAATAAAGAATGGTCATTTTTTTTTTGACAACGTACCTTTACTCATCCTCATAATTTTGATGGTCCTTCTCCAAACTGTCTTCCCTGAATGCAATGCACTTGTCTCAGCGTTTCTGCTAGTCTTCAAAGACATGCTGGAAACCATTTTTGAGAGATCCTTCAAAATCGCCTCTGCAGCTTTCACCACTGCTTCTGATGATGGATAATGCCTCCCACGAAGGCGTTTCCTCAAGTTGGGGAATAGAAAATGTTACGTGAGGCTAAATCCGGACTATAGGGAGGGTGAGGGGTGTACCTCACGTTGATTTTTGCAAGATATTCAGCAACATTGGCAGTATGCGGCCACGCATTATCGTGGTGCAGCATCCAGCCTGCTTCATGGAAATGTGGTCTTTTGCGCCTGATATGGACTTTCAATGTTTTCAGGACATCCCTGTAGTATTGTCCAGTTACTGATGTGTGTGCAGGTACAACATTCTGATAAACCATTCCATGAATATCAAAAGATGAGATGACCATAAGTTTCTCAGCAGAAGCAACCACTTTTGCTCTTTTGGGGGTTGGTGAAGGAGATTTCAATACTGAGCTTTGCTGTTCGCTCTCAGGATCAAAATGATGTAGCCAAGTTTCATCAGCAGTGATTACGTTTGAAAGAAATTTCAGAACTTCCTCTAACATCAACTTTAATTGCATGTTACCTCCATTGCAGCGGTAGGCGATACTGAACATCTCTGAACTTGCCTGGTTCTCACAGGCGGAAACCAGGAGTACCAACAATGAAACTACTGCAGCGTGTTTGTTTCACATTAAGCTAACAGAATATAGTAAGAATGAATTTTAGTGCAAAAAATTATGACCGTAAAATAATTATGATCATTCTTTATTGAACAGCCCTCATAAGTACTCTAAATTGTACATTGTTATTTATTGTATATAATAAATTTATTGCTTCCTTATTTAAATGATATGTAATAATTTTTGTATAATGTAACGTCTGTTTCAGTCCCATAAAAAGGAAATCACATACATTTTTTAAAATATATATTTCAGTTTCACTGTAATCTCTTAAAAACCTGTAATTGAGGTTATATTGTACGTTAACATGCTGTTAATGTTAATATATTTTGTTGAAAATAGCTATAATTGTAAAATAAATTAATACATTGCAATATGCAGCAGTCAAACTAGCCAAGGAGGATCTCCAATGAGAAAGACATTAGGTTTTTCCAGAAACAAATTGAAAATGGATATTTTGCAATAACTGAAATTTGTTGTATAGCTTATATCAGCTGCAACAAACTTACATATCTGTTGCCTCTAGTTAATTTTTTCTTTGGTCATTAGGTAATGTGAGTAAAAAAATAAAACAGATCTTGCAGTTTTAAAGTTCAGCCCAAGATTAAGGTAGCATGTGCATATGAATGGGATGGCAGAGTTCTGTGGTTTCAAAATTTATCCCAAGGTTAGGTTACAATGCCTAGATGAATGTATGTATATGCGCAAAATTCATATAACCATTTCTTGCATACTCTAAAATTCTGGGGTTTGCAGTTTTGTCTGCACATGCTCAATATAGTAATAAGATGGAGTGTCCTTTATTAGCTTTCTGTGGTGATTTTGCTAGAAAAGTATAAAAAAAGGTGGATAGGTGGCTTATAGCTTTCCAAGAGATCACAGCTTATCATAAACCTCTTAGAATAGGTATTTTCATTGTTTTTGTGTTAGTTTTTTTACAACTTTTTTTAGGTCAGAGAAATGCTTAGATAGAATTCACAATCAGCAATTACTATTCTTAATAAATATAAGTAAATAACTTCATACTTATTTTTTGTGTATTGAATATGAAACAAAGTTGACTCACACCACTACATAAAATAGCACCTGGGCCAGTAACACCCATCTGGGATCTCTGTGATGTCAGGAAACACACTTCTATTGCTTCCAGTGCAAAGAGTGAAACTCTCTGAGAAGTGAGCAGATTAAGCAAGGGAGCAAGCTTTTATAATGGAAGTGCTAGTGTTAGTGGTATAAAGGAAGTTGTGCTTTATTTGTGGGGTCCATGATTTCTTTGAAGTAAACTGAAGTAAACTGTGTTTATCTTGCCGCCCCCCTCCTTTTTTTGATATCTTTTAAATCGGGACCTTGGAGCAATTACCTGCAGCCACAATAAATTCCATATAAAATTTTTTTTTATTTTCCTAAATGAAGTTAGTGTGATTTTTTATCCATGAAATGGATTTTTAGTTCCACCCAAATATCACTGTTTGTTTGCCAGTTTGCAATCTGAAAGCTGTTTTTAACAAATTTCAGTATGCTAAATTGAATGATGCTGTCCATTTTTCTCTATCACTTAAGGTTTTCTCACAAATCACAAAATAATAATTTGAAAATAGTATTTTTATGTAAAAATTGTGCATTACAAAATGAAGACAAAAATCAAAGTTTATTATTAACAAATATATAGAAGTACCTATATATCTGAAAAATAAGGCATGAAGTTAGATTTTCCTTGGCCGGAAAGTTGCTTGCACTGATTTATGCTTAAGTTGTGATTAAGGAACTTCACTTATCAAGCACCAACATTAATCAGCTCACTTCGACACTGATTTCTTTATGAAATCATTCATCTTGTCCATCTCTGAGGGATCCAAAATTACTGGGAAAATAATTGAGAGAGTACAGATGTGAAACTTTGAATTCATATTTTGCCCTGAAACTCATAGCTATTGTAGCATACTTCTCATAATTTTCTCGTATCACAGATCTTTTATATTTCCAAGAAACTTACTGAATACCTTTTTGAAAGTACAACATAGTTGCAGTTTTCTATCTTTCATGGTCCAAAAATGCACTATCTTCATTAGCTATCTTATTGAGGGCCATTAAATATACCCCCTTTTATTTTAGCTTCAGATGTTGCAGAAAATTTATTGTGCATATGAATATAAATATGGTTTGAAACACAAACCATTCTTGCCTGGTGCTTTCATGAATTGTTTCATAATAACTAATTTTATACACCAAAGAGACAATCTCTCTTTTTATTATTATTTTTTTTATCCACACACTTATCGAATATACTGGTATTTTTTTCTCCTGGTAATAAACCTTTTCTCTTAGACAATTCTAGGTAGAATTAACTTTGACATCTAAGCACTTGTTGTAAATCCGCGCTGTTACCATGATTTATCTTTGGTAATAGATACCTCTCAGATAACGCACTGATTATTCCAAGTGGAGTGAACATATATTTGTCATTTGTGATCCCTGCGAATTCCTTTGACTGATGTGATGTGTTTATTGGTGCTTAGCACACTACCGGCAGGCGCGTCGGTACCCCTCTCACTCTTACAAGAATAATCAGTGCATTATCTGAGAGGTATCTATTAGTAATAATAACCCGTGGCGCAACAGCCCATAGAGGGCCAAGGCCTACCAACCCGACTGCCGGTCTCACGCCCACTTACGCACGGCAGAGGTGGACGATCATCCAACCGATATGGGGAGGAGATGTGGTCAGCATCTCGCCATCCCCCATCCGGAATGCTGGTTTCCATGACCAGGGCCGCTTACCTAGCGTAAGCTCCCCACTTTCCTCACGATGCTGAGTGGGCACCGGTCCTATACCCGGGACCTAAAATCCCCACTACATGGGTGGGATCGAACCCGGGCCACTTCCCGTGGTGAGGGACCAAGGCATGCTGCCTTAACCCGCTATGCCACGGTGCAGGACGAGAGGTATCTATTACCAAAGATAAATTATGGTAACTGTTCCAGCAGTGCAACTATACCATATTTGACTACTATAGCAACATGTTTCATGGACACTAATTTTCCCAACTAAGTCACATTGATTGACAATATGATGATTTAACTATGAAGCTCAGGATTTTAAGTGCTTATGAAATTGTATATGGATGTTGGGGTAAGTTATCTCAATAAGAATTTGAAAATGTCTTTGGATTACTAAAAAATATGAGTCATTTGGAGAATTTAGTCATGCTGGTATGTTTTCATAATACTTCAGCGGGGTAGAGCAATGATACAGCTGTTGGTACAAGATCTACCAAGAAGTTGAAACACCCCCTATAAGCCCTATAAAACAGCTAAACAACTCCATGGGTTTTTCTATTAGGACAGTATATGGAGTCTAAAAAATGGAAGTGGATGCATCACTTATGTGGATCAGCCGATCTGGGAAGACTACTGATAACTTCAATTGGACCACTTGTCAGAAATATGATGAGTGTTAGGATCTGCAGTGCTTGCACCATAGCAGCTGAAGGTGTCAGAACCCCTTCCCTCTAGGAAGAGCAATGTTACATAAGAATGAAGAGCTATGGCATTGAATTTTTCTGTCTGATTCTACCTTTCCAGTTTCAAAGTTTAATCTACAGTCGTCATCCATGGTGATTTATCTCTTTTAAGTTTTCTTCATATATAAAAGCCACTTAAGTTTCAAGAAGGACCACTAGTTATGGTAAATCAAAGCAGGGCTTCCTGGCGCATAATGTGTGCAAGCCTGGAAACACTCCAACAAGTGAAGCATCAACAATTCTGTGTATGTACATGCAAGTGTTGCTTTGACATACCTCGAATGAACCTCATGTTCATAATTTTAAAGTCAGTTCAGGGGAGAGAAAATACCTTGAGTTCTGCATGGGACATTTGGCAATGTTTACTCTTCACTTATTAGGGATTGCAGCTTAGAAGAGGAAGGATTTCCTCAAAGTTTAAGATACTCGTACATTGTTCCTCAGCTACAACAGATAAAAATGATGAAAGCAGAGCACATGTTACGGGACATTGTAGTTGACATATAACATTTAAGAAGCCATAAATACTGGATTCTGCAGTAGTGAGCATCAGCAACAACAAAACAAAAACAAAAATCTTTGTCAGTAAGCTCTGCACAATTGTTTGGTTCCAAAACATGAATAGAAACAGGTTTGTGTGCAGTGGTATCATGGAATGATGAAAAATTTGTTTGGGGAAGAACCAAAAATAATTTAACAAAGGTACCAAAGCTAGGTATATCAGTATGATCTGGAAACTAACCAACAGTCATCTGGGTCATCCTAGGAAAGAATCTCCTAAGAGAAGCATTGGCAAGAAGATCTGTTTGTTCTTCTTAGTTAATAGCCATATTATAACAGTTTTCCTTTAGGAACAAAAGACTATCTCTGCTAGATGGTACAGCTCAAACTGTCTGCAACAAGTATTTTATGAAGTGAGAATAATGTACACTAAGATCAGTTTGCATTGAATTTTGTTTTGTGAAACACTTTGCCCTACTCCATGAGAAATAATCCTTTTTTTTTTTTTCTCTTTTTTCCCCCCCACAGGAGTCAAATATTTGTTCTGACAAACTTAGTTCCTATCTTAAAACTGAGAAAACCAATAATTTCCAGAAAAGTTTACAGTTTCTTTCTAGAGTTAATGCGAGCTCTTTTAAGTCTATATTGTAGGCATCAACCTATGTTATGGTGCTTTCTTTAATAGAGAAACTATGGGTAAAGTCAACCAGAGTATTTTGTATTTAGGAATCTTATCAGTTGCACAACTGTCTACATGACTAACAACTGCCAAAATGTAGCTCACAGTAAGCCAGAAATATCCGAGGGATGTGGTTTTAGAAGAGGAGTGAATCAGTTGCAAGCAAAGGCTTTTAAATTATCACTTTTAAATTTTGTTGTCATTTAAAGTGATTGCAAAGTAAGCATTATAGGAATTTCAGATAATTTACTTTCATGAAGAAAGGATTGATTCGTAGCATGTACATACATTCAGTAATTACAAAAATATATTATTGCTTTTACTTAACTATTTTCTTTGATTATCCTTGCAAACTCATACATATCCTTGATTCTTTTTATACTAACCATTTTTTATATTCCTTACTCATTTTATCTTATTTTGTATCCCAAACATCCAGTCTTCACTTCTCTCTTTAGATCCTATGAAGCCTTACTCTCCTTTTCTCCACATATGACGCATGTTTGATTCATTATACTCCCGCTGAACTCTTAAGGAAGCATTAAGGTATAAGGAGAGTAAAAAGATTTCAGTTCAGGAAGCCCATGCTAAGGCAGGGATGGCTCTGGGGAAATGTCTCCATGCCAAAGCACTGCCTGAAAAAGGGACAGAAATATGATTTTCAATTACTTTCTAATATGGTCATGCTTATTATTATTTAAGATGCAGTGAAATGTCTTGCCTTTCAACAGAAAGCCACAGAAGCTGAAGGCACTCACTATAAGTTCTCAGTTTGAACACTATATGATACTATTCTATGGATTCTTGTACAAAATTACATCTTTCTCTACAATGAATCATTGGTGCATCAAAGAGAAGAGAATTGTCTCCCAATTAGTTGCAGCATATGCCGGTCAGTAGTGCAGATGTATTTTTTTACCTTGATAGATTGAGAGTGATGTACAGTGGTATCTGGATGAGTCCACTTCAGAGCAGTTGCAACTGGAGGAGAGGGCAGTTCAGTTGCATATCAGTTGTGAGCAACTAAACAATGCAGAGCCACTGACTAATACTACAGCTTGTTTCAAAATGTGCTTGTCTCCTTGTTCCAAGAGAGCATTTAAAAATGGCACCTCCTAGCAACACATTAGGAAATAAGGTGCTACATTTAAAAACATGAGAAGTAATAACCAATTATGTAGAAAATGAAGCTAGCTACAGTGAAGCAATAAATATTACACAAATAAAAATATTTGCCACTTAGGCTTCACTTATCTTAACAACTTGGTGTTGATACTTCTTTTCAAATGGAAATTGATTTCACAAACAAATCGTTTGTATCCTCAGTCCATAGATAGACTCCGTTGTCACGAAGTTATCCTTGAATAAAGTCAAGAATGAATAAAGAATAAAGTCAAAAATGCTTTATTCTGTTTTCATGAATTTTGTTTAGTGGAGATAACATAGTCACAAAAAAAGATTTGGTGGATTTAGTTCACACATGGATTCTTTAAGGTACCTACGAGAGCACCTTAAATTGATATGATGTTTCATAATTTATTTGTAAATTTTATGGTAGCTTGGTATTTGTTCGAGCAGAAAGTGGTACACTTTGAGTCTGATGGATACAATTAGTTCTACCTTTTCATAGGTATCACTTAGTGCCAATCGATGTGTGGTGAAAAAAAACACCACTTCTATCAGTGGTGTATATATTGCATTATATAACTAAGCATTATTGATATATTCTTACATTTGCAATCGGATATCTCCTGTTTCTTAAATTACATATATAAATTGTAGAGTAATGCTGACACTACCAGTTCATTTTTTGCTTTTAGCTGCCACTGTGCTAAGGGTTACCTTAGACAATCCACCTTTAAAGGAATCTGTGATGTAAATAGCAACAAATGATACCTAAGCACAGGTCTAAAATGCACTAGCCAGTTATTATTTAGAATATTGTATTTACATGCAACTGGAGCACATGATGCCAGCAATCATCTTCAAAAATTGTAGTAGTAACTGATACCTTGTGTCACTATACATGGGAATGAAATGGCGGATTCGGCAGCTAAGGCGGCAACCATAGGGCCCAGTGTTAACAACCCTTTTGTGACCTTGGAAGACCTAAGGTTCAATGTGCAAAGAGGGGTACTGTCATGCTAGCGCAATGAGTGGTCTGCTCTCCGTGGAAGCAAGCTGAGAATGATGAAGCTTCCAAATCCCTGGGCAACTTCCACTCGTGCATCATGTTGAGAGGAGGTGAGACTTGCTCGGTTATGCATTTGGCCACTGCATTTTTACCCATAGTTATCTTTTAAAAGGAGAACGTACTCCAGCTTGCCCACTTTGCGGTGACGCCCTCTCAGTCTGTCATGTTGTTTTAGTGTTTTAACTTGTCACATCTTTGCTGATCTCTCCAGCTGCCGGCCAGCTTGGCAGACTTACTGGTAGATGACCAGAAAGCGGTAGCGAAGGTTTTTAAATTGTTTTTAATTAATTTTAGAATAAGTTATTGTAGATGTTGACCTGCGTTTTATCTGTAATTTAGTTTATATTGAATATATTTTAGTTAGATTTTAATTAATTTTTAGCAAGATTGGGTTTTTAAGGGCACTGATGAACACGTAGTTGAGCACCCTAGAACACAATCGTTACTATACATACATTTTTATTAAAGGCTTTTTTGGACCTGCATTTCTACTAAAGTTTTTATTTATAGGAAGTAAAAGCATATTGTGATTTGCATGATTATAATTATATTTTATGGTAAAAGTATGTCCGTGGCATAGCAGTCAGAAATCCCTTTCAATTCCTAACTGGGAAGAGGAATGTTTTTAATATTGAAAATCTATTATCCTGAGAGTGAGGTCATTTCATTATCATGCTGGAGTAGAAGACATTGGCAAAAATTACTATAACATGTTAATAGTTCGTCCTTAGACAAGTCGCTAAACATGGCTTACATATACCTTCCTTTAGGCAAAACATCCATTATCGTTTTGAGTAGAAGTTTACTGCACATTACATCTTTTACTACTTAATTTACATAGAAACTCCTCCGTAGCCATAATAATTTCTTAAAACAGATGAGAATTTGCAGATCAGTTTGTGATTCAATATAGTACATAAGAATATTAAAGATCAGATGAAGTAGATTCAAAACATGCACCAGAAGTAATTCATTGATTTGATCACTTAATTTTAACTTGATAATAAAAGTAGAACACTGAACCTTTATAGTAACATCAAATGAGGAAAATGTGATGTCTTCTGACAAGCAGCTGAGAAATGCTGGAGTGCAAGCAACATTACAAACAGTTCCAAAATTCAATACAAGTAAACATAAACCATTGGTGGAACAGCAAGAACAGGTTAAACCTGAGGAAGATGTTACCAAAGGTAATAATAGGAAGTTTAACTTGAAAATTATTTGAGAAATGTCATTGACTCTTTCCAAGTTTTTTTGCATTAACCCATTTTATATTTTGACAAGTTTTAAATGAAATTTCTAAAATGAATTTATCTGGCTTTTTTTAAATGGGTGTGCTAATTTTCATAATTATTTTGATAACCAGCCAAAAAGAGATTTACTATTAACAATTTGTTTAAATTTTGGCTTTTGTCATTCAGCATGCCGTTCAGGTAAACTATTGTAATATCTGTAGCGTGACTTCAGATTTTTAAATTCTTTTTTAATTTGCTTAGTCTTCCTGAAGTAAAGGAAGCAAGCCAGTTGAAAATAAATGTCAGTTTAGGCAGCTGCTTACCTTACTAAAGCAATACAAGGGGAACTATTTATATTTTGAGCCTAATAATTAAAACAAAGTAATTTCTGATTGAAAACCGTTTTATTTATTTATTTATTTATTTTTTTTTTTTTTTCAAAATATTCTCTGTTATGATCAATACACTTTTGCATCCGTTTGAACCAATTGTCATGGCATTTATTTCAGTTTTCTTGAGATACCTCCAAAACATAGCTTTTGAAGGCATCAACAGCCTCTTCTTAGGACGAAAATCGTCCACGTAATTTATTCTTGATTTTCAGGAACAAACAAAACTGTATGGCAGATGACTCATCAATTTGATTTTTTGACACTTCAAATACTCTGTTGTTAGAAGCCTTCCTGCAAACAAATGGTTGTGTACCATTCGATATTGACCGTTTTATGTTCCTCTAAAGGCACTGTTGACACGTGACCAGTTTTGCTGAAAAAGCAGGCGACCATTTGCTTCAAGTGCAAACAACTTTTGTTGGATTTGCTTCATCTTGAAACAACCATAAAATCGATTACTGTTTACATTCTGGCTCATATGCATAAATCCAGGATTCGTCACCTGTTACAATCTTATATACATCTTTTGAGGCACCACCATTGTATTTGAGCATTTTTTACACCGTCACAAGCATCTTTTAGAGATTGCATCAAATTATGTGGAATTCAGTGAGAACAAATCTTTTTAATGACTAAATAATCATGCAGTATTTTATATATGCTGATGGAACTAATATCTATGATTGCCTCAGTCTCACAGTATGTCACATGATCTTGCGTTATTAGTTTTTGCACAGCATCAATGTTTTCCGGCACAACTGATTTTGGATGACCTTCACAAACTTCATAATTGAGCGAACGTTAGCCAAGATTAAATTCGTTACACCATCATTTCACAATTACAAAGGATGGAGCTTTGTCGCCAAATGTGAAAGTTAGTTGTTCGATGCACTCTTGTTTTAATATCTGCGTCAAAAGTTGTAATAAATCATTGCACGAATATTTTCACGAGTTAATTCCATGTTTTTGTTGAGACATAATTTTCAAGTTAATGTATACAAAACAAATGACGCTCTATTGAAAAAATGAGGTAGGTTATTGGCAACAGTGACAAATTTTCGATTGGAAATGTCAGATGGCACCTATAACATTCAGGGTTGCCAAGGCTCAAAATATAAGTAGTGCCCGCCGTAGAATATAAAATGAAATGAGGTTTACTATTTCTGCATTCTGTAAAAGTATTTGAAATTCAGTAATTGCTCTCCCTTTAAAATGCCAACTGTTAAGATTTACATCAAGTTTTTTTTTTTTTTCATCTGGCTACCATAGGTATGATGTAACAGAGGCATGGAGAAGCAACAAAACACAAGGACAGAACAGTAGTGATGACATTAAGAGTGTTGTGGGTGCATGGAGTAAAATAGTATTAAATTTCAGATAAATTTCAGAAAATATTCTAGACATGTCAGTTTATTTGAACAACTATTTAATACATTAATTTAAACTTGATACTAAAAGTAGATCACTGGACCTTTGTAGTACCACCAAATGAGGAAATCTTGATCTCTTCTGACAAGCCGTTGAAAAATACTGGAGTGCAAGCATCATTACAAACAACTCCAAAATTCAATACAAGTAAACATAACCCATTGGTAAAACAGCAAGAACAGGTTAAATCTCAGGAAGATGTTACCACAGGTAATAATAGAAAATTTAAACTTGAAATTTATGTGAGAAATACTCTTTCCAAGTATTTTATATTAATCCATTTTATATTTTGGCAAGTTTTAAATAAATTTTCTAAAATGAAATTACTAATATATATATGTGTGTGTGTTAATTTTCATAATTATTTTGATAATCGGCCAAAAGGAGACTTACTATCAACAGTTGGTTTAAATTTTGGCATTCAGCATGCCTCTCAGTTAAACTATTGTGACTTCAACTTTCCAATTTTTTTTTTTTTTTTTTTTTTTAATTTACTTAGGCTTCCTGAAGTAAAGGAAGCAAGTCATTTGAAAATACGAGGGTGGTATGAAAAGTTGCGGAACTAATAAAGATGCACAACATTTATTTCAGATTTTTTTTATTTTTTATTTTTCAACAGTCTTGTAATATATACAAATATAATAATTTGTAACTTAAAAATTCACTTATAAGAAATGATGATGATTCTTGTAACTCTACACAGTTCTCCCAGCGATGCTTCCATCTCTGTAACCCGTCCAAATAGTACTCTGCATTTTTCCTCTGCAAAATAATTGTTCACGAAGGTGATTGTCTCTTCAGTTTTCGGAAATCTCTGTCCTCCCTGCGCAATTTTCAGATGAGGAAAGAAAAAGAAGTTGCTTGGGCTAGATCTGGTGAGTAAGGCGGATGGTCAAGCAGTTCAAACCTTAATTCTTAGATTTTCGTCATTGCAACCACTGAGGTGTGAGACGGAGCATTGTCTTGGCAAAACAGGATTTTCTTTTTCTGCAAATGTGGCCTTTTTTTTTTTTTTTTTTTTTTTTTTTTTTTTTAATAACCGGGTCCCCTTCTGCAGTCCACTGTTTGTACTGTATTTTTGTTTCAGGCGTATAATGGTGTATCCAAGTTTCATCTACAATAATTAATTGGCACCAAAACTTGGATTTATTGCACCTAAACTGCGCCAACAAAGCGTTGGAAATGTTCATTCGAACACGGTTTTGGTCTAACATGAGCAAACGCAGCACCCAACTCACGGACAGCTTTCTCATGTCCAAATGTTAATTTAATATGTGACCAACACGTTCTTTTGACATGTTCATAGCCTCTGCTATCTCTCTCACTTTAATTTGGCGGTTGTCTAGCACCATTTGGTGAACTTTGGCGATGTTTTCGTTGCTAGTTGCAGTTTTGGACATCTCAGACATTTGTCTCCCAAGCTATTACGGCCACGTTTAAATTCAGCTGCCCAAAATTTCACTGTGGTAAATGATGGTGCAGAGTCCCTATACACAGAATTCCACTTATCTTTGATTTGCGTGGGCATATTGCCTTTCAAAAACAAATATTTAATGACAGCTCGATACACGACTTTGTCCATTTTCATAAAAACACACGACTCACTCAAACGACTGTTACATAACAACTGAGCTTCCAAAATGGCCGAGACTTTGGTGAGTAACTGTCAACAGATGAATAGTAAAATTCAGTAGCCTTTATTTATTAGTGCTGCCATTTTCATGTTGAGGTCGGAAACTTTTCAGACCACACTCATAAATGTCAGTTTTGGTAGCTGCTTACCTTACTAAAGCAAGGAAATATAAAATAAAACAAGGTTTATTATTCCTGCTTTCTGTAGAAGTATTTGAAATTCTGTAAATGCTCTCCAATAAAATTGAATTTTTTAAGATTTAAATAATTTTTTTTGCAACTGACTTCCGTATGTTTAACAGCGGCATGGAGAAGCAACATAATGACAGAACAGTAGAGATGACATTAAAGGAGTGTTTTGGGTACATGGAGTAAAATGGTATTAAATTTCAGATAAACATTGAGAAAAATGCCAGAGATATCCATTTATTTGAATAATTATATAATACATTAATTTAACTTGATACTAAAAGTAGATCACTGGACCTTTATAGTACCACCAAATGAGGAAAATTTGATCTCCTCTGACAAGCCGCTGAAAAATACTAGAGTACAAGCATCATTACAAACAGCTCCAAAATTCAATACTAGTAAGCGTAAACCATTGGTGGAACAGCAAGAACAGGATAAACCTGAGGAAGATGTTAACACAGGTAATAATAGGAAATTTAAACTTGAAAATTATGTGAGAAATGCCACTGATATTCTATCCAAATTTTTTGCATTAATCCATTTTATATTTTGACAAGTTTTAAATGAATTTTCTAAAATAAATTTATTTAATTTATGTGGGTATGTTAATTTTCATAATTATTTTAATAATCAGCCAAAAGGAGAACTACTATCAACAATTGGTTTAAGTCTTGTCTTTTGGCATTCAGCATGCCTCTCAAGTTTAACTATTGTAATATCTGTATTGTGACTACAGAGAATTCTTTTTTTTTTTTTCCTTTTAATTCACTTAGCCTTCCTGAAGTAAAGGAAGTTAGCCAGTTGAAAGTGAATGGCAGTTTTGGCACCTACTTACCTTACTAAAGCAATAAAATATAAAATCAAATGATTTTTTTCTGTTTCTCCTTTCTGTAGAACTACTTATAATTCAATAACTGCTCTCCCGTAACATGTTAACTTTTAATATTTACGTCAAGTATTTTTTTAATTGGCTACCGTATAATGTTATAACCCTTTCACCGATATGGACGTCACATCCAAGTTAAAAAGACCCAAACTGATATGGATGTGTATAGATGTCCTGCTCATACATGCATTTAATGCTTATTTAATGCTAATTATTTTAAACTTTGTTTTACAGTAAATTTAAATGAACACTCAGAAGTAAAAGCTTACCTTTAAAATTAAGTTAATTGGGAGTCGATTAATAACACAAAACAACACTCACTTTTAAATTTTCCCGGTTCCGGGAAAATTTAAAAGTGAGTGTTGTTTTGTGTTATTAATCGACTCCCAATTAACTTAATTTATACAACAACACTGTTTTCAACACTTCCATGAAAGGATTTACCTTTAAAAGTTTCTTCTTGAATGGTAGACCTCAAAACAGGGATAAACACACAAGGACACATCTCCACATTCACGACAAATCGTGTACTAGTTTTGTTATGTGTTTGGAGGGATATAGTAATATTGATGTCAAAATTAATCTCAAAAACTATTTGAAGTTGGTTTATTGATACTCGTCACTTACTTTTACTAGTTTGCTTTCAGACACTTTTCTTGTGGCACACCAGGCATTTTCTAAAGCAACTCAACTTTTTTGCTGTGGGTGGTATCCTTTTAGGAAAATGTTTTTCTTCAAGTCTGGGGGCTGCTCTGGTGGTGGGTTTCTTTCCCCCAGAATGGAGAGGTCTCTGAATTTTATAGTACTCAGTTAGGCTGCGAGCTATTGATATGCGAAAGTCCAGGTAGGTCATTGTCTTTCGTGGGTTTGGAGCTCTCCATAATACTAAACAATTGTATATGGTTATATCCAGCTGGTGTAAAAATACTTTTTTATACAATTTGATTGTTTTTCGCAAAGAAGGATATGCATATAATACTTGATCTACAAGATCCACACCACCCATATGCATATTATATTCCTGCATAATATCGGACTCGAAAATTGACATTTTGTTACGAGCATCAATTTTTCCAGTATCAATCATTAAAATGTTAGAGCTGCAATTGGATAATGCTGTAACTACCCACCTGTCGTGCCAAGCAACATAATTAAGGGTGGGAGCTGATGCAACTGCTTTTCTGCTCTTGTTAGAGTCTTCCTATTCACATCTTTTCTCAAACCAATACTATTTGAGCATACTGTTCCAATTGCATTTGTTTTTCTCTTGTGTAAGGCCATGAATTATTTAGAACTGTAACAATTATCTAAATATACAGTCCTACCCTGATCAAGTACAGGTTCCATCAGGTGCATTACTGTGTAACCAGATAATCCCAATTCTTTGTCTCAAGTATTATCCGTCCTCTGTCCTGTGTATATGCAGCTATTGCAAAGATATTCCATTTTACTTTTACATACATCGAAACTCTTTATGACAAATATGGCCCTCTTTGTTTTGATGTACTGTTTCCAACCTAAGTGGCCCTTCTAAAGCATCAGGCTTTCATCAACAGTGATCTTTTCACTAGGTTCATAATTTTCTTTCAATTTTGAAATAATGTAATCAAAAACTGGTCTGATATTGTGTAGTTTATCATTTACATTCTCTGTGCAAGTGAAATGAAGGAAGCACAAAATGGAAGTAAACCTGTTATTTGACATGCATTTCCCAAAAAGTGGGGTAGCTAGCATGTCATCTGTACACTAGTACATGTCTAGTGTAGGTTTACAAATAACACCCATGATCATAATTAAAACAAGTAGTCTGTAAATCTCATTCATTGTTATTTCTGTACACTTCTAAATTTTACTCTTAGGTCCTAACTTGCCTTTAGAAATCAGGCCTTCCTTCACTCTACTTGCATATACATTTGTTTCCAAAACAATGAGAGACAGTAAGTCAGTAGTAAAAAATTTTGTGAAAATGTCAATTGGTTGGCTGTCAGAAGTTAACTGAGTCTGCGGTTGTACACTAGAGGTTGTGCTCGTGAAGGTATGTCTATTTGTGTTACTTATTTTAAAACTCCATAATGTTGATTTCTCACGAATGCATGTCGGAAATGGGTCATTTTTCTCCTCACTGCTACCTATGTTGTCCTCAACACCCCCCTCAAAATCTATAAACTCACCATCAATATCCAAATCACTGTCAAACAGCATAAAGGCCTCCACATTTTCTGAAGTAAATTCAGAAGCCTGTACACTTCCTACACAAGCTAATTTATTTGCTACATTACTTGTTGAAGCCAACATTAGCACTGAGGTAACAATTTCAAATGTGTTTTAGCTAAGCAAATCACTTGGTACTCTTACACAGTCAAAATTACTGTATGAACTGAGTGAAGAGAACAGCTAAGTCAGATACCACGAACTTTGGTTGTGAAATGCTGTAATAAGAGAGATGCTGATGGAGAGCTTTGTTTTTATTCCAGTGTGTGTGTAACGCAACATATATAATTATTATTGCATGGTAGCATAAACTGAATCCTTAAACTATGAACCCAACACTTCCCTTACGCAGCTGATAATTACATATCATTTGTATGCACAATAACACAAAATTACTCATCGTTAGAAGTGTTCGCCGCAAAGAATGGCTTACTCTACAGTGATACAAAATAATGAAATATCAACAATTTTTTAATATAGTCTCTATTTTAATAGTACCGTAGATGTATACCACCTTTAATAGGCCTTAAACCAGTTTTTGTTTTGCTAAAATAACTTCATAAATATGGAAGATATGAATATATTATCTTATAATGAATATCTGTTTATGAAGCATTTTTACAGCATTTAACAATTTAAATGTCTTGTTCTGTTTATTGAGTATCCATTCCCAACCATGCGGGGTTTAAATCACCATCGGCGAAGCAGTTAACAGAGGCATGGAAATGCAACGAAAGACAAGGACAGAACAGTAGTGATGATATTGAGTATTTTGGGTGCATGGAGTAAACTAGTGGTAAATTTCAGATAAATTTTCAGAAAAGATGCCAGAGATATCAATTTATTAGAATAATTATATAATACATTAATTTAAACTTGATACTAAAAGTAGATCACTTGGCCTTTATAGTACCACCAAATGAGGAAAGTTTGACCTCTTCTGACATTTCGCTGAAAAATACTGAAGAACAAGCAACATTACAAACAGCTCCAAAGATCAATTCAAGTAAACATAAACCATTGGCAGAACAGCAAGAACAGGTTCAATCTGAGGAAGATGTTACCACAGGTAATAATAGGAAATTTAAACTTGAAAGTTATGTGAGAAATGCCACTGATATTCTTTTAAATTTAATGCATTAATCCATTTTAATTTTCACAACTTTTAAATGAATTTTTTTTAAACAAATTTATATAGCTTGTTTATGTGGATATGTTAATTTTCATAAATATTTTTAAAATCAGCCAAAAAGGGATTTTCTATCAACCATATTTAATAATTTTTAGATGAGTCGTATTTATTACACATCTGCTTCACTTTCGTACCTATTTTGAGGACATATTTTGCAAATCATTGTTTGCATCTTCGGCTATTATGCGATAAAGCTTGATCCAGTGGTGTGGGTAATTCTGGAGTTGTTGCTGCCATCTGTTGATTTAGTGATGAATCAACAGATGGCAGCAACAACTCCAGAATTACCCACACCACTGGATCAAGCTTTATCGCATAATAGCCGAAGATGCAAACAATGATTTGCAAAACATGTCCTCAAAATAGGTACGAAAGTGAAGCAGATGTGTAATAAATACACTCATCTAAAAATTAATAATTATTTCGCTTCACTGTGGTGTTCCAATACAGTTAAATCTCGATATCAATCATATGTTTAGATCTTGGCTTTTGGCATTCAACATGCCTCTCAGTTAAAAGGTTCTAATATATGTATTGTGAATTCAGATTTACAAATTCTTTTTTTAATTTGCTTAGCCTTCCTGATGTAAAGGAAGCTAGGCAGTTGAAAATAAACGTCAGTTTCGGCAGCTGCTTACCTTACTAAAGCAGTAAAATATAAAATTGAATGAGGTTTACTATTTCTGCTTTCAGTATAAGTATTTGAAATTCCGTAACTGCTCTCCTATAAAGTACCATCTTTTAAGATTTACGTCAAATTTTTTCCAACTGGCTACTATATGATGGAGTAGAGGAATGGAGAAGCAACCAAACACAATGATAGAATAGTAGGGATGATATTAAAGGAATGTTTTGGGTCCATTGAGTAAAATAGTACTAAATTTCAGATAAACATTCAGAAAAGAGGCCAAGTTATCAATTTATTAGAATAATTATATAATACATTAATTTAACTTGATACTAAAAGTAGATCACTGGAACTTTATAGTACCACCAAACGAGGAAACTTTGATCTCTTCTGACAAGCCGCTGAAAAATACTGGAGTACAAGCAACATTACAAACAACTCCAAAATTCAATTCAAGTAAACGTAAACAATTGGCTGAACAGCAAGAACGGGTTAAATCTAAGGAGGATGTTAACACAGGTAATAATTGAAAATTTGAACTTGAAAATTATGTGAGAAATTCCACTGATACTCTATCCAAGTTTTTTGCATTTATCCATTTTATGTTTTGACAAGTTTTAAATTAATTTTTTTAAAATAAATTTATCTAACTAGTATATGTGGGTATGTTAATTTTCATAATTATTTTGATAATCAGCCAAAAAGAAGAGATTTGCTATCAACAGTTTGTTTAAATCTTGGCTTTTGGCAATCAGCATACATGTCAGTTAATCTGTTTTAATATCTGTAGTGTGACTTCAGATTTACAAATTCCTTTTTTAATTTGCTCAGCCTTTGTGAAGTAAAGGAAACAAGTCAGTTGAAAATAAATGTCAGTTTGGGTAGCTGCATACCTTACTAAAGTAATACTAGGGGCACTATTTCTATTTTGAGTCGAATAATTAAAGCGAAGGAATTTCTGCCTGAAAATTGCTTCATTGCATTTCCAAATATTCTCCTTTATGATCAATGCACTTTTGCATTCATTTGAACCATTTGTCAAAGCATTTATACCAGTCTTCTTGAAACACCTCCAAAACATAGTTTCTCAGGGCATCAACTGTTTCTTTTGCTGACGTAAATCGTTATCCATGCAATTTATTCTTGATGTTAGGGAACAAAAGTAAGTCATTGGGTGTCAGGATTGTATGGCAAATGTCCTATCAATTCGATTTTTTGAGTCTGCAGATACTCCATTGTTAACTGAGATGTGTGCGCATTCGCATTGTTTGGATGAACAATCCTAACATTCTTGTTGGTTTTCCTTAGTTTCCCAAAGACTTCCGACGAACAAATGGTTGTGTACTATTCGATGTTGACCTATTTATATTCTTTTAAAGGCACTATTGCCACATGGCTAATTTTGCTGAAAAAGCAGGCGACTATTTGCTTCAAGTGCCAACAGCTTTTGTTGGATTTGCTTCATCTTGAAACACCCATAAAATTTATTGCTGTTCACGTTCTGGCTCATATGCATAAATCCAGGATTTGTCACCTGTTACAGTCTTATATACGTCTTTTCAGACACCACCATTGTATTTGAGCATTTTTGTATACCGTCACAAGCATCTTTTTGTGATTGCATCAAATGATGTGGAATCCAATGGGAGCAAATGTTTTAATGACTAAATACTCATGCAGTATTTTTTATGTGCTGATTGAACTAATGCCTAGGATTGCCTCAATCTCACAGTATGTCACATGATCTTCCGTTATTATCTTTTGCACAGCAGCAATATTTTGTGCCACAACTGATTTTGGATGACCTTCACAAACTTCATAAATGAGCGAATGTTGGCCAAGATTAAATTTTATACCATCGTTTCACAATTGCAAAGGATGGAGCTTCATCTCCAAATGTGGAAGGTGGTTGTTCAATGCTGTCTTGTTTTGATATGCACATCACAATCCATAATTAATAATTGCATGAATATTTTCGTAAGTTAAGTCCATGTGTTTGTTGAGACATAATTTTCGAGTTTATGAAAACAAATGACACGCTATTATAGTTTCCATTGGAAACATCAGATGGCACCTACAATATTCAAGGTTGCCAAGGCTCAGAATATTGTGACTGTGGGTTCGTGAAATTAAAATTCCAGGTTACAAACTCCAAAAATTTCTCTTATTTCCGTAGAAACACAGTTTGACAACCTTTACAGTCGCTGAATTAGTCACATACACAATACAACTTACAAGGTCAACGACCACAACACAGCTCACACAGCTGTTCACGCACGCGAGTTCAATTAACAACTGTCCGAGTGGCGGCGGCGGTGTCGTTGGCTTCCTTTTATAGCTACTCACTATTCCGGAAATTCGTGGAATGTTCTCAAACAACGAAGACGGTGTTAAAAGAAAGATGAACTCTCCAGTAATCCGTCTCCCTCCCCCCTCCGTTTCGGCGAGCTTTTTTCTCCACTCTGCACTGTCCGTCTCTTTGAATGCCTCGGCCGCGCCGCCTTGTCGCAACAATGCATTTGCGACACTTTTTTATTGTAATTCGCGACACTGCTCCCTCAAGACTGGTTGTTCCGAACAGCACCATCGTAGCTGGCCAGACGATCCAGGTGTACCACCAACATTATTCCTCGGGGCATCTTCTGGATGCGGTACACCACGTCGTTAATCCTCTTTACCACCCGGTACGGTCCTTGCCATGGTTGCTGAAGCTTCGGGCAGCGTCCCTTGGTCCGGGTAGGGTGGTACACCAGACCAAATCACCTTGCTGGAACCCTTGGCTGTTGGCTGTGCGATGTCCTCCCAGGTCGGTATCGTCCCTGCCTCCACTTCCCTCAAGAGTGGCCCCAAGTCTGCGTCCGCCAGCTGCTCCCTCCTCAGGCCTGCGCTATCCCAGCCGTCCGCGGCACTGCTGTGATCACTCTGCCAGCTGCCGCACGCTCCTTCTCTTCCACTCTTGTGCATTGGCTGCACTCCTCCGGGCAGGGTCTTCGGAACATGGTGTCTGCGTTGCCATGGCTCTTCCCTCTACGATGTTCAGAGGTGAAGGCGTACTCCTGCAGCCTCTGGACCCAACGTGCTGTCTGGCCTTCCAGGTTTCTAAAGCTCAGTAGCCAGGCTAGGGCGGAGTGGTCAGTCATCAGGTGGAATGGCTGACCATACAGGTACTTTGGAAGTGCTCCAAGGTCTTTACTAGCGACAATAGTTCTCGCCAGGCAATGCAGTAGTTCTTTTCTGCCTTCTTTTCTGTAGTAAGCTATCATCCGTTCGTGGCCGTCCTGGACTTGGGATAACACGCCTCCAATGCAATGGTCGCTGGCGTCGGTGTCCACAATGAAGTCGCCGCCTGGTTGTGGAAATCTCAGAATAGGAGCACTGCAAAGTGTCTTCTTCAGATGCTGGAAAACAACTTCGGCGTCCTCCGTCCACACATAAGACCGGTGTTCTTCCGTCAGGCGGGTTAGGAGCTTGGCGATGTTAGAGAACCCCTTTATGAATCGGTGGTAATAACTGGACAGCCTGAGGAAACTGCATAACTATCGCTTATCCTTTGGGCGACGCCAATCTCTCACAACCTGGGTCTTCTCCGGGTCTGTGGCCACTCCGGTTGGTGAGACTATGTGGCCCAAGTAGTTGACTTCCTTGCGAAAGAGCTGGCACTTCTTCGCGTTCAGCTTCAGGTTGGTCGCCTGCAGTATCTGTAGCACCTTGCTCAGGTTTTCGAGATGGTCTTCGAATGTCTTGCCGACGATGATGTCCAGGTATAGCAGGCAGGCGTCATAAGTCAGTCCTCTCATCACTGACTCCATGAGGCGTTGGAAGGTAGCTGATGCGTTGCAGAGGTCAAAGGGCATAAAAGTGAACTGCCAAAGCTCTTAGCCTGTCGAAAATGCGGTCTTCTCCTTGTCTATCGCGTTCAGAGCTACCTGCCAGTAACCCGACTTCAGGTCCAGGGTCGAGAACTACTGCGGTCCGTGCGGTCGTAGTCGCTGTAGCCTTGGCTGAAGACGCGCTGGTACCGTCTCAGCAGTTATCGAACCTTCTCGAACTGTTCTGCGGTCAGGTGGTCGGCCGCCCTCTCCAATAAGCCTTCCAGCTGGGGCCCCAGCTGTTGCGTCGGCACCGGCTCCTTGGTCTTATTGATTCATGTTACCCTGATCACGGGCTCGCACGTCTCCAACTCCGTCCCTGCCTGCACGTCGTGATCGGTGTCCGTTGGGTTGAACAGCCTCACAGGCACCTCCTCTCGGCGCGGCAACAATGTTCTGGCTACACAGAGTCCGTGCACAGGCGTCTTCTTGTCCAACATCAAGTTCTTTGTCCGCTTGGCTTCCAGTCGCGCCGTCACCACCACCTGGCTTCTCGCGGGGACAACCACGTCTTCTCTCAGGAGGTCCCTGCAAACTCCCTGGCGTTCTTTGGGTTGCCGGAGTATCACCTCTTCTCCATTGAGGCGCAGGACCTTCCTGCCGTCGTTGACCGTCGCCTCGTGGCTCCTGAGGGCATCCAGTCCCAGTATCACCTCAGCCACCTCCGCGACGAATACCCACAGACGTACGGCACTTCGCCCCAAGGTCAACTGCAGCAGGGCCTCTCTCTCCACAGGTAAGGTGTCGCCCGATGCCGTCACTAGCTGGTATGATCGGCTCGGTTTCCTCGACGGCAAACCCTTGGCCACGTCAGGTCTGTTGATGGTCACGGCTGCCCCGGTGTCTACGAGCACGCGGCACGGCTTCCCTCTCACCCAACCGTCCGCGATTATGCTGTCATCCATACGCCGGCTGACGGCGCGCAGTGTCACTCAAGGGGATGGTGACGATGGCGCTGACGTGCCCCTCGCCACAACGGCCCTGCTCTCCCTGGTGTGGGCAGTCTCTCTCCAGGTGTCCCGGCTGGCCACACCCCCAACACATGCTACTTGGTCTTCGCCAGCGTCCCTTCGATCTTCGGTCTCCAGTGTAGCGGATACTCGTTCTCGACGCCGGAGTAGCCGTCACCTTGGTCGCTTCCATCCTCAATGCTGCCGTTAGTGCCTCATGGATGGTTTTATAGTCGCCGAGCATTAGGTGGTGACGTATCTCAACGTCTCGTACCCCGTCAACGAAGGTGTAGGTGGCTTCCCGGGATACGAATTCAGGTGGGAGATCGACCAAAGCTTTGCTGGCAGCTGTTTAATAGCCAGGGCGAACTCCTGCAGCGTCTCCCCTGGCTGCTGCGTCCTTGACTTCAGTTGGGCTGCGGTAGGCTGCGGCCAAGCGGTGGTTCCCGAAGCGGTTTTCCAGGCCCTCCCAGATGTCTTTGGGCGCCGCTGCTGTCTGGACCGCGTTCAGAACCTCTGCGGCCCATCCCTTGAGGCTGGCTATTAGCTGTGGGGCCTCCTCCTCTGGTGACCACTTGTGCTTGGCCACCGTGTCGAATTGGCGGCGGAAGACTTCGAACGTGGACGTGCCGTCGTACTTTGGCGATTTGACGCGTGCATATGTGTCGCGTCTCGACGCGTTGGCCTTTAAATCTTTCATCCTTCTGCCGACGATGTCCTCCACCACGGCGTTTAGGACTTATTGTTGGGTGATGGCCTTTCCCTCTAGGTTGTTAACGCGGCTCGCCAAGTCTTCGCAGGATTTGGTGTTATTGTCGGCCTTTCCCTCTAGGTCATTAAAGCGGTTTGCCAGGTCTTCGACACACTCGTCCACTTGGCCCATCCGCTTGCCCAGCCCCGTGACGTCAACCCTCATGCCGGCCAACTGTTCTTCGCATTTTTTTTGGCGAGGGCCTCGTTCACAACCTTCATTTCTGGTAGTTCGGCCTTCATTTCGCGGTCAAGTTGTGATTTTCCGCCCCCGTCTTCGCAGCTAGGGTGTCGTTAGCCGTCTTCATTTCTTTCATCTCGGCGGTGAGGTCGTTAGCCGTCTTCATTTCTGTTGCCAGGCTATCGTTCGCTGTTCTCATTTCTGTGGTTAATTCGGCCTTCATCGCAGTCGTCGTCGCGGCCAGGTTGTTATTTGCCGTCTCCAACTTGTCTAGAATCTGTGCCAATGCAGCCTCCATGTCGTATGTCTCACTTCTGACAACAATTGTGACTTTGTGCGTTCGTGAAATTAAAAGTCCAGGTTACAAACACCAAAAATTGCTCTTTATTTCCGTAGAAACACACTTTGTCGACCTCTACAGATGCTGAATTACATCACATACACAATAAAACTTGCAAGGTCAACGACAACATCACAGCTCACACAGCAGTTCACGCATGCGAGTTCAATTAACAACTGTCTGAGTGGCTTCCTTTTATAGCTACTCACTATTCCAGAAATTTGTGGAATGTTCTCAATCAGGACGATATTAGAAGAAAGACGAACTCTCCAGAAATCCGTCTCTCTCCCCCAACGTTTCAACGAGCTTTTATCTCTGCACTGCTCTGTCCATCTCTTTTAATGCCTCAGCCGTGCTGCCTCGTCGCAACAATACATTCGTAACAATATAAACAGTGCCCCTCGTAGAATATAAAATCAAATGAGGTTTACTATTTTTTATTTCTGTAGAAGTATTCCAATACAGTAACTGCTCTCCCATAAAATTCCATCTTTTAAGATTTAAATCAAGTTTTTTCCAACTGGCTATCGTATGATGTTCTAAAAGAGGCATGGAGAAGCAACCAAACACAATGACAAAACAGTAGGGATGACATTAAAGTAATGTCTTGGATGCATGGAGTAAAATAGTATTAAATTTTAGATAAACATTCAGAAAAGATGCCCGACATATCAGTTTATGTGAATAATTATATAATTAATTTAACTTGATACTAAAAGTAGATCACTGGACCTTTATAGTACCACCAAATGAGGAAACTTTGATCTCTTCTGACACTCTGCTGAAAAATACTGAAGTACAAGCAGCATTACAAACAGCTCCAAAGTTCAGTACAAGTAAACGTAAACCAGTGGCGGAACAGCATGAACAGGTTAAACTTGAGGAAGATGTTACCACAGGTAATAATAAGAATATTTAAGCTTGCCACTTTTCTTGCATTTATCCATTTTATATTTTGACAAGTTTTAAATTAAGTTTTTAAAATGAATTTATCTAACTTGTTTATGTAGGTATGTTAATTTTCATAATTATTTTTATAACTGGCCAAAAGAAGATTTACTATCAACAATTGGTTTAACTCTTGCCTTTTGTCATTCAGCATGCCTCTCAGTTAAACTATGTAATGTCTGTATTGTGACTTCAGATTTACAAATTGTTTTTTTAATTTGCTTAGCCTTCCTGAAGTAAAGGAAGCAAGAAAATTGAAAATGAATGTCAGTTTTGGCAGCTGCTTACCTTACTAAAGCAATAGAATAAAATTAAAATGATTTTTTTCTATTTCTACTTTCTGTAGAAGCATTTAAAATTCAGTAACTGCTCTCCTGTAACATGTTAACTTTAGGTCAAGTTATTTTTTAACTGGCTACCATATGATGTTTTAACCCTTTCACCGATATGGACATCATATGACGTCCAAGTTAAAAAGCCCCAAACCAGTATGGACGTGTATAGACTACCTGGGCATACATGCATTTAATGCTTATTTAATGCTAATTATTATAAACTTTGATTTTGCAGTACATTTAAATAAATTTTATAAGAACTAAAAGCTTACATTTAAAAGTTTCTTCTTGAATGGTAGATCTCAAAACTGGGATAAACACACAAGGGCACATCTCCACATTCACGGCAAATCATACTAGTTTCCTTACAGACCTCTTTCTTGTGGCACATCAGGTATTTTCCAAAGGGATGCAACTTTTTTGTTGTGGGTGGTATCCTTTTAGGAAAACATTTTCCTTTAAGTTTGCGGGGTGCTGAGGTGGTGGGTTTCTTACCCCCAGAATGGAGAGGTCTCTGAATTTTATAGTACTCAATTAGGCTGCAGGGTATTGATATGCAAAAGTCCAGGTAAATCATTGTCTTTCGTGTACTTAGAGCTTTCCAAATTACTAAACAATTGTATATGGTTATATCCAGCTGGTGCAAAAATACTTTTTTTATACCATTTGACTGTTTTTCGCAAAGAGGGATATGCGTATAATACCTGATCTACTAGATCCACACCACCCATATGCATATTATATTCCTGGATAATATCGGGCTTGAAATTTGACATTTTGTTACTAGCATCAATTTTTCCAGTATCAATCATTAAAATCTTACAGCTGCAATTAGATAATGCTGTAACTACCCAGCTGTCATGCCAAGCAACATAATTCAAGGGTGGGAGCTGATACAACTGCTTTTCTGCTCTTGTTAGAGCCTTCCTATTCACATCTTTTGGTAAACCAATATGATTTGAGCATACTGCTCCAATTGCATTTGTTATTCTCTTGTGTAAGGCCATTAATTATTTAGGAGAACTGTAACAATTATCTAAATATACAGTCCTACCCTGATCAAGTACAGGTTACATCAGGTGCATTACTAGGAACCAGATAACCTCAAATCTTTGTCTCCAGTGTCATCAGTCTCTTGTCCAGTGTATATGCAGCTATTGTAAAGATATCCCGTTTTACTTTCACATACATCAAAACTCTTTAAGCCAAATTTGGTCCTCTTTGTTTAGATGTATTGTATCCAACCTAAGCAGCACTTGCAAGGCATCAGGCGTTCATCAAAAGTGATATTTTCACTAGGCACATAATTTTCTTTGAATTTTGAAATAATGTAATCAAAAACTGGTCTGATATTGTGTGGTTTATCATTTACATTTTCTGTGCAAGAGAAATGAAGGAAGCACAAAATGAAAGTAAACCTGTTATTTGACATGAATTTCCCAAAAAATGGGGTAGCTGGCATGTCATCTGTAGACCAGTACATGTCTAGCATAGGTTTACGAATAACATCCATGATCATAATTAAAACAAGTAGTCTGTAAATCTTATTTATTATTACTTCTGTCCACTTCTGAATTTTACTCTCAGGTCCTAACTTGCCTTTAGAAATCAGGCCTTCCTTCACTCTACTCTCATATACATTTGTTTCCGAAACAATGAAAGATAGTAAGTCAGTAGTAAAAAATTTTGTGAAAATGTCAATTGGTTGGCTGTCAGAAGTTAACTGAGTCTGCGGTTGTACACTAGAGGTTGTGCTCATGAAGGTATATCTATTTGTGTTAGTTATTTTGACAACTGCGTAATATTGATTCTTCAGGAACACCTGTCATAAATGGGTCATTTTTCTCCTCACTGATACCTATATCCTTAACACCCCCCCCCCCCCCCCTCAAAATCTAAAAACTCGCCATCAATATCCAAATCACTGCAAAACTGCAAAAAGGCCTCCAGATTTTCTGAAGTAATTTCAGAAGCCTGTACACTTCCTACACAAGCTAATTTATTTGCTGCATTGCTACATTAGCACTGAAGTAACAATTTCAAGTGTGTTTTAGCTAAACAAATCACTTGGAACTCTTACAGAGTCAAAATTACTGTATGAACTGAGCAAAGAAAAGGGCTACGTCATATACCATGAACTTCGGTTGTGAAATACTGTAATAAGAAAGAAGCTTTGTTTTTTTTCCAGTGTGTGTGTGTAACGCAATATATACAATTACTATTGCATGGTAGCATAAACTGAAACCTATAAACCAAGAACCCAATACTACCCTTATGCAGCTGATAAATACATATCGTTTATATGCACAATAACACAAAATTACTTATCGTTAGAAGTGTTCGCCGCAAAGAATGGCTTTCTCTACAGTGATACAGTATAATGAAATAATGTTTTAATATAGTCTCTATTTTAATCTTACCGTAAATGTATACCGCCTTTAATGGGCTTTAAACCAGTTTCGGTTTTGCTAAAATAACTTAATAAATACGGAAGATACGAATATGTGTTTATGAAGCATTTTTACAGCATTTAGCATTTTAAATGTCTTATTCTGTTTATTAAGTATCCATTCCCAGCCGTGCAGGGTTTAAATGGCCATCGGCAAAGCAGTTAACAGAGGTATGTTGAAGCTACAAAAGACAAGGACAGAACAGTAGTGATGACATTAAGTATTTTGGGTGCATGGAGTTAAATAGTACTAAATTTCAGATAAACTTTCAGAAAAGATGCCAGAGATATCAATTTATTTGAATAATTATATAATACATTAATTTAACTTGATACTAAAAGTAGATCACTGGACCTTTATAGTACCACCAAACGAGGAAACTTTGATCTCTTCTGACAAGCTGCTGAAAAATACTGAAGTACAAGCAACATTACAATCAACTCCAAAGTTCAATTCAAGTAAACGTAAACAATTGGCAGAACAGCAAGAACAGGTTAAATCTCAGGAAGATGTTAACACAGGTAATAATAGAAAATATGAACTTGAAAATTATGTGAGAAATGCCTCTAATGCTCTATCCAAATTTTTTACATTAATCCATTTTATATTTTGACAAGTTTTAAATGAATTTATCTAACTTGTTTGTGTGGGTATGTTAATTTTCATAATTATTTTGATAATCAGCCAAAAAGAGATTTGCTATCAACAATTTTTTTAAATCTTGGCTTTTGGCAATCAGCATACATGTCAGTTAAACTGTTGTAATATCTGTAGTGTGACTTCAGATTTACAAATTCCTTTTTTAATTTGTTCAGCCATTGTGAAGTAAAGGAAATTGGTCAGTTGAATATGTGAGTTTGGGCAGCGCTTACCTTACTAAACTAATACAAGGGGCACTATTTCTATTTTGAGCCGAATAAATAAAGCGAAGGAATTAGTGCCTGAAAACTGCTTTATTGCATTTCCAAATATTCTCCTTTATGATCAATACACTTTTGCATCCATTTGAACCATTTGTCAAAGCATTTATTCCAGTCTTCTTGAGACACCTCCAAAACATAAATTTTCAAGGCATCAACTGCTTTTTCAGCTGACATAAATCGTTATCCATGCAATTTATTCTTGATGTTCAGGAACAAATGTAAGTCATTGGGTGTCAGGATTGTATGGCAAATGACCTTACAATTCGATTTTTTCAGCCTTCAGATATTCCATTGTTAACTGAGGTGTATGTGTGTGGGTGGGTGAGTGGGTGGGTGGGCTGGTGGGCAGGCGGGTGGGCAGGAGGCGCCCACACGGGTACCCACGCGCTCGCATTGTGTTGATGAATGATCCTACTGTTCTTGTTGGTTTTCCTTAGTTTCCTGAAGACTTTCGGCAAGCAAATTGTTTAATATTCGACACTGACCTATTTATGTTCTTCTAAAGGCACTGTTGCAACATGGCCAGTTTTGCTGAAAAAGCATGCGAACATTTGCTTCAAGTGCAAACAACTTTTGTTGGATTTGCTTCATCTTGAAACAACCATACAGTCAATTGCTGTTTACGTTCTGGCTCATATGCATGGTTGATTTGTCACCTGTTACAATCTTATATACATCTTTTGAGGCACCACCATTGTATTTGAGCATTTTATACATCGTCACAAGCATCTTTTAGAGATTGCATCAAATTATGTGGAATCCAAAGAGAGCAAATCCTTTTAAAGACTAAATAATCATGTAGTATTTTATATATGCTGATGGAACTAATGCGTAGTATTGCCTCAATCTCACAGTATGTCACATGATCTTGTTTTATTAGTTTTTGCACAGCATCAAGAGCTGGCACAACAACTGATTTTGGATGACCTTCACGAACTTCATAATTGAGGGAATGTTGGCCAAGATTATATTCGTTATACCATCATTTCACAATTGCAAAGGATGGAGCTTCATCACCAAATGTGGAAGTTAGTTGTTCGATGCACTCTGTCAAAAGTCATAATTAATCATTGCACAAATGTTTTCACAGGTTAATTCCATGTTTTTCTTGAGACATAATTTTCAAGTTTATGAAATCAAATGACACTCTATTGACAAAATGAAGTATACTATGGTCAACAATGACAAACTTTCCATTGGAAACATCAGATGGCACCTACAGCATTCAGGGTTACCAAAACTCAAAATATAAATAGTGCCCCTCGTAGAATATAAAATCAAATGAGGTTTTTTTATTTCTGCTTTCTATAGAAGTATTTGAAATTCAGTAACTGCCCTCCCATAAAATGCCATCTTTTAATATTTACGTCAAGTTTTTTCCAACTGGCTATCGTATGATGTTCTAACAAAAGCATGGAGAAGCAACCAAGCACAATGACAAAACAGTAGGTATGTCATTAAAGGAGTGTTTTGGATACATGTAGTAAAATAGTATTAAATTTCAGATAAACATTAAGAAAAGATTCCAGAGATATCAATTTATTTGAATAATTATATAATACATTAATTTAACTTGATACTAAAAGTAGATCACTGGACCTTTATAGTACCACCAAATGAGGAAAATTTGATCTCTTCTGACAATCCATTGAAAAATACTGGAGTACAAGCATCATTAAAAACAGCCCCAAAATTCAACACAAGTAAACATAAACCAGTGGTGGAACAGCAAGAACAGGTTAAACCTCAGGAAGATGTTACCACAGGTAATAATAAGAAATTTAAACTTGCCACTGATACTCTTTAAGTTTCTTGCATTAATCCATTTTATATTTTGACAAGTTGTAAATGAAGTTTTTAAAATGAATTTATCTAACTTGTTTATGTAGGTATATTAATTTTTATAATTATTTTCATAATTGGCCAAAAGGTGATTTACTATCAACAATTGGTTTAACTCTTGGCTTTTGGCATTCAGCATGCCCATATGCATATTATAATAATATTGGATAATATCGAGCTTGAAAATTGACATTCTGATATGAGCATCAGTTTTACCACTATCACTTATTAAAATCTTAGAGCTGGATTGGATAATATCGTAACTAACCTCCTGTGCTTTTAAGCAACATAGTTCAATGGTGGAAGCTGACGCACCTGCTTTTCTCCTCTTAGAGCGTTCCTATTCACATCTTTTGGCAAAACAATATGATTTGAGCATAGTGTTCCAATTCCATTTGTATTTATCTTGTGTAAGGCCATTACTTATTTAGGAGAACTGTACCAATTATCTAAATATACAGTCCTATCCTGATCAAGTACAGGTTCCATCAGGTGCATTACTGTGTAACCAGATAATCGCAAATCTTTGTCTCCAGTTGCATCAGTCTCTTGTCCAGTGTATATGCAGTTATTGTATAGATGTCCTGTTTCACTTTCACATCAAAACTCTTTATGCCAAATCTGGCCCTCTTTGTTTAGACGTATTGTTTCCAACCTAAGCAGCCCTTCCAAAGCGTCAGGCTTTCCTCAACAGTGATCTTTTCAATAGGCACATAATTTTTTTTGAATTTTGAAATAATAGAATCAAAAACTGATCTGATTTTGTGAAGTTTATCATTTCCATTTTCTGTGCAAGTGAATTGAAGGAAGTGCAAAATCGAAGTAAACAGTAAATCTGTTATTTGACTTGCATTTCTCAAAGAATGGGGTAGCTAGCATGTCAACTTTAAACCAGTATACCTGTCTAGCGTAGGTTTACAAATAACATCCATGAGGACAATTAAAACAAGTAGTCTGTAAATCTCATTCATTGTTACTTCTGTCCACTTCTCAATTTTACTCTTTGGTCCTAACTTGCGTTTAGAAATCAGGTCTTCCTTCACTCTACTCACATGTACATTTGCTTCCGAAACAGTGAGAGACAGTAAGTCAGTAGTAAAAACTTTTGCGAAAATGTCAATTGGTTGGCTGTCAGAAGTTAACTGAGTCTGCGGTTGTACACCAGAGGTTGTGCTCGTGAACGTATGTCTATTTCTGTTAGTTATTTTGAAACTCCATAATGTTGATTGTTCATGAAGACATTTCGGAAATGGGTCATTTTTCTCTTCACTGCTACCTATAGCCTCAACACCCCCTAAAAATCGAAAAATTTGCCATCAATATCCAAATCACTTTCAGAGAAAAAAGGCCTCCACATTTTCTGAAGTAATTTCAGAAGCCTGTACACTTCCTACACAAGCCAATTTATTTGCTACATTACTAGTTGAAGCCATGATTAGCACTGAGGTAACAGTTTCAACTGTGTTCACTTGAAACTCTTACCTTGTCAAAATTACTGAATGAACTTAGCGAAGAAAACACCTGCGTCAGATACCATGAACTTCTGTTTTAAAATACTGTAATAAATGATGCTGATGGAGAGCTTTGTTTTTTCCCAGTGTGTGTGTGTGTGTGTGGGTGTGTGTGGGTGTGGGGGTGGGTGTGTGGGTGGGTGTGTGTGTGTGTGTGTGTGTGTGTGTGTGGGTGTGTGTGTGTACAATTATTATTGCATGGTAGCATAAACTGAAACCTATAAACCATGAACCCAACACCTCCCTTACGCAGCTGGTAAATACATATCGTTTGTATGCACAATAACACAAAATTCCTCATTGTTATATGCGTTCGCCGCAAAAAATGGCTTTCTCTACAGTGATACAAAACAATGAAATATAAACAATATATTAACATAGTCTCTATTTTAATGATACCATAGATTTATACCGCCTTTAATGGCCTTTACACCAGTTTTTGTTTCGCTACAATAACTTAATAAAAAAGCAAGATACGAATATGTGTTTATGAAGCATTTCTACAGCATTTAACAATTTAAATGTCTTGCTCTGTTTATTGAGTATGCGTTCTTCCCAACCGTGCTGGGTTTTAAATGGCCATCGGCGAAGCGGTTAACAGAGGCATGGAGAAGCAACAAAAGACAAGGACAGAACAGTAGTGATGACATTGAGTATTATGGGTGCATGGAGTAAAATAGTACTAAATTTCAGATAAACATTCTGAAAAGTAGCCAGAAATATCAATTTATTAGAATAATTATATAATACATTAATTTAAACTTAATACTAAAAGTAGATCACTTGGCCTTTATAGTACCACCAAATGAGGAAAATTTGATCTCTTCTGACAATCCGCTCAAAAATACCAAAGTACAAGCAACATTCCAAACAGCTCCAAAGATCAATTCAATTAAACGTAAACCTTTGGCAGAACAGCAAGAACAGGTTAAACCTGAGGAAGATGTTACCACAGGTAATAATAAGAAATTTAAACTTGAAAGTAATGTGAGAAATGCCACTGATACTCTTTGAAATTTCTTGCATTAATCCATTTTAATTTTGACAAGTTTTAAATGAATTTTTTGTTAAATAAATTTATCTAACATGTTTTTGTGGGTATGTTAATTTTCATAAATATTTTGATAATCATCCACAAGGAGATTTACTATCAAGCATATGTTTAGATCTTGGCTTTTGGCATTCAGCATAAATCTTAGTTAAACTATTGTAATATCTGTATTGACTTCAGAGAATTCTTTTTTTAATTTGCTTAGCCTTCCTGAAGTAAAGGAAGCTAGGCAGTTGAATATAAATGTCAGTTTTGGCAGCTGCTTACCTTACTAAAGCAATAAAATGTAAAATTGAATGAGCTTTACTATTACTGCTTTCTGTAGAAATATTTGAAACTCCGTAACTGCTCTCATATAAAATACCATCTTTTAAGATTTACATCAATTTTTTTCCAACTGGCTACTGTATGATGTAACAGAGGCACGGAGATGCAACCAAACACAATGACAGAACAGTAGGGATGATATTAAATGAGTGTTTCGGGTCCATGAAGTATAATAGTACTAAATTTCAAAGAAACATTCAGAAAAGATGCCAGAGATATTATCACTTTATTAGAATAATTATATAACACATTAATTTAACCTGTTACTAAAAGTCGTTCACTGGACCTTTATAGTACCACCAAACGAGGAAAATTTTATCTCTTCTGATAAGCCGCTGAAAAATACTGGAGTACAAGCAACATTACAAACAACTCCAAAGTTCAATTCAAGTAAACGTAAACAGTTGGCAGAACAAGAAGAACAGGTTAAACCTGAGGAAGATGTTAACACAGGTAATAATAGGAATTTTAAACTTGTAAATTACGTTAGAAATGCCTCTGATTCTGTATACAAATTTTTTGCTTTATCCATTTTAATTATCACAATTTTGAAATGATTTTTCTAAAGTGAGTATATCTAACTTGTTTATGTGGGTATTTTAATTTTCATAATTATTTTGATAATCAGCCAAAAAGAGATTTGCTATCAACAATTTGTTTAAATCTTGGCTTTTGGCAATCAGCATTCATGTCAGTTAAACTGTTGTAATATCTGTAGTGTGACCTCAGATTTACAAATTTCTTTTTTAATTCGCTCAGCCATTGTGAAGTAAAGAAAACAAGTCAGTTGAATATAAATGTCAGCTTGGGTAGCTACTTACCTTACTAAAGTAATACAAGGAGCACTACTTCTATTTTGAGCCAAATAATTAAAGCGCAGTAATTTCTGACTGAAAACTGCATTATTGTGTTTCCAAATATTCTCCTTTATGATCAATACACTTTTGCATCCGTTTGACAAATTTGTCAAAGTATTTATTCCATTGTTCTTGAGACACCTCCAAAACAATTTTTCAAGCCATCAGCTACTTCTTTTGCTGACGTAAATCGTTATTGACGCAATTTATTTTTGATGTTCAGGAACATTGGGTGTCAGGACTGTATGGCAGATGACCTATCAGTTCAATTTTTTGAGCCTTCAAATACTCCATTGTTAACTGAGATGTGTGATCGCTCGCATTGTGTTGATGAACGAACCTACCATTCTTTTTGGTTTTCCTTACCTTCCCAAAGATTTCTGGCAAACAAATGGTTGTGTACCATTCGGCATTGACCTATTTACATTCCTCTAAAAATACTGTTGCCACATGGCCAGTTTTGCTGAAAAAGCAGGCGACCATTTGTTTCAAGTGCAAACAAATTTTGTTGGATTGCCTCATCTTGAAACAACCATACAGTCGAGATATAACTGTATTGGAACACCACAGTGAAGCGAAATAATTATTTATTTATAGATGAGTCGTATATATTACACATCGGCTTCACTTATGTTCCTATTTTGAGGACATGTTTTGCAAACATGTTTTGCAAACCAACTCAATACAACTCATCTATAAATTAATAACCATACAGGCGAT
This sequence comes from Mantis religiosa, assembly GCA_030765055.1. NCBI lineage: Eukaryota > Metazoa > Arthropoda > Insecta > Mantodea > Mantidae > Mantis > Mantis religiosa. Next base: position 211,178,278 of record CM060947.1, on the reverse strand, counting down.
TGCTATTTACGTTCTGGCTCATATGCATAGTTGATTCGTCACCTGTAACAATCCTGTATAAGTCTTTTGAGGCATCACCATTGTATTTGAGCATTTTATACACCGTCACAAGCATCTTTTTGAGATTGCATCAGATGATGTAAAATCCAGTGAGAACAAATCTTCTTAATGACTAAATAATCAAGCAGTATTTTATATATGCTGATGGAACTAATATCTAGTATTCCCTCAGTCTCACAGTATGTCACATGATCTTGCATTATTAGTTTTTGCACAGCATCAATTTTTTCTGGCACAACTGATTTTGGATGACCTTCACAAACTTCATAATTGAGCAAACGTTGGCCAAGATTAAATTTGTTATACCATCATTTCACAATTGCAAAGGATGGAGCTTCGTCGCCAAATGTGGAATTTCGATGTACTCTAGTTTTGATATCCATGTCATAAGTCATAATTAATCATTGCACGAACATTTTCGCAAGTTAATTCCATGTTTTTGTTGGAACATAATTTTCAAGTTAATGAAAACAAATAACACACTATTGACAAAATGAAGTAGATTATGGTCAGCAATGACAAACTTTCCATTGGAAACATCAGATGGCACCATCAACATTCAGGGATGCCAAGGCTCAGAATATAAATAGTGCCCCTCGTAGAATATAAAATCAAATGAGGTTTACTATTTCTGCTTTCTGTAGAAGTATTTGAAATTCAGTAACTGCTCTCCCATAAAATGCCATCTTTTAAGATTTACGTCAAGTTTTTTCAAACTGGCTATCGTATGATGTTCTAACAGAGGTATGAAGAAGCAACAAAACACAATGACAGAACAGTAGGATTGACATTAATAGGAGTGTTTTGGGTGCAAGGAGTAAAATAGTAGTAAATTTCAGATAAACAATCAGTAAAGATGCCAGAGATATCAATTTTTTTGAATAATTATATAGTACATTAATTTAACTTGATACTAAAAGTAGATCACTGGACCTTTATAGTACCACCAAACGAGGCAACTTTGATCTCTTCTGACAAGACACTGAAAAATACTGAAGTACAAGCAACATTACAAACAGCTCCAAAATTAAATACAAGTAAACGTAAGCCAGTGGCAGAACAGCAAGAACAGGTTAAACCTGAGGATGATGTTACCACAGGTAATAATAGGAAATTTAAACTTGAAAGTTATGTGAGAAATGCCACTGATACTCTTTTAAATTTCATGCATTAATCCATTTTAATTTTCACAAGTTTTAAATGTATTTTTTTTAATCAAGTTTACATAGCTTGTTTATATGGATATGTTAATTTTCATAAATATTTTTAAAATCAGCCAAAAGAAGATTTACTATCAACCATATGTTTAGATCTTGGCTTTTGGCATTCAGCATGCCTCTCAGTTAAAGGGTTCTAATATATGTATTGTGAATTCAGATTTACAAATTCTTTTTTTAATTTGCTTAGCCTTCCTGATGTAAAGGAAGCTAGGCAGTTGAAAATAAACATCAGTTTCGGCAGCTGCTTACCTTACTAAAGCAGTAAAATATAAAATCGAATGAGGTTTACTATTTCTGCTTTCAGTATAAGTATTTGAAATTCCGTAACTGCTCTCCTATAAAATACCATCTTTTAAGATTTACGTCAAATTTTTTCCAACTGGCTACTCTATGATGTAACAGAGGCATGCAGAAGCAACCAAACACAATGACAGAATAGTAGGGATGATATTAAAGGAGTGTTTCGGGTCCATGGAGTATAATAGTACTAAATTTCAAAGAAACATTCAGAAAAGATGCCAGAGATATCACTTTATTAGAATAATTATATAATACATTAATTTAACTTGTTACTAAAAGTAGTTCACTGGACCTTTATAGTACCACCAAACGAGGAAAATTTTATCTCTTCTGACAAGCCGCTGAAAAATACTGGAGTACAAGCAACATTACAAACAACTCCAAAGTTCAATTCAAGTAAACGTAAACAGTTGGCGGAACAGCAAGAACAGGTTAAATCAAAGGAAGATGTTAACACAGGTAATAATAGAAAATTTGAACTTGCAAATTATGTGAGAAATGCCAGTAATACTCTATCCAAGTTTTTTGCATCAGTCCATTTCATATTTTGATAAGATTTAAACGAATTCTTTAAAAACAAATTTATCTAACTTGTTTATGTGGGTATGTTAATTTTCATAATTATTTTGATAATCAGCCAAAAAGAGATTTGCTATCAACATTTTTTTTAAATCTTGGCTTTTGGCAATCAGCATACATGTCAGTAAAACTGTTGTAATATCTGTAATGTTACTTCAGATTTACAAATTTCCTTTTTAATTTGTCCAGCCTTTGTGAAGTAAAGGAAACAATGAAAGAATACAAATGTCAGTTTGGGCAGCTGCTTAGCTTACGTAAGTAATACAAGGGACACTATTTCTATTTTGAGCCAAATAATTAAAGCAAAGGAATTTCTGATCGAAAACTGCTTTATTGCATTTCCATATATTCTCATTTATGATCAATACACTTTGCATACATTTTAACCATTTTTCAAAGCATTTATTCCAGTCCTCTTGAGACACCTCCAAAACATGGGTTTTCAAGGCATCACCCGCTTCTTCTGCTGATATAAATCACTATCCATGCAATTTATTCTTGATGTTCGGGAACAAAAGTAAGTCATTGGGTGTCAGGATTGTATGGCAAATAACCTATCATTTCGTTTTTTTGAGCCTTCAAATACTCCATACTGAGATGTGTGTGTGCTCGCATTGTGTCGATGAGCTATCCTACCTTTCTTGTTGGTTTTCCTTAGTTTCCTGAAGCCTTCTGGCTGTGTACTATTCGGCATTGACCTATTTATGTTCTTCTAAAGGCACTGACTGATGCAACATGGCCAGTTTTGCTGAAAAAGCAGGCGACCATTTGCTTCAAGTGCAAACAACTTTTGTTGGATTTGCTTCATCTTGAAACACCCATAAAATCGATTGCTGTTTACGAACTGGCTCATGTGCATAAATCCAGGATTCGTCACCTGTTACAATCTTATATTAGTCTTTTGAGGCACCACCATTGTATTTGAAAATTTTATACCCCGTCACAAGCATCTTTTTGAGATTGCATCAAATGATGTGGAATCCAGTGAGAACAAATATTTTTAATGCCTAAATAATCATGCGGTATTTTATATATGCTGATGGAACTAATATCTAGGATTTCCTCAGTCTCACAGTATGTCACATGACCTTGAGTTATTAGCTTTTGCACAGCTTCAATGTTTTCTGGCACAACTGATTATGGATGATCTTCACGAACTTCATAATTGAGCGAACGTTGGCCAAGATTAAATTCATTATACCATCATTTCACAATTGCAAAGGATGGAGCTTCATCGCTAAATGTGAAAGTTTTTCGATGCACTGTTGTTTTGATATCCATGGCAAAAGTCGTAGTAAATCATTGCATGTATATTTTCACGAGTTAATTCCATGTATTTTTTTTTTTTTTGGAACAAAATTTTCAAGTTAATGAAAACATATGACACTCTCAGAAACTAATTGTAGTTGGTTTATTAATACTCGTCACTTACTTGTTTATATTTATGAGAGACTAGTTTCAAAGACATTCGCCTCCATTTCCAATCTCTGGCCAGTTGGAAAGAGATTGAAAATGGAGGCGAATGTCTTTGAAACTAGTCCCTCATAAATATAAACAAGTGACGAGTATTAATAAACCAACTACAATTAGTTTCTGAGATTAATTTTGACGTCACTGTAACTAAATTCCTCCAAACACATATACATATGACACTCTGTTGACAAAATGAAGTAGATTATGGTCAACAATGACAAACTTTCCATTGGAAACATCAGATGGTACCTGCAACATTAAGGGTTGCCAAAACTCAAAATATAAATAGTGCTCCTTGTAGAATATAAATTCAAATGAGGTTTACTATTTCTGCTTACCATAAAAGTATTTGAAATTCAGTACCTGCCCTCCCATAAAATGCCATCTTTTAAGATTTACATCAAGTTTTTTTTCCATCTGGCTATCATATCATGTTCTAATAGAGGCATGGAGAAGCAACCATACACAGTGACAAAACAGTAGGGATGACATTAAAGAAGTGTTTTGGATACATGGAGTAAAATAGTATTAAATTTCAGATAAATATTCAAAAAATATTCCAGAGATATCAATTTATTTGAATAATTATATAATACATTAATTTAACTTGATTCTAAAAGTAGATCACTGGACCTTTATAGTACCACCAGACGAGGAATATTTGATCTCTCCTGACAATCCACTGAAAAATACTGAAGTACAAGCAACTTTACAAACAGCTCCAAAATTCAATACAAGTAAAAGTAAACCATTGGTGGAACAGCAAGAACAGGTTAAACCTGAGGAAAATGTTACCACAGGTAATAATAAGAAACTTAAACTTGCCACTGATACTCTTTGTTTCTTGCATTAAACTATTTTATATTTTGACAAGTTTCAAATGAAATTTATAAAATGAATTTATCTAACTTGTATGTTAATGTTCATAATTATTTTTATAATCGGCAAAAAGGAGATTTACTATCAACAATTCATTTAACTCTTGGCTTTTGACATTCAGCATGTCTCAGTTAAGCTATGTAATATCTGTATTGTGACTTCAGATTCACAATTTTTTTTTTAATTTGCTTAGCCTTCCTAAAGTAAAGGAAGCAAGCCAATTGAAAATGAATGTCAGTTTCAGCAGCTGCTTACCTTACTAAGACAATAAAATATAAAATCAAATGATTTTTTTATATTTCTACTTTCTCTAGAAGTATTTAAAAATCAGTAACTACTCACCTGTAACATGTTATCTTTTAATATGGGGTACATCCAGAAAATAAGATCTGTTGCGTAATAAAATTAAATTGTGTTCAGATACAGAAAAATTATTTACTGCACAAAATTCTACAACTCTTAAACTACTTTTCCACATAACTGCCGAAATTTTGCAGGCATTTATCATAGCGAGGCACAAGTTTTTGTACACCTTCTTAATAGAAGTTTGCCGCCTGTACCTTCAACCAGTTGGAAACATTTTCTTTCAGCTCTTCATCATTGTTGTGTTGACCCCCAAGGAAAGATTTGAGATGCAAAAACAGATGAAAGTCACTAGTAAGGAGGGCAGGGCTGTACAGGGGGTGGTCAAACACGTCCCAGCCAAATCCTTGTAGGATGTTTTTCGTTGCATTTGCAATGTGTGATCATGCGTTGTTGTGAAGAAACACAACACCTTTTGACATCGCAAATTTGCCGATAAATTTCAATTGGTTTCACTTTCCTAGCAATCAGAAAACGAATCACAGATATGATTTCACAAGCGGCAGGATTTTCAATCAACACCGACATTGTAAACAAGCACAACAAGGCGTACGTGGCTGACAGTGATCTCACAATGCCACCGTTTCTTCTCCTTGATATAGAGCAACTACCGCACATGTGCGGAACTGCGATCGCAGCGCTGCAGTGGAGATAAATTTAAACAGAACTTACATTCTGGATGCCCCTTGTATTTACATCAAGTTTTGTTTTTAACTGGCTACAATTTTGATTTTGAAGTAAATTTAAATAAATTCTATAAGAAGTGAAAGCTTACCTTTAAAAGTTTCTTCTTTAATGGTAGACCTCAAAACAGGGATAAACACACAAGGGCACATCTCTACATTAACAGCAAATCATAATCATAATAAATATACTAAACTCTAACAATAAAACAAAGGCCCTTTGGACATTATGGTTTTAGGGGTATTATGAATAATTGGGTTAAATCCTATTTAAGCGATAAAAAACATTTTGTAGAACTTCAGTTTGAAAATAAAGGAAAATTAAATACAGTTCAGTCCAAAGTGAGAGAAGTTAGGCGAGGAGTTCCACAAGGATCAGTCCTGGGCCCCTTGTTATTTTTGTTGTACATAAATGATTTGCCAGTTGCCATTAATTCCACAAATGTTATTTTATTTGCAGATGACACTAACATCCTAATAAAAGGAAACAATCAAGATAGCGTACAGACCAAACTCAATGATACTCTATGTAAACTGCACACATGGTTTCAGACTAATGAACTAATTATAAATAAGGATAAGACTATTGCCATTTCATTCCAGACTTGCCAAAATATAAATGTGGTCAAACCTCCAATAGTATTTGATAAAACAGCCATTAGCTACAATAATGAAACAAAATTTTTGGGATTACATATGAATGAGAACATGAAATAGACCTCACATATTCAACATTTAATAAATAAACTGAGTTCCATTTGTTATTTGCTTAAACATTTGTAAAGCTTAATAAATTTAGCAGCATTGAGAAATATATATTATGGTTATTTTCACAGTCAATTACAATATGGGATAGTGTTCTGGGAGGAAAAGGCAGATAGTCTTTAAACTTCAAAAAGGAGCTATAAGGATACTAAGTGGGGTGGATAACAGAACATCTTGCAGGCCATTATTCAAAAAACATCAAATATTACCTCTAGCATGTATGTATATTTTGGAATTAGTGATCCATGTAAAACAAAATAAACTACAAATACAAAATTACAAAGATGCTGATATTCACAAGTACAATATACGTCAGAAAGATGACTTTCACATTCAAAGTTGTAGAACGGAAATCTTCAGGTCTAGTGCTATCAATATAGGTATAAGATTATACAACAGACTACCAGAAAATATTAAACAAATGAAGAGCCTTATACATTTTAAAAAGGGAGTAAAACTCTTTTTACTGCAACATTCATTTTATTCTGTAAATGAGTTTTTAAATGTTAATTAGCTGTAAGTGATTGTAAATAATGACAATAGCCATTAATGTAATTTTTATATGACGTGTCTGATATCAATCAAAAGGACAAAATAAATTCAATTGAATTGAATTAAATCATGAAGTAGAGTAAACTCCACATTTGTGAACAAGTACTTTTATATAGCATTTCTCTATGGTCTTTATATAGTTTATATTTATTTGCTTTATCTACTTTAGACTTTTGTTGGATCCTGTATCTGTTACAGTTTTTAGTCTTATGTAACTTTTTATATTTATCTTTGTATCTTGAACTGACGTGTCCTATAACATGTATTATGTTCCAAAGGATGAAATAAATACAAATACATAATAGTTTCCTTTCAGACACCTTTCTTGTGGCACACCAAGTATTTTCTAAAGGGACACAACTTTTTTGCAGTGGCTGGGTAGACCTTTAGGACAATGTTTTCTTTTAAATCGGGTGGGAGGGGGGTGGGGGTGCTGGGTTGGTCGGTTTCTTACCCCAACTACGGAGAGGTCTCTGAATTTTATAGTACTCAATTAGCCTGCAAGCTATTGATATGCAAAAGTCCAGATAAGTCATTGACTTTTGTGGATTTAGAGCTCTCCAGATTACAAAACAATTGTATATGGTTATATCCAGCTGGTGTAAAAATACCTTTTTTTTTATACCATTTGATTGTTTTTCGCAAAGAGGGATATGCATATAACACCTGATCTACTAGAGCCACACCACCCATATGCATATTATATTCCTGGATAATATCGGGTTTGAAAATTGACATTTTGATATGAGCATCAATTTTACCACTATCAATCATTAAAATCTTAGAGCTGCAATAAGATAATGCTGTAACTACTCACCTGTCATGCCAAGCAACATAATTCAAGGGTGGGAGCTGGTGCAACTGCTTTTCTGCTCTTATTAGAGCCTTCCTATTCACATCTTTTGGCAAACCAATATGATTTGAGCATACTGTTCCAATTGCATTTTTTTTTCTCTTGTGTAGCAATTATGTAAATATACAGTCCTACCCTGATCAAGTACAGGTTCCATCAGGTGCATTACTGTGTAACCAGATAATCCCAATTCTTTGTCTCCAGTATTATCCGTCCTCTGTCCAGTGTATATGCAGCTATTGTAAAGATATCCCGTTTTACTTTCACATACATCAAAACTCTTTAAATCTTGCCCTCTTTATTTAGATGTATTGTTTCCCATGTAAGCGGCCCTTCCAAAGCATCAGGCTTTCATCAACAGTGATTTTTTTCACTAGGCCCATAATTTTCTTTGAATTTTGAAATAATGTAATCAAAAATTGGTCTAATTTTCTGTAGTTTATCATTTCCATTTTCAGTGCAAGTTAATTGAAGGAAGTGCAAAATGGAAGTAAACCTGTTATTTGACATGTATTTCCAAAAAAATGAGGTAGCTAGCATGTCAACTGTAGACCAAAACATGTCTAGCGTAGGTTTACTAATAACATCCATGATCATAATTAAAACAAGTAGTCTGTAAATCTCATTCATTGTTACTTCTGTGTACTTCTGAATTTTACTCTTAGGTCCTAACTTGGCTTTAGAAATCAGGTCTTCCTTCACTCTACTCGCATATACATTTGTTTCCGAAACAATGAGAGACAGTAAGTCAGTAGTAAAAAATTGTGTGAAAATGTCAATTGGTTGGCTGCCAGAAGTTAACTGAGTCTGCGCTTCTGCACTAGAGGTTGTGCTCGTAAAGGTATGTCTATTTGTGTTAAGAGTTATTTAGACAACTCCATAATTTTGACTCTTCACGAACAACTATCGATAGTGGGCCATTTTTCTCCACACTGCTATCTATATCCTTAACACCCCCCTCAAAATCTAACAACTCGCCATCAATATCCAATCACTGACAAACAGCAAAAAGGCCTCCACATTTTCGGAAGTAATTTCAGAAGCCTATACACTTCCTACACATGCTAATTTATTTGCTACCTTACTTGTTGAGGCCATGATTAGCACTGAGGTAACAATTTTAAATGTGTTTTAACTAAACAAATCACTTGAAACTTACACAGTCGAAATTACTGTATGAACTGAGTGAAGAAAACAGCTATGTCAGATACCATGAACTTCGGTTGTGAAATTCTGTAATAAGACAGATGCTGATGGAGAGCCTTGTTTTTTTGTTTTTTTTTTCAGTGTGTGTGTAGCGCAATATATACAATTATTATTGCATGGTAGCATAAACTGAAACCTATAAACCAAGAACCCAACACTTCCCTTACGCAGCTGATAAATACATATCGTTTGTATGCACAATAACACAAAATTACTCATTGTTAGATGTGTTCGCCACAAAGAACGGCTTTCTCTACAGTGATACAAAATAATGAAATATCAACAATTTTTTAATATAGTCTCTATTTTAATAATACAATAGATGTGTACCACCTTTAATGGGTTTAAACCAGTTTTTGTTTCGCTAAAAATAAATAAATACGGATTATATGAATATGTCTTTATGAAGAATTTTTACAGCATTTAACAGTTTAAATGTCTTGCTCTGTTTATTGAGTATCCGTTCCCAACCATGCAGGATTTAAATGGCCATCGGCAAAGTCGTTAGCAGAGGCACAGATAAGCAACAAAAGACAAGGACAGAACAGTACTGATGACATTGAGTATTTCAGATACATTGAGTAAAATAGTACGTACTAAATTCCAGATAAACATTCAGTAAAGATGCCAGAGGTATCAATTTATTAGAGTGATTATATAATACATTAATTTAAACTTGATACTAAAAGTAGATCACTTGGCCTTTATAGTACCACCAGATGAGGAAAAATTTATCTCTTCTGACAATCCGCTGAAAAATACTGGAGTACAAGGAACATTACAAACAGCTCCAAAGATCAATTCAAGTAAACATAAACCATTGGCAGAACAGCAAGAACAGGTTAAACCTGAGGAAGATGTTAACACAGGTAAAATAGGAAATTTAAACTTGAAAGTTATGTGAGAAATGCCACTGATACTCTTTTAAATTTCTTGCATTAATCCATTTTAATTTTGACAAGGTTTAAATGAAATTTTTAAAATGAATTTCTCTAACTTGTTTATGTGGGTTTGTTAATTTTCATAAATATTTTGATAATCAGCCAAAAGGAGATTCTACCATATGTTTAGATCTTGGCTTTTGGCATTCAGCATGCCTCTCAGTTAAACTATTGTAATAACTATATAGTGACTTCAGAGAAAACTTTTTTTTAATTTGCTTAGCCTTCCTGAAGTAAAAGGAAGCTAGCCAGTTGAAAATAAATGTCAGTTTCGGCAGCTGCTTACCTTAGTAAAGTAATAGAATATAAAATCAAATAAAGATTATTATTTCTGCTTTCTGTAGAAGTATTTGAAATTCAGTAACTGCTCTCCCATAAAAGCCAACTTTTGAGATTTACGTCAAGTTTTTTTTCCAATTGGCTACCATATGATGTTATAACATAGGCCTGGAGAAGCAACAAAGCACAATAACAAAACAATAGTGGTGATTTTAAAGGAGTGTTTTTGGTGCATGGAGTAAAATAGTATTATTTTTCAGTTAACTATTCAGAAAAGATGCCAGAGATATCAATTTATTATAATAATTATATAATACATTCATTTAAACTTGATACTAAAAGTAGATCACTGGACCTTTATAGTACCACCAAATGAGAAAAATTTGAACTCTTCTGACAAGCCGCTGAAAAATACTGGAGTACAAGCAACATTACAAACTGCTCCAAAGATCAATTCAAGTAAACATAAACCATTGGCAGAACGGCAAGAACAGGTTAAACCTGAGGATGATGTTACCAGGGGTAATAATAGGAAATTTAAACTTGAAAGTTATGTAAGAAATGCCACTGATACTCTTTTAAATTTCTTGCATTAATCCATTTTATATTTTGACAACTTTGAAATGAATTTTTTAAAATGAATTTATCTAACTTGTTTGTGTGGGTTTGTTAATTTTCATAATTATTTTGATAATCAGCCAAAAGTAGATTTACAATCAACAATTTGTTTAAATCTTGGCTTTTGGCAATCAGCATACATGTTAAACTATTGTAATATCTGTAGTGTGGCTTCAGATTTACAAATTCCTTTTTTAATTTGCTTAGCCTTCCTGAAGTAAAGGAAGCTAGCCAGTTGAAAATAAATGTCAGTTTCGGCAGCTGCTTACCTTAGTAAATTAATAGAATATAAATTCAAATAAAGTTTACCATTTCTGCTTTCTGTAGAAGTATTTGAAATTCAGAAACTGCTCTCCCATAAAATGCCAACTTACAAGATTTATGTCAAGTTTGTCTTTTAAGATTTACGTCAACTATAACCACAATGACAAAACAATAGTAGTGACATTAAAAGAGTGTGTTTGGTGCATGGAGTAAAATAGTATTAAATTTGAGATAAATATTCATAAAAGATGCCAGACATATCAATTTATTTGAATAATTACATAATACATTAATTTAAACTTGACACTAAAAGTAGATTACTGGACCTTTATAGTACCAACAAATGAGGAAACTTTGATCCCTTCTGACAAGACACTGAAAAATACTGGAGTACAAGCAACATTACAAACAGCTCCAAAATTCAATACAAGTAAACGTAAACCATTGGTGGAACAGCTAGAACAGGTTAAACCTGAGGATGATGTTACCACAGGTAATATTAGGAAATTTAAACTTGTAAGTTATTGAGAAATGTCATTGATACTCTTTTAAATTTCTTGCATTAATCCATTTTAATTTTGATAAGTTTTAAATGAATTTATTTTAAATAAATTTATGTAAATTGTTTGTGTGGGTATGTTAATTTTCATAAATATTTTGAAGCCAAAAAGAGATTTGCTGTCAACAATTTGTTTAAATCTTGGCTTTTGGCAATCAGCATACATGTCAGTTAAGCTGTTGTAATATCTGTAGTGTGACTTCAGATTTACAAATTCCTTTTTTAATTTGCTCAGCCTTTGTGAAGTAAAGGAAACAAGTCAGTTGAAAATAAATAAAATTTTTTGCAGCTGCTTACTTTAAAGTAATACAAGGGGCACTATTTCTATTTTGAGCCTAATAATTAAAGAGCAGTAATTTCTGATTGAAAACTCATTATTATGATTCCAAATATTCTCCTTTATGATCAATACACTTTTGCATCCATTTGAACCATTTGTCAAAGCATTTATTCCAGTGTTCTTGAGCCACTTCCATAACACAGTTTCTCAAGGCATTAACTGCTTGTTTTGCCGACATAAATCATTATCCGCGCAATTTATTCTTGATGTTCGGTAACAAAAAGAAGTCTTTGGGTGTCAGGACTGTATGGCAAATGACCTATCAATTCTTTTTTTTTTTTTTTTTTTGAGCCTTCAAATACTTCATTGTTAACTGAGATGTGTGTGCACTCACATTGTGTTGAATGATCCTACCATTCTTGTTGGTTTTGCTTACTTTCCCGAAGACTTCTGGCAAACAAATTGTTGTGTACCAATCGACATTGACCTATTTACGTTCCTCTAAAGACACTGTTGCACCATGGCCAGTTTTGCTGAGAAAGCAGGCGACAATTTGCTTCATGTGCAAATAAATTTTGTTGGAATTGCTTCATCTTGAAACAACCATACAGTCAATTGCTGTTTACGTTCTGGCTCATATGCGTAGTTGATTTGTCACCTGTTACAATCTTATATACATCTTTTGAGGCACCACCATTGTATTTCTTGAGCATTTTTGTACACCGTCACAAGCATCTTTTTGAGATTGCATCAAATTATGGCAGATCCAATGAGAGAAAATCTGTTTAATGATAAATAATCATGCAGTATGTTATATATGCTGATGGAACTAATGCCTAGGATTGCCTCAGTCTCACAGTATGTCACATGATCTTGCGTTATTAGTTTTTGCACAGCATCGATGTTTTCTGGCACAACAACTGATTTTGAATGACCTTCACGAACTTCATAATTGAGCGAATGTTGGCCAAGATTAAATTTGTTATACCATCATTTCACAATTTGAAAGGATGGAACTTCATCGCCAAATGTGAAATTTGTTGGATGCACTGTTGTTTTGATATCCACGGCAAAAGTTGTTATAAATCATTGCACGTATATTTTCACGAGTTAATTCCTTGTTTTTGTTGGAACATAATTTTCAAGTTAATGAAAACAAATGACACTCTATTGACAAAATGAAGTAGATTATGGTCAACAATGACAAACTTTTCATTGGAAACATCAGATGGCACCATCAACATTCAGGGATGCCAAGGCTCAGAATGTAAATAGTGCCCCTCGTAGAATATAAAATCAAATGAGGTTTACTATTTCTGCTTTCTGTAGAAGTATTCGAAATTCAGTAACTGCTCTCCCATAAAATGCCATCTTTTAAGATTTACGTCAAGTTTTTTCTAACTAGCTATCGTATGATATTCTAACAGAGGCATGGAGAAGCAACCATACACAATGACAAAACAGTAGGAATGACATCATTAATAGGAGTAGTTTGGGTGCAAGGAGCAAAATAGTAGTAAATTTCAGATAAACTTTCAGTAAAATTGCCAGAGATATCAATTTATTTGAATAATTATATAATACATTAATTTAACTTGATACTAAAAGTAGATCACTGGACCTTTATAGTACCACCAAACGAGGCAACTTGGATCTCTTCTGACAAGACATTGAAAAATATTGAAGTACAAGCAACATTACAAACAGCTCCAAAATTCAATACAAGTAAACGTAAGCCAGTGGCAGAACAGCAAGAACAGGTTAAACCTGAGGATGATGTTACCACAGGTAATAATAGGAAGTTTAAACTTGAAAGTTATGTGAGAAATGCCACTGATACTCTTTAAAATTTCTTGCAAAAATCCATTTTAATTTTGACAAGTTTTAAATGAATTTTTTTAAATAAATTTATATAGCTTGTTTATGTGGGTATGTTAATTTTCATAAATATTTTTAAAATCGGCCAAAAGGAGATTTACTATCAACCATATGTTTAGATCTTGGCTTTTGGCATTCAACATGCCTCTCAGTTAAAGGGCTCTAACATATGTATTGTGAATTCAGATTTACAAATTCTTTTTTTAATTTGCTTAGCCTTCCTGATGTAAAGGAAGCTAGCCAGTTGAAAATAAACGTCAGTTTCGGCAGCTGCTTACTTTACTAAAGCAGTAAAATATAAAATCAAATGATTTTTTTATATTTCTACTTTCTCTAGAAGTATTTAAAAATCAGTAACTACTCACCTGTAACATGTTATCTTTTAATATGGGGTACATCCAGAAAATAAGATCTGTTGCGTAATAAAATTAAATTGTGTTCAGATACAGAAAAATTATTTACTGCACAAAATTCTACAACTCTTAAACTACTTTTCCACATAACTGCCGAAATTTTGCAGGCATTTATCATAGCGAGGCACAAGTTTTTGTACACCTTCTTAATAGAAGTTTGCCGCCTGTACCTTCAACCAGTTGGAAACATTTTCTTTCAGCTCTTCATCATTGTTGTGTTGACCCCCAAGGAAAGATTTGAGATGCAAAAACAGATGAAAGTCACTAGTAAGGAGGGCAGGGCTGTACAGGGGGTGGTCAAACACGTCCCAGCCAAATCCTTGTAGGATGTTTTTCGTTGCATTTGCAATGTGTGATCATGCGTTGTTGTGAAGAAACACAACACCTTTTGACATCGCAAATTTGCCGATAAATTTCAATTGGTTTCACTTTCCTAGCAATCAGAAAACGAATCACAGATATGATTTCACAAGCGGCAGGATTTTCAATCAACACCGACATTGTAAACAAGCACAACAAGGCGTACGTGGCTGACAGTGATCTCACAATGCCACCGTTTCTTCTCCTTGATATAGAGCAACTACCGCACATGTGCGGAACTGCGATCGCAGCGCTGCAGTGGAGATAAATTTAAACAGAACTTACATTCTGGATGCCCCTTGTATTTACATCAAGTTTTGTTTTTAACTGGCTACAATTTTGATTTTGAAGTAAATTTAAATAAATTCTATAAGAAGTGAAAGCTTACCTTTAAAAGTTTCTTCTTTAATGGTAGACCTCAAAACAGGGATAAACACACAAGGGCACATCTCTACATTAACAGCAAATCATAATCATAATAAATATACTAAACTCTAACAATAAAACAAAGGCCCTTTGGACATTATGGTTTTAGGGGTATTATGAATAATTGGGTTAAATCCTATTTAAGCGATAAAAAACATTTTGTAGAACTTCAGTTTGAAAATAAAGGAAAATTAAATACAGTTCAGTCCAAAGTGAGAGAAGTTAGGCGAGGAGTTCCACAAGGATCAGTCCTGGGCCCCTTGTTATTTTTGTTGTACATAAATGATTTGCCAGTTGCCATTAATTCCACAAATGTTATTTTATTTGCAGATGACACTAACATCCTAATAAAAGGAAACAATCAAGATAGCGTACAGACCAAACTCAATGATACTCTATGTAAACTGCACACATGGTTTCAGACTAATGAACTAATTATAAATAAGGATAAGACTATTGCCATTTCATTCCAGACTTGCCAAAATATAAATGTGGTCAAACCTCCAATAGTATTTGATAAAACAGCCATTAGCTACAATAATGAAACAAAATTTTTGGGATTACATATGAATGAGAACATGAAATAGACCTCACATATTCAACATTTAATAAATAAACTGAGTTCCATTTGTTATTTGCTTAAACATTTGTAAAGCTTAATAAATTTAGCAGCATTGAGAAATATATATTATGGTTATTTTCACAGTCAATTACAATATGGGATAGTGTTCTGGGAGGAAAAGGCAGATAGTCTTTAAACTTCAAAAAGGAGCTATAAGGATACTAAGTGGGGTGGATAACAGAACATCTTGCAGGCCATTATTCAAAAAACATCAAATATTACCTCTAGCATGTATGTATATTTTGGAATTAGTGATCCATGTAAAACAAAATAAACTACAAATACAAAATTACAAAGATGCTGATATTCACAAGTACAATATACGTCAGAAAGATGACTTTCACATTCAAAGTTGTAGAACGGAAATCTTCAGGTCTAGTGCTATCAATATAGGTATAAGATTATACAACAGACTACCAGAAAATATTAAACAAATGAAGAGCCTTATACATTTTAAAAAGGGAGTAAAACTCTTTTTACTGCAACATTCATTTTATTCTGTAAATGAGTTTTTAAATGTTAATTAGCTGTAAGTGATTGTAAATAATGACAATAGCCATTAATGTAATTTTTATATGACGTGTCTGATATCAATCAAAAGGACAAAATAAATTCAATTGAATTGAATTAAATCATGAAGTAGAGTAAACTCCACATTTGTGAACAAGTACTTTTATATAGCATTTCTCTATGGTCTTTATATAGTTTATATTTATTTGCTTTATCTACTTTAGACTTTTGTTGGATCCTGTATCTGTTACAGTTTTTAGTCTTATGTAACTTTTTATATTTATCTTTGTATCTTGAACTGACGTGTCCTATAACATGTATTATGTTCCAAAGGATGAAATAAATACAAATACATAATAGTTTCCTTTCAGACACCTTTCTTGTGGCACACCAAGTATTTTCTAAAGGGACACAACTTTTTTGCAGTGGCTGGGTAGACCTTTAGGACAATGTTTTCTTTTAAATCGGGTGGGAGGGGGGTGGGGGTGCTGGGTTGGTCGGTTTCTTACCCCAACTACGGAGAGGTCTCTGAATTTTATAGTACTCAATTAGCCTGCAAGCTATTGATATGCAAAAGTCCAGATAAGTCATTGACTTTTGTGGATTTAGAGCTCTCCAGATTACAAAACAATTGTATATGGTTATATCCAGCTGGTGTAAAAATACCTTTTTTTTTATACCATTTGATTGTTTTTCGCAAAGAGGGATATGCATATAACACCTGATCTACTAGAGCCACACCACCCATATGCATATTATATTCCTGGATAATATCGGGTTTGAAAATTGACATTTTGATATGAGCATCAATTTTACCACTATCAATCATTAAAATCTTAGAGCTGCAATAAGATAATGCTGTAACTACTCACCTGTCATGCCAAGCAACATAATTCAAGGGTGGGAGCTGGTGCAACTGCTTTTCTGCTCTTATTAGAGCCTTCCTATTCACATCTTTTGGCAAACCAATATGATTTGAGCATACTGTTCCAATTGCATTTTTTTTTCTCTTGTGTAGCAATTATGTAAATATACAGTCCTACCCTGATCAAGTACAGGTTCCATCAGGTGCATTACTGTGTAACCAGATAATCCCAATTCTTTGTCTCCAGTATTATCCGTCCTCTGTCCAGTGTATATGCAGCTATTGTAAAGATATCCCGTTTTACTTTCACATACATCAAAACTCTTTAAATCTTGCCCTCTTTATTTAGATGTATTGTTTCCCATGTAAGCGGCCCTTCCAAAGCATCAGGCTTTCATCAACAGTGATTTTTTTCACTAGGCCCATAATTTTCTTTGAATTTTGAAATAATGTAATCAAAAATTGGTCTAATTTTCTGTAGTTTATCATTTCCATTTTCAGTGCAAGTTAATTGAAGGAAGTGCAAAATGGAAGTAAACCTGTTATTTGACATGTATTTCCAAAAAAATGAGGTAGCTAGCATGTCAACTGTAGACCAAAACATGTCTAGCGTAGGTTTACTAATAACATCCATGATCATAATTAAAACAAGTAGTCTGTAAATCTCATTCATTGTTACTTCTGTGTACTTCTGAATTTTACTCTTAGGTCCTAACTTGGCTTTAGAAATCAGGTCTTCCTTCACTCTACTCGCATATACATTTGTTTCCGAAACAATGAGAGACAGTAAGTCAGTAGTAAAAAATTGTGTGAAAATGTCAATTGGTTGGCTGCCAGAAGTTAACTGAGTCTGCGCTTCTGCACTAGAGGTTGTGCTCGTAAAGGTATGTCTATTTGTGTTAAGAGTTATTTAGACAACTCCATAATTTTGACTCTTCACGAACAACTATCGATAGTGGGCCATTTTTCTCCACACTGCTATCTATATCCTTAACACCCCCCTCAAAATCTAACAACTCGCCATCAATATCCAATCACTGACAAACAGCAAAAAGGCCTCCACATTTTCGGAAGTAATTTCAGAAGCCTATACACTTCCTACACATGCTAATTTATTTGCTACCTTACTTGTTGAGGCCATGATTAGCACTGAGGTAACAATTTTAAATGTGTTTTAACTAAACAAATCACTTGAAACTTACACAGTCGAAATTACTGTATGAACTGAGTGAAGAAAACAGCTATGTCAGATACCATGAACTTCGGTTGTGAAATTCTGTAATAAGACAGATGCTGATGGAGAGCCTTGTTTTTTTGTTTTTTTTTTTCAGTGTGTGTGTAGCGCAATATATACAATTATTATTGCATGGTAGCATAAACTGAAACCTATAAACCAAGAACCCAACACTTCCCTTACGCAGCTGATAAATACATATCGTTTGTATGCACAATAACACAAAATTACTCATTGTTAGATGTGTTCGCCACAAAGAACGGCTTTCTCTACAGTGATACAAAATAATGAAATATCAACAATTTTTTAATATAGTCTCTATTTTAATAATACAATAGATGTGTACCACCTTTAATGGGTTTAAACCAGTTTTTGTTTCGCTAAAAATAAATAAATACGGATTATATGAATATGTCTTTATGAAGAATTTTTACAGCATTTAACAGTTTAAATGTCTTGCTCTGTTTATTGAGTATCCGTTCCCAACCATGCAGGATTTAAATGGCCATCGGCAAAGTCGTTAGCAGAGGCACAGATAAGCAACAAAAGACAAGGACAGAACAGTACTGATGACATTGAGTATTTCAGATACATTGAGTAAAATAGTACGTACTAAATTCCAGATAAACATTCAGTAAAGATGCCAGAGGTATCAATTTATTAGAGTGATTATATAATACATTAATTTAAACTTGATACTAAAAGTAGATCACTTGGCCTTTATAGTACCACCAGATGAGGAAAAATTTATCTCTTCTGACAATCCGCTGAAAAATACTGGAGTACAAGGAACATTACAAACAGCTCCAAAGATCAATTCAAGTAAACATAAACCATTGGCAGAACAGCAAGAACAGGTTAAACCTGAGGAAGATGTTAACACAGGTAAAATAGGAAATTTAAACTTGAAAGTTATGTGAGAAATGCCACTGATACTCTTTTAAATTTCTTGCATTAATCCATTTTAATTTTGACAAGGTTTAAATGAAATTTTTAAAATGAATTTCTCTAACTTGTTTATGTGGGTTTGTTAATTTTCATAAATATTTTGATAATCAGCCAAAAGGAGATTCTACCATATGTTTAGATCTTGGCTTTTGGCATTCAGCATGCCTCTCAGTTAAACTATTGTAATAACTATATAGTGACTTCAGAGAAAACTTTTTTTTAATTTGCTTAGCCTTCCTGAAGTAAAAGGAAGCTAGCCAGTTGAAAATAAATGTCAGTTTCGGCAGCTGCTTACCTTAGTAAAGTAATAGAATATAAAATCAAATAAAGATTATTATTTCTGCTTTCTGTAGAAGTATTTGAAATTCAGTAACTGCTCTCCCATAAAAGCCAACTTTTGAGATTTACGTCAAGTTTTTTTTCCAATTGGCTACCATATGATGTTATAACATAGGCCTGGAGAAGCAACAAAGCACAATAACAAAACAATAGTGGTGATTTTAAAGGAGTGTTTTTGGTGCATGGAGTAAAATAGTATTATTTTTCAGTTAACTATTCAGAAAAGATGCCAGAGATATCAATTTATTATAATAATTATATAATACATTCATTTAAACTTGATACTAAAAGTAGATCACTGGACCTTTATAGTACCACCAAATGAGAAAAATTTGAACTCTTCTGACAAGCCGCTGAAAAATACTGGAGTACAAGCAACATTACAAACTGCTCCAAAGATCAATTCAAGTAAACATAAACCATTGGCAGAACGGCAAGAACAGGTTAAACCTGAGGATGATGTTACCAGGGGTAATAATAGGAAATTTAAACTTGAAAGTTATGTAAGAAATGCCACTGATACTCTTTTAAATTTCTTGCATTAATCCATTTTATATTTTGACAACTTTGAAATGAATTTTTTAAAATGAATTTATCTAACTTGTTTGTGTGGGTTTGTTAATTTTCATAATTATTTTGATAATCAGCCAAAAGTAGATTTACAATCAACAATTTGTTTAAATCTTGGCTTTTGGCAATCAGCATACATGTTAAACTATTGTAATATCTGTAGTGTGGCTTCAGATTTACAAATTCCTTTTTTAATTTGCTTAGCCTTCCTGAAGTAAAGGAAGCTAGCCAGTTGAAAATAAATGTCAGTTTCGGCAGCTGCTTACCTTAGTAAATTAATAGAATATAAATTCAAATAAAGTTTACCATTTCTGCTTTCTGTAGAAGTATTTGAAATTCAGAAACTGCTCTCCCATAAAATGCCAACTTACAAGATTTATGTCAAGTTTGTCTTTTAAGATTTACGTCAACTATAACCACAATGACAAAACAATAGTAGTGACATTAAAAGAGTGTGTTTGGTGCATGGAGTAAAATAGTATTAAATTTGAGATAAATATTCATAAAAGATGCCAGACATATCAATTTATTTGAATAATTACATAATACATTAATTTAAACTTGACACTAAAAGTAGATTACTGGACCTTTATAGTACCAACAAATGAGGAAACTTTGATCCCTTCTGACAAGACACTGAAAAATACTGGAGTACAAGCAACATTACAAACAGCTCCAAAATTCAATACAAGTAAACGTAAACCATTGGTGGAACAGCTAGAACAGGTTAAACCTGAGGATGATGTTACCACAGGTAATATTAGGAAATTTAAACTTGTAAGTTATTGAGAAATGTCATTGATACTCTTTTAAATTTCTTGCATTAATCCATTTTAATTTTGATAAGTTTTAAATGAATTTATTTTAAATAAATTTATGTAAATTGTTTGTGTGGGTATGTTAATTTTCATAAATATTTTGAAGCCAAAAAGAGATTTGCTGTCAACAATTTGTTTAAATCTTGGCTTTTGGCAATCAGCATACATGTCAGTTAAGCTGTTGTAATATCTGTAGTGTGACTTCAGATTTACAAATTCCTTTTTTAATTTGCTCAGCCTTTGTGAAGTAAAGGAAACAAGTCAGTTGAAAATAAATAAAATTTTTTGCAGCTGCTTACTTTAAAGTAATACAAGGGGCACTATTTCTATTTTGAGCCTAATAATTAAAGAGCAGTAATTTCTGATTGAAAACTCATTATTATGATTCCAAATATTCTCCTTTATGATCAATACACTTTTGCATCCATTTGAACCATTTGTCAAAGCATTTATTCCAGTGTTCTTGAGCCACTTCCATAACACAGTTTCTCAAGGCATTAACTGCTTGTTTTGCCGACATAAATCATTATCCGCGCAATTTATTCTTGATGTTCGGTAACAAAAAGAAGTCTTTGGGTGTCAGGACTGTATGGCAAATGACCTATCAATTCTTTTTTTTTTTTTTTTTTTGAGCCTTCAAATACTTCATTGTTAACTGAGATGTGTGTGCACTCACATTGTGTTGAATGATCCTACCATTCTTGTTGGTTTTGCTTACTTTCCCGAAGACTTCTGGCAAACAAATTGTTGTGTACCAATCGACATTGACCTATTTACGTTCCTCTAAAGACACTGTTGCACCATGGCCAGTTTTGCTGAGAAAGCAGGCGACAATTTGCTTCATGTGCAAATAAATTTTGTTGGATTTGCTTCATCTTGAAACAACCATACAGTCAATTGCTGTTTACGTTCTGGCTCATATGCGTAGTTGATTTGTCACCTGTTACAATCTTATATACATCTTTTGAGGCACCACCATTGTATTTCTTGAGCATTTTTGTACACCGTCACAAGCATCTTTTTGAGATTGCATCAAATTATGGCAGATCCAATGAGAGAAAATCTGTTTAATGATAAATAATCATGCAGTATGTTATATATGCTGATGGAACTAATGCCTAGGATTGCCTCAGTCTCACAGTATGTCACATGATCTTGCGTTATTAGTTTTTGCACAGCATCGATGTTTTCTGGCACAACAACTGATTTTGAATGACCTTCACGAACTTCATAATTGAGCGAATGTTGGCCAAGATTAAATTTGTTATACCATCATTTCACAATTTGAAAGGATGGAACTTCATCGCCAAATGTGAAATTTGTTGGATGCACTGTTGTTTTGATATCCACGGCAAAAGTTGTTATAAATCATTGCACGTATATTTTCACGAGTTAATTCCTTGTTTTTGTTGGAACATAATTTTCAAGTTAATGAAAACAAATGACACTCTATTGACAAAATGAAGTAGATTATGGTCAACAATGACAAACTTTTCATTGGAAACATCAGATGGCACCATCAACATTCAGGGATGCCAAGGCTCAGAATGTAAATAGTGCCCCTCGTAGAATATAAAATCAAATGAGGTTTACTATTTCTGCTTTCTGTAGAAGTATTCGAAATTCAGTAACTGCTCTCCCATAAAATGCCATCTTTTAAGATTTACGTCAAGTTTTTTCTAACTAGCTATCGTATGATATTCTAACAGAGGCATGGAGAAGCAACCATACACAATGACAAAACAGTAGGAATGACATCATTAATAGGAGTAGTTTGGGTGCAAGGAGCAAAATAGTAGTAAATTTCAGATAAACTTTCAGTAAAATTGCCAGAGATATCAATTTATTTGAATAATTATATAATACATTAATTTAACTTGATACTAAAAGTAGATCACTGGACCTTTATAGTACCACCAAACGAGGCAACTTGGATCTCTTCTGACAAGACATTGAAAAATATTGAAGTACAAGCAACATTACAAACAGCTCCAAAATTCAATACAAGTAAACGTAAGCCAGTGGCAGAACAGCAAGAACAGGTTAAACCTGAGGATGATGTTACCACAGGTAATAATAGGAAGTTTAAACTTGAAAGTTATGTGAGAAATGCCACTGATACTCTTTAAAATTTCTTGCAAAAATCCATTTTAATTTTGACAAGTTTTAAATGAATTTTTTTAAATAAATTTATATAGCTTGTTTATGTGGGTATGTTAATTTTCATAAATATTTTTAAAATCGGCCAAAAGGAGATTTACTATCAACCATATGTTTAGATCTTGGCTTTTGGCATTCAACATGCCTCTCAGTTAAAGGGCTCTAACATATGTATTGTGAATTCAGATTTACAAATTCTTTTTTTAATTTGCTTAGCCTTCCTGATGTAAAGGAAGCTAGCCAGTTGAAAATAAACGTCAGTTTCGGCAGCTGCTTACTTTACTAAAGCAGTAAAATATAAAATCAAATGATTTTTTTATATTTCTACTTTCTCTAGAAGTATTTAAAAATCAGTAACTACTCACCTGTAACATGTTATCTTTTAATATGGGGTACATCCAGAAAATAAGATCTGTTGCGTAATAAAATTAAATTGTGTTCAGATACAGAAAAATTATTTACTGCACAAAATTCTACAACTCTTAAACTACTTTTCCACATAACTGCCGAAATTTTGCAGGCATTTATCATAGCGAGGCACAAGTTTTTGTACACCTTCTTAATAGAAGTTTGCCGCCTGTACCTTCAACCAGTTGGAAACATTTTCTTTCAGCTCTTCATCATTGTTGTGTTGACCCCCAAGGAAAGATTTGAGATGCAAAAACAGATGAAAGTCACTAGTAAGGAGGGCAGGGCTGTACAGGGGGTGGTCAAACACGTCCCAGCCAAATCCTTGTAGGATGTTTTTCGTTGCATTTGCAATGTGTGATCATGCGTTGTTGTGAAGAAACACAACACCTTTTGACATCGCAAATTTGCCGATAAATTTCAATTGGTTTCACTTTCCTAGCAATCAGAAAACGAATCACAGATATGATTTCACAAGCGGCAGGATTTTCAATCAACACCGACATTGTAAACAAGCACAACAAGGCGTACGTGGCTGACAGTGATCTCACAATGCCACCGTTTCTTCTCCTTGATATAGAGCAACTACCGCACATGTGCGGAACTGCGATCGCAGCGCTGCAGTGGAGATAAATTTAAACAGAACTTACATTCTGGATGCCCCTTGTATTTACATCAAGTTTTGTTTTTAACTGGCTACAATTTTGATTTTGAAGTAAATTTAAATAAATTCTATAAGAAGTGAAAGCTTACCTTTAAAAGTTTCTTCTTTAATGGTAGACCTCAAAACAGGGATAAACACACAAGGGCACATCTCTACATTAACAGCAAATCATAATCATAATAAATATACTAAACTCTAACAATAAAACAAAGGCCCTTTGGACATTATGGTTTTAGGGGTATTATGAATAATTGGGTTAAATCCTATTTAAGCGATAAAAAACATTTTGTAGAACTTCAGTTTGAAAATAAAGGAAAATTAAATACAGTTCAGTCCAAAGTGAGAGAAGTTAGGCGAGGAGTTCCACAAGGATCAGTCCTGGGCCCCTTGTTATTTTTGTTGTACATAAATGATTTGCCAGTTGCCATTAATTCCACAAATGTTATTTTATTTGCAGATGACACTAACATCCTAATAAAAGGAAACAATCAAGATAGCGTACAGACCAAACTCAATGATACTCTATGTAAACTGCACACATGGTTTCAGACTAATGAACTAATTATAAATAAGGATAAGACTATTGCCATTTCATTCCAGACTTGCCAAAATATAAATGTGGTCAAACCTCCAATAGTATTTGATAAAACAGCCATTAGCTACAATAATGAAACAAAATTTTTGGGATTACATATGAATGAGAACATGAAATAGACCTCACATATTCAACATTTAATAAATAAACTGAGTTCCATTTGTTATTTGCTTAAACATTTGTAAAGCTTAATAAATTTAGCAGCATTGAGAAATATATATTATGGTTATTTTCACAGTCAATTACAATATGGGATAGTGTTCTGGGAGGAAAAGGCAGATAGTCTTTAAACTTCAAAAAGGAGCTATAAGGATACTAAGTGGGGTGGATAACAGAACATCTTGCAGGCCATTATTCAAAAAACATCAAATATTACCTCTAGCATGTATGTATATTTTGGAATTAGTGATCCATGTAAAACAAAATAAACTACAAATACAAAATTACAAAGATGCTGATATTCACAAGTACAATATACGTCAGAAAGATGACTTTCACATTCAAAGTTGTAGAACGGAAATCTTCAGGTCTAGTGCTATCAATATAGGTATAAGATTATACAACAGACTACCAGAAAATATTAAACAAATGAAGAGCCTTATACATTTTAAAAAGGGAGTAAAACTCTTTTTACTGCAACATTCATTTGCAGTTTACGTTCTGGCTCATATGCGTAGTTGATTTGTCACCTGTTACAATCTTATATACATCTTTTGAGGCACCACCATTGTATTTCTTGAGCATTTTTGTACACCGTCACAAGCATCTTTTTGAGATTGCATCAAATTATGGCAGATCCAATGAGAGAAAATCTGTTTAATGATAAATAATCATGCAGTATGTTATATATGCTGATGGAACTAATGCCTAGGATTGCCTCAGTCTCACAGTATGTCACATGATCTTGCGTTATTAGTTTTTGCACAGCATCGATGTTTTCTGGCACAACAACTGATTTTGAATGACCTTCACGAACTTCATAATTGAGCGAATGTTGGCCAAGATTAAATTTGTTATACCATCATTTCACAATTTGAAAGGATGGAACTTCATCGCCAAATGTGAAATTTGTTGGATGCACTGTTGTTTTGATATCCACGGCAAAAGTTGTTATAAATCATTGCACGTATATTTTCACGAGTTAATTCCTTGTTTTTGTTGGAACATAATTTTCAAGTTAATGAAAACAAATGACACTCTATTGACAAAATGAAGTAGATTATGGTCAACAATGACAAACTTTTCATTGGAAACATCAGATGGCACCATCAACATTCAGGGATGCCAAGGCTCAGAATGTAAATAGTGCCCCTCGTAGAATATAAAATCAAATGAGGTTTACTATTTCTGCTTTCTGTAGAAGTATTCGAAATTCAGTAACTGCTCTCCCATAAAATGCCATCTTTTAAGATTTACGTCAAGTTTTTTCTAACTAGCTATCGTATGATATTCTAACAGAGGCATGGAGAAGCAACCATACACAATGACAAAACAGTAGGAATGACATCATTAATAGGAGTAGTTTGGGTGCAAGGAGCAAAATAGTAGTAAATTTCAGATAAACTTTCAGTAAAATTGCCAGAGATATCAATTTATTTGAATAATTATATAATACATTAATTTAACTTGATACTAAAAGTAGATCACTGGACCTTTATAGTACCACCAAACGAGGCAACTTGGATCTCTTCTGACAAGACATTGAAAAATATTGAAGTACAAGCAACATTACAAACAGCTCCAAAATTCAATACAAGTAAACGTAAGCCAGTGGCAGAACAGCAAGAACAGGTTAAACCTGAGGATGATGTTACCACAGGTAATAATAGGAAGTTTAAACTTGAAAGTTATGTGAGAAATGCCACTGATACTCTTTAAAATTTCTTGCAAAAATGAATTTTTTTAAATAAATTTATATAGCTTGTTTATGTGGGTATGTTAATTTTCATAAATATTTTTAAAATCGGCCAAAAGGAGATTTACTATCAACCATATGTTTAGATCTTGGCTTTTGGCATTCAACATGCCTCTCAGTTAAAGGGCTCTAACATATGTATTGTGAATTCAGATTTACAAATTCTTTTTTTAATTTGCTTAGCCTTCCTGATGTAAAGGAAGCTAGCCAGTTGAAAATAAACGTCAGTTTCGGCAGCTGCTTACTTTACTAAAGCAGTAAAATATAAAATCGAATGAGGTTTACTATTTCTGCTTTCAGTATAAGTATTTGAAATTCCGTAACTGCTCTCCTATAAAATACCATCTTTTAAGATTTACGTCAATTTTTTTCCAACTGGCTACTCTATGATGTAACAGAAGCATGCAGAAGCAACCAAACACAATGACAGAACAGTAGGGATGATATTAAAGGAGTGTTTTGGGTCCATGGAGTAAAATAATACTAAATTTCAGATAAACATTCAGAAAAGATGCCAGAGATATCACTTTATTAGAATAATTATATAATACATTAATTTAACTTGTTACTAACAGTAGATCACTGGACCTTTATAGTTCCACCAAACGAGGAAAATTTTATCTCTTCTGATAAGCCGCTGAAAAATACTGGAGTACAGGCAACATTACAAACAACTCCGAAGTTCAAGTCAAGTAAACGTAAACAGTTGGCGGAACAGCAAGAGCAGGTTAAATCTCAGGAAGATGTTAACACAGGTAATAATAGAAAATTTGAACTTGAAAATTATGTGAGAAATGCCACTAATACTCTATCCAAGTTTTTTTGCATCAATCCATTTTTTATTTTGATAAGATTTGAATGAATTCTTTTAAAAGAAATTTATCTAACTTGTTTATGTGGGTATGTTAATTTTCATAATTATTTTGATAATCAGCCGAAAAGAGATTTGCTATCAACAATTTGTTTAACTCTTGGCTTTTGGGAATCAGCATACATGTCAGTTAAATTGTTGTAATATCTGTAAGGTGACTTCAGATTTACAAATTCCTTTTTTAATTTGCTCAGCCTTTGTGAAGTAAAGGAAACAAGTCAGTTGAATATAGATGTTAGTTTGGGCAGCTGCTTACCTTACTTAAGTAATACAAGAGACACTATTTCTATTTTGAACCAAATAATTAAAGCGAAGGAATTTAAGATCAAAAACTGCTTTATTGCATTTCCAAATATTCTCGTTTATGATCAATACACTTTTGCATTCATTTGAACCATTTGTCAAAGCATTTATTCCAGTCTTGAGACACCTCCAAAACATAGTTTTTCAAGGCATCAACTGCTTCTTCTGCTGATGTAAATCGTTATCCATGCAATTTATTCTTGATGTTCGGGAACAAAAGTAAGTCATTGGGTGTCAGGATTGTATGGCAAATGACCTATCAATTCGGTTTTTTGAGCCTTCAAATACTCCATTTTAACTGAGATGTGTATGAGCTCGCATTGTGTTGATGAACGATCCTACCATTCTTGT
Source organism: Mantis religiosa (assembly GCA_030765055.1). Lineage (NCBI taxonomy): Eukaryota > Metazoa > Arthropoda > Insecta > Mantodea > Mantidae > Mantis > Mantis religiosa. The sequence continues at coordinate 211,150,154 of CM060947.1, read as the reverse complement.
TGGTTTTCCTTAGTTTCCTGAAGCCTTCCGACAAACAAATGGCTGTGTACTATTCTGCGTTTACCTGTTTATGTTCTTCTGAAGGCACTGTTGCAACATGGCCAGATTTGCTGAAAAAGCAGGCGCCAATTTGCTTCAAGTGCAAATAACTTTTGTTGTATTTGCTTCATCTTGAAACACCCATAAAATCGATTGCTGTTTACGAACTGGCTCATATGCATAAATCCATGATTCGTCACCTGTTACAATCCTATATAGGTCTTTTGAGGCACCACCATTGTATTTGAGCATTTTATACACCGTGACAAGCATATTTTTGAGATTGCATCAAATTATGTGGAATCCAGCGAGAACAAATCTTTTTAATGCCTAAATAATCATGCGGTATTTTATATATGCTGATGGAACTAATATCTAGGATTCCCTCAGTCTCACAGTATGTCACATGATCTTGCGTTATTAGTTTTTGCACAGCATCAGGTTTTCTGGCACAACTGATTTTGGATGACCTTCACAAACTTCATAATTGAGCGAACGTTGGCCAAGATTAAATTCGTTATACCATCATTTCACAATTGCAAAGGATAGAGCTTTGTCGCCAAATGTGGAAGTTGTTCGATGCACTCTTGTTTTGATATCCACGTCATAAGTCATAATTAATCATTGCACGAATATTTTTGCAAGTTTATTTCATGTTTTTGTTGAGACATAATATGAAAGTTTACGAAAACAAATGACACTCTATTGACAAAATGAATTAGATTATGGTCAACAATGACAAACTTTCCATTAGAAATATCAGATGGCACCTACAACATTCAGGGTTGACAAGGCTCAAAATATAAATAGTGCCTCTTGTAGAATATAAAATCAAATAAGGTTTACTATTTCTGCTTTCTGTAAAAGTATTTGAAATTCAGTTACTGCTCTCCCATAAAATGCCATCTTTTAAGATTTACGTCAAGTTTTTTCCAACTGGCTATCAAATGATGTTCTAACAGAGGCATGGAGAAGCAACCATACACAATGACAAAACAGTAGGGATGACATTAAAGGAGTGCTTTGGATACATGTAGTAAAATAGTATTAAATTTCAGATAAACATTCAGAAAAGATTCCAGAGATGTCAATTTATTTGAATAATTATATAATACATTCATTTAACTTGATACTAAAAGTAGATCACTGGACCTTTATAGTACCTCCAAATGAGGAAATTTTGACCTCTACTGACAATCTGCTGAAAAACACTGGAGTAGAAGCAGCATTACAAACAGCTCCAAAATTCAATACAAGTAAACATAAACCAGTGGTGGAACAGCAAGAACAGGTTAAACCTCAGGAAGATGTTACCACAGGTAATAATAAGAAATTTAAAGTTACCACTGATACTTTTCTCGCATTAAGCCATTTTATATTTTGACAAGTTTTAAATGAAGTTTATAAAATGAATTTATCTAACTTGTCTATTTAGGTATATTAATTGTCAATTATTTTTATAATTGGCCTAAAGGAGATTTACTATCAGCAATTCGTTTAACTCTTGGCTTTTGGCATTCAGCATGCCCATATGCATATTATATTCCTGGATAATATTGGGCTTGAAAACTGACATTTTGGTACTGGCATCAATTTTACCAGTATCAATCATTAAAATCTTAGAGCTGCAATTGCATAATGTCATAACTACACTCCTGTGCTGTCAAGCAACATAGTTCAATGGTGGGAGCTGGCGCACCTGCATTTCTCCTCTCCTCTTTGTACAGCCTTCCTGTTCATATCTTTTGGCAAACCAATATGATTTGAATGTACTGTTCCAAATGCATTTGTTGTTCCCTTGTGTAAGGCCATTAATTATTTAGGAGAACTGTAACAATTATCTAAATATACAGTCCTACCCTGATCAAGTACAGGTTCCAACAGTTTCCTTGCTATGTTACCAGATAATTTCAAATATTTATCTCCAGTCGCATCAGTCTCTTGTCCATTGTATATGCAGTTATTGTAAAGATATCCTGTTTTACTTTCACATACATCAAAACTCTTTATGCCAAATTTGGTCCTCTTTGTTTCGATGTATTGATCCAACCGAAGCAGCAATTTCAAAGTATCAGGCGTTCATTAAAAGTGATCTTTTCACTAGGCACATAATTTTCTTTGAATTTTGAAATGTAATCAAAACTTGGTCTGATTTTGTGTAGTTTATCATTTACATTTTCTGTGCAAGTGAAATGAAGGAAGCACAAAATGGAAGTAAACCTGTTATTTGACATGAATTTCCCAAAGTGGGGTAGCTGGCATGCCATCTGTAGACCAGTACATGTCTAGCGTAGGTTTACGAATATCCATGATCATAATTAAAACAAGTAGTCTATAAATCTTATTTATTGTTACTTCTGTCCACTTCTGAAATTCACTCTTAGGTCCCAACTTGCCTTTAGAAATCAGGCCTTCCTTCATTCTACTTGCATATACATTTGTTTCCAAAACAATGAGAGACAGTGAGTCAGTATATAGAATAAAAAGAAGTATTTCAGAAAGTGGAGTGCCATTGTTACTAAAATTAGGCAAGTGAGTCAACCTTGTATATACTTTTCTCCACAGTGGAGAAAAGTATATACAAGGTTTACTCACTTGCCTAATTTTAGTAAGTGAGTCAGTAGTAAAAAATTTTGTGAAAATGTCAATTGGTTGGCTGTCAGAAGTTAACTGAGTCTGTGGTTGTACACTAGAGGTTGTGCTCGTGAAGGTATATCTATTTGTGTTAGAGTTATTTTAACAACTCCATAATATTGATTCTTCACAAACACCTGGCATAAATGGGTCATTTTTCTCCACACTGCTACCTATATCCTTAACACCCCCTCAAAATCTAAAAACTCGCCATCAATATCCAAATCACTGTAAAACAGCAAAAATGCCTCCACATTTTGTGAAGTAAATTCAGAAGCCTGTACACTTCCTACACAAGCTAATTTATTTGCTACATTACTAGTTGAGTGATGCCATGATTAGCACTGAGGTAACAATTTCAAGTGTGTTTTTGCTAAACAAATCACTTGCAACTCTTACACAGTCAAAATTACTGTATGAACTGAGCGAAGAAAACAGCTACGTCAGATACCATGAACTTCGGTTGTGAAATACTGTAATAAGAAAGATGCTGATGGAGAGCTTTGTTTTTTTTCCAGTGTGTGTGTAACACAATGTATACAATTATTATTGCATGGTAGCATAAACTGAAACCTATAAACTAGGAACCCAACTCTTCCCTTACGCAGCTGATAAATACATATCTTTTGTATGCACAATAACACAAAATTCCTCATCATTAGATGTGTTTGCCGCAAAGAATGGCTTTCTCTACAGTGAAATATCAACAATATTTTAATATAGTCTCTATTTTAATGATACCATAGATTTATACCGCCTTTAATGGCCTTTACACCAGTTTTTGTTTCGCTACAATAACTTAATAAAAAAGCAAGATACGAATATGTGTTTATGAAGCATTTCTACAGCATTTAACAATTTAAATGTCTTGCTCTGTTTTTTGAGGATCCGTTCCCAACCATGCAGTGTTTAAATGGCCATCGGCAAAGCGGTTAACTGAGGCATGGAGAAGCAACAAAAGACAAGGACAGAACAGTAGTAAAGACATGGAGTATTTTGGGTGCATGGAGTAAAATAGTACTAAATTTCAGATAAACATTCAAAAAAAAATGCCAGAAATATCACTTTATTAGAATAATTATATAATACATTAATTTAAACTTGATACTAAAAGTAGATCAGTACTAACAAATGAGGAAAAATTTATCTTATCTGACAATCTGCTGAAAAATACTGGAGTACAAGCAACATTACAAACAGCTCCAAAGATCAATTGTAAACATAAACCATTGGCAGAACAGCAAGAAAAGGTTAAACCTGAGGATGATGTTACCAGAGGTAATAATAGGAAATTTAAACTTGAAAGTTATGTAAGAAATGCCACTGATACTCTTTTAAATTTCTTGCATTAATCCATTTTATATTTTGACAACTTTGAAATGATTTTTTAAAATGAATTTATCTAACTTGTTTGTGTGGGTTTGTTAATTTTCATAATTATTTCGATGATCAGCCAAAAGTAGATTTACAGTCAACAATTTGTTTAAATCTTGGCATTTGGCAATCAGCATACATGTTAGTTAAACTATTGTAATATCTGTAGTGTGACTTCAGAATTACAAATTCCTTTTTTAATTTGCTTAGCCTTCCTGAAGTAAAGGAAGCTAGCCAGTTGAAAATAAATGTCAGTTTCGGCAGCTGCTTACCTAAGTAAAGTAATAGAATATAAAATCAATAAAGTTTACTATTTCTGCTTTCTGTAGAAGTATTTGAAATTCCTAAACTGCTCTCCCATAAAATGCCAACTTTTAAGATTTATGTCAAGTTTTTCTTTTAAGTATTACGTCAACAAACCACAATGACAAAACAATAGTAGTGACATAAAAAGAGTGTGTTTGATACATGTAGTAAAATAGTATTAAATTTCAGATAAATATTCATAAAAGATGCCAGACATATCAATTTATTTGAATAATTACATTATACATTAATTTAAACTTGACACTAAAAGTAGATTACTGGACCTTTATAGTACCAACAAATGAGGAAACTTTGATCCCTTCTGACAAGACACTGAAAAATACTGGAGTACAAGCAACATTACAAACAGCTCCAAAATTCAACACAAGTAAACGTAAACCATTGGTGGAACAGCTAGAACAGGTTAAACCTGAGGATGATATTACCACAGGTAATAATAGCAAATTTAAACTTGTAAGTTATGTGAGAATTGTCACTCATTATCTTTTAAATTTTTTGCATTAATCCATTTTAATTTTGAAAATTTTTAAATTAATTTTTTTTAAAATGAATTTATATAACTTGTTTGTGTGGGTATGTTAATTTTCATAAATATTTTTAAGCCAAAAAGAGATTTGCTGTCAACAATTTGTTTAAATCTTGGCTTTTGGCAATCCGCACACATGTCAGTTAAGCTGCTGTAATATCTGTAGTGTGACTTTAGATTTACAAATTCCTTTTTTAATTTACTCAGCCTTTGTGAAGTAAAGGAAACAAGTCCGTTGAAAATAAATATAATTTTTTGCAGCTGCTTACTTTAAAGTAATACAAGGGGCACTATTTCTATTTTGAGCCTAATAATTAAAGAGCAGTAATTTCTGATTGAAAACTGCATTATTGTGTTTCCAAATATTCTCCTTTATGATCAATACACTTTTGCATCCATTTGAACCATTTGTCAAAGCATTTATTCCAGTGTTCTTGAGCCACTTCCATAACACAGTTTCTCAAGGCATTAACTGCTTGTTTTGCCGACATAAATCATTATCCACGCAATTTATTCTTGATGTTCGGTAACAAAAAGAAGTCATTGGGTGTCAGGACTGTATGGCAGATGACCTATCAATTTTTTTTTTTTTTTTTTTGAGCCTTCAAATACTTCATTGTTAACTGAGATGTGTGTGCACTCACATTGTGTTGAATGATCCTACCATTCTTGTTGGTTTTGCTTACTTTCCCGAAGACTTCTGGCAAACAAATTGTTGTGTACCAATCGACATTGACCTATTTACGTTCCTCTAAAGACACTGTTGCACCATGGCCAGTTTTGCTGAGAAAGCAGGCGACAATTTGCTTCATGTGCAAATAAATTTTGTTGGATTTGCTTCATCTTGAAACAACCATACAGTCAATTGCTGTTTACGTTCTGGCTCATATGCATAGTTGATTTGTCACCTGTTACAATCTTATATACATCTTTTGAGGCACCACCTTTGTATTTCTTGAGTGTTTTTGTACACCGTCACAAGCATCTTTTTGAGATTGCATCAAATTATGGCGGATCTAATGAGAGAAAATCCTTTTAATGACTGAATAATCATGCAGTATGTTATATATGCTGATGGAACTAATGCCTAGGATTGCCTCAGTCTCACAGTATGTCACATGATCTTGCGTTATTAGTTTTTGCACAGCATCAATGTTTTCTGGCACAACAACTGATTTTGAATGACTTTCTCGAACTTCATACTTGAGCGAACGTTGGCCGAGATTAAATTCGTTATACCATCATTTCACAATTGCAAAGGATGGAGCTTCATCGCCAAATGTGAAATTTGTTGGATGCACTGTTGTTTTGATATCCACGGCAAAAGTCGTTATAAATCATTGCACGTATATTTTCACAAGTTAATTCCATGTTTTTGTTGGAACATAATTTTCAAGTTAATGAAAACAAATGACACTGTATTGACAAAATGAAGTAGATTATGGTCAACAATGACAAACTTTTCATTGGAAACAGCAGATGGCACCTACAACATTCAGGGATGCCAAGGCTCAGAATATAAATAGTGCCCCTTCTAGAATATAAAATCAAATGAGGTTTAAGAGAGCATAGGCTTTCACGGCCGGAGTCAATATAACTAATAGCTATTTCTGGGCTGTTATGCCATGGTCTGCTGGAGTTGGACTTTTCAGACGTTTCGTCCACTACTATGGTGGACATCTTCAGTGGCGTGGTTGTGTGCGTCTAGAGTAGCGTTTGACGCTACTCGAACTTCTCCGAGGAGAGTAAGACCACGACCATGCCACTGAAGATGTCCACCATAGTAGTGGACGAAACGTCTGGAAAATCCAACTCCAGCATACCACGGCATAACAGCCTGGAAATAACTCTTATTTACAAAAGAAGTTTACTATTTCTGCTTTCTGTAGAAGTATTTGAAATTCAGTAACTGCCCTCCCATAAAATGCCATCTTTTAAGATTTACGTCAAGTTTTTTCTAACTGGCTATCGTATGATGTTTTAATAGAGGTATGGAGAAGCAACCATACACAATGACAGAACAATAGGGTTTACATTAATAGGAGTGTTTTGGGTGCGAGGAGTAAAATAGTAGTAAATTTCAGATAAACATTCAGTAAAGATGCCAGAGAAATCAATTTATTTGAATAATTATATAGTATATTAACTTGATACTAAAAGTAGATCACTGGACCTTTATAGTACCACCAAACGAGGAAACTTTGATCTCTTCTGACAAGACACTGAAAAATATTGAAGTACAAGTAACATTACAAACAGCTCCAAAATTCAATACAAGTAAACGTAAACCAGTGGCGGAACAGCAAGAACAGGTTAAACCTGAGGAGGATGTTACCACAGGTAATAATAGGAAATTTAAACTTGAAAGTTATGCGCGAAATGCCACTGATACTCTTTTAAATTTCTTGCAAAAATCCATTTTAATTTTGACAAGTTTAAATGAATTTTTTTAAAATAAATTTATCTAACTTGTTTATGTAGATATGTTACTTTTCATAAATGTTTTTAATATCAGCCAAAAGGAGATTTACTGTCAACAATATGTTTGGATCTTGGCTTTTGGCATTCAGCATACCTTTCAGTTAAACTATTCTAATATCTGTATTGTGACTTCAGATTTACATTTTCTTTTTTTAATTTGCTTAGCCTTCCTGAAGTAAAGGAAGCTAACCAGTTGAACTGAAATGTCAGTTTCGGCAGCTGCTTACCTTACTAAAGCAATAAAATACAAAATCAAATGAGATTTACTATTTCTGCTTTCTGTAGAAGTATTATAAAATTCTGTAACTGCACTCATATAAAATACCATCTTTTAAGATTTACGTCAATTTTTTTCCAACTGGCTACTGTATGATGTAACAGAGGCATGGAGAAGCAACCAAACACAATGACACAACAGTAGGGATGATATTAAAGTGGTGTTTTGGGTCCATGGAGTAAAATAGTACTAAATTTCAGATAAACATTCAGAAAAGATGCCAGATATATCAATTTATTAGAATAATTATATAATACGTTATTTTAACTTGATACTAAAAGTAGATCACTGGACCTTTATAGTACCACCAAACGGGGAAAAGTTTATCTCTTCGGCCAAGCCACTGAAAAATACTGGAGTACAAGCAACATTACAAACAGCTCCAAAATTCAACTCAGGTAAACGTAAACAATTGGCAGAACAGCAAGAACAGATTAAATCTCAGGAAGATGTTAACAAAGGTAATAATATAAAATTTGAACTTAAAAATTATATGAGAAATGCCACTAATACTTTATCCAAGTTTTTTGCATCAGTCATTTTATATTTTGATAAGATTTAAATGAATTCTTTTAAAATGAATTTATCTAGCTTGTTTATGTGGGTATGTTAATTCTCATAATTATTTTGATAGCCAAAAAGAGCTTTGCTACCAACAATTTGTTTAAATCTTGGCTTTTGGCAATCAGCATACATGTCCGTTAAACTGTTGTAATATGTGTAGTGTGACTTTAGATTTACAAATTCCTTTTTTAATTTGCTCAGCCATTGTGATCTAAAGGACACAAGTCAATTGAAAATAAATGTCAGTTTGGGTAGCTGCTTACCTTACTAAAGTAATACAAGGTGCGCTATTTCTATTTTGAGCCGAATAACTAAAGCGAAGGAATTTCTGATCGAAAACTGCTTTATTGCATTTCCAAATATTCTCCTTTATGATCAATACACTTTTGCATCCATTTGAACCATTTGTCAAAGTATTTATTACAGTCTTCTTGAGACACTTCTAATTCTTCTGCTGACATAAATCGTTATCCATGCAATTTATTCTTGATGTTCAGGAACAAAAGTAAGTCATTGGGTGTGAGGATTGTATGTCAAATAACCTATCAGTTCGATTTTTTGAGCCTTCAAATACTTAATTGTTAACTGAGATGTGTGTGCGCTTGCATTGTGTTGAATATTCCTACCGTTCTTGCTGGTTTTCCCCAGTCTCCCAAAGACTTCTGGCAAACAAATGGTTGTATACTATTTGGCATTGACCTATTTATGTTCTTCTAAAGGCACTGACTGTTGCCACATGGCAAGTTTTGCTGAAAAAGCGGGCGACCATTTGCTTCAAGTGCAAATAACTTTTGTTGGATTTGCTTCAACTTGAAACACCCATAAAATCAATTGCTGTTTACGTTCTGGCTCATATGCATAAATCCAGGATTCGTCACCTGATACAGTCTTATATACATCTTTTGAGGCACCACCATTGTATTTGAGAATTTTTGTACACCGTCACAAGCATCTTTTTAAGATTGCATCAAATGATGTGGAATCCAAAGAGAGCATATCTTTTTAATGACTAAATAATCGTGCAGTATTTTATATAAGTTAATTCCATGTTTTTCTTGAGACATAATTTTCAAGTTTATGAAAACAGATGACACTCTATGGACAAAATAAAGTAGATTTTGGTCAACAATAACAAAGTTTCCAATGGAAACATCAGATGGCACCTACAACATTCAGGGTTGCCAAGGCTAAAAATATAAATAGTGCCCCTCATAGAACATAAATCAAATGAGGTTTACTATTTCTGCTTTCTGTAGAAGTATTTGAAATTCAGTAACTGCTCTCCCATAAAATGCCATCTTTTAAGATTTACGTGAAGTTTTTTTCCAACTTGCTATCATATGATGTTCTAACAAAGGTATGGAGAAGCAACCAAACACAATGACAAAACAGTAGGGATGACATTAAAGAAGAGTTTTGGATACATGGAGTAAAGTAGTATTAAATTTCAGATAAACATTCAGAAAAGATGCCAGAGATATCAATTTATTTGAATAATTATATAATACATTAATTTAACTTAATACTAAAAGTAGATCACTGGGCCTTTATAGTACAACCAAACGAAGAAACTTTCTCTTCTGACAAGACACTGAAAAATACTGGGGTACAAGCAACGTTACAAACAGCTCCAAAATTTAATACAAGTAAATGTAAACCATTGACGGTACAGCAAGAACAGGTTAAACCTGAGGAGGATGTTACCACAGGTAATAATAGGAAACTTAAACTTGAAAATTATGTGAGATATGCCAATGGTACTCTTTCAAGTTTTTTGTATTAATTCATTTCATATTTTGACAAGTTTTAAATGAATTTTTTAAAATGAATTTATCTAACTTGTTTATGTGGGTATGTTAATTTTCATAAATATTTTGATAATCAGCCAAAAGGAGATTTACTGTCAACCATATGTTTAGATCTTGGCTTTTGGCACTCAGCATGCCTCTCAGTTAAACTACTTTCAGCAGCTGCTTACCTTACTAAACAATAAAATATAAAATCAAATTACTTACTATTTCTACTTTCTGTAGAAGTATTCAAAATTCATTAACTGCTCTCCTGTAACATGTTAACTTTTAATATTTACGTCAATTTTTTTTTTTTTTTTTTTTTTTTTTTTTTTTTTTTTTTTTTTTAACTGGCTACCATATAAGGTTTTAACAGAGGCATGGAGAAGCAACCAAACACAATAACAGAACAGTAGTGGTGACATTAAAGGAGTGTTTTGTGTGTGTGGAGTAAAATGGTACTCTATTTCAGATAAACATTCAGAAAAGATGCTAGAGATATCAATTTATTTGAATAATTATATAATACATTAATTTAAACTTGATTCTAAAAGTAATTCGCTGGTCCTTTATAGTACCACCAAACGAGGAAACTTTGATTTCTTCTGACAAGACACTGAAAAATACTGGAGTACAAGCAACGTTACAAACAGCTCCAAAATACAATACAAGTAAACGTAAACCTTTGACGGAACAGCAAGAACAGGTTAAACCTGAGGAGGATGTTACCACAGGTAATAATAGGGAATTTAAACTTGAAACTTATGTGAGAAATGCTACTGATACTCTTTTAAATTTTTTGCAATAATCCATTTTAATTTTGGCAAGGTTTAAATGAATTTTTTAAAATGAATTTACCTAATTTGTGTATGAGGGTATGTTAATTTTCATAATTATTTTTAATATCAGCCAGAAGGAGATTTACTATCAACCATATGTTTAGATCTTGGCTTTTGGCATTCAGCATGCCTCTCAGTTAAACTGTTGTAATATCTGTATTGTTACTTCAGATTTACAAATTCATTTTTTAATTTGTTTAGCCTTCCTGAAGTGAAGGAAGCAAGCCTGTTGAAAATAAATGTCAGTTTCGGCAGCTGCTTACCTTACTAAAGAAATAAAATATAAAATAAAACAAAATTTACTATTTCTGCTTTCTGTAGTGGTATTTTAAATTCAGTAACTGCTTTCCCATAAAATTCCAACTTTTAAGATTTACGTTAAGTTTTTTCCAACTGGCTACCATATGATGTAAGAGAGGCCTGGAAAAGCAAGAAAACACTATGACAAAACAATAGTGGTGACATTAAATGAGTGCTTTGGTTGCAAGGTGTAAAATAGTATTAAATTTCAGATAAACATTCAAAAAAGATGCCATAGATATCAGTTTATGTGAATAACAGTACCCTGCATGATTTTTGCGGCAAAGCATCTGATAAGTGATTATGACTAATAGAGGTTTCCTGATTTCAGAAATGTCACTGGTTTTCATGTATCATGTCTCGTTTTCATGTTAATTATGATTTACTGTCTTAAAATACATCACTGCAGCTTCATACTTTGCAATTATGAGAATCAGCTGTTATTTTAGGTGTGCTTTGCTTTGTTATTCTTGCGGGTGCTTGTCAATCCAATACCTATACATTGAACTCTCCTATATCAGTCTGTTTTTAGAATTGCTACCCATTTAATGCATTGTTGAAATGCAGAGCTTTTGTAGTTTGCGGTAGTGGCAAAATTCTTAATGCTGTCTAGTCCAGTGGCAATCAGTCATGTCATGAGTATGATAAACGTCTGACCTGTTGTTTTTATTTTATTCTGCTGTGAAAATGCTGAATCTGTCAGGAATTAGAAGAAGATGTGTGAATAAGCCAGACAGTCTACATCTACCTGGCTCAAGAGAAGTGTTGACACTGGGGATAAAATAGTTACAAATGCGGCCTAGTTGACCCACAAAAAGTAATTTTGTCACCGGTACACATCAAATTGAGTATCATGAAGCAGTTTGTTAAGACTTAGACAAAAACAGTCCCTGTTTTCAGTTTATTGCAAGTAAGTTTCCAATTTATCAGATGCAGAAGTCAATGAAGGCACTTTTGATGGTCCACAAATAAGAAAGCTCTGAAAGACCCAAACTTTGGACAGACGATGAATGCCATGGAACTTGCTGCATTGCATTTCAACAAGAGACTTGGATTTCAATGAGAGACATCATGACAAAGTTCGTAGGAAATGTAAATAGTGAACAGTGCGAAACAATAGTGAAAACAATGTTGAATCACATGGAGTGGGGTGTACATTGAGCCTGAAACTGCACTTCCTTCATTCTCATCTCAATCACTTTCCTGAAAACCATGCGGTTGTTAGTGAAGGGATGGGAGGGAGGTTTCACCAAGACATTAACGAAGCAGTAAGTAGTTTCCAGGATAGGTGGGATGGCCAATGATGGATATCAATGATGGCCAACTACTGTTGTTTGAAAAGAGATTGCAAACATGCAGCGGAATTGTTGTGGGCTGTTTGCAAAATATGACTATTTTCTCTATGATATTTCCAGACTTATCTTAATTTGTTTAGTACTTTTTATTCCTATATCTCTTATTTTGGAGTACCTATTGCAAGAAAACCTGATGTGATACATAGAAATGAATACCGAATTCATCTTCAGCGACCCAAAATTAGTTAAGATCACATGTAATAAATGTAATAAATATCCCTTGCCACAAGAAAAGTATTTCAAAATGCTGGGTAGTGTAATTTTTTAATACATTAATTTAAAGTTGACACTAAAAGTACGTCACTGGTCCTTTATAGTACCACCAAATGAGGAAAATTCGATCTCTTCCGAAAAGCCTCTGAAAAATGCTGGAGTACAAGCAGCATTACAAACAGCTCCAAAATTCAATACACGTAAATGTAAACCATTGGTGGAACAGCTAGAACAGGTCAAACCTGAGGATGATGTTACCACAGGTAATAATAGGAAATTTAAACTTGATAATTATATGAGAAATGCCACTGATACTCATTCCAAGTTTTTTGCATTAATTCATTTTTATATTTTGACAAGCTTTAAATGAATTTATCTAACTTGTTTGTGTGGGTATGTAATTTTTTTTTAATTATTTTGATAATCAGCCAAAAGTAGATTTATTATCAACAATTTGTTTAAATTTTGGCTTTTGGCATTCAGCATGCCTCTCAGTTAAGCTATTGTAATATCTGTATTGTGACTTCAGATCTACAAGTTTTTTTTTTTTTTTAATTTGCTTAACCTTCCTGAAGTAAAGGAAGCATGCCAGTTAAAAATAAATGTCAGTTTCAGCAGCTGCTTACCTTACTAAAGTAATAGAATATAAAATCAAATGAAGTTTGCTATTTCTGCTTTCTGTAGAAGTATTTGAAATTCAGTAACTGCTCTCCCATAAAATGCCATCTTTTAAGATTTACGTCAAGTTTTTTCCAACTGGCTATCGAATGATGTTTTAACAGAGGCATGGAGAAGCAACAAAACACAATGGCAGAACAGTAGTGATGACATTAAAAGAGTGTTTTGGGTGGATGGAGTAAAATAATATTAAATTTCAGATAAACATTCAGAAAAAATGGCAGAAATATCAATTTATTTGAATAATTACATAATACATTAATTTAAACTTGATACTAAAAGTAGAACACTGGACCTTTATAGTACCACCAAATGAGGAAAGTTTGATCTCTTCTGACAAGCCGCTGAAAAATACTGGAATACAAGCAACATTACAAACAGCTCCAAAATTCAAAATAAAAAAATTAAAATCTTTCATGGAACTACAAGAACAGGGTAAAACTGAGGAAGATATCACAGGTAACAGTAGAATATGATAAGCTTGTAAATCATATTGGAATATATCACAGATGCTTTTTCTCTTTCTAATGTTTTCAAATTAATTCATTACATATTTTAAACAAGGTTTATGCAAGTTTACTTATGTGGAGAAAATCTAAACAATTTTTTAATTCCTCAATTATGTTTAGTAAGCATGGCCATGCCATGGCTGAGTAGTTAGCCTGCTTGGCTCTCATCAAAGTGGCCTGGGTTAGATCCCAGGCGACCGCAAAGTGGAATTTGTGGTGGACAACATGGCTCTGGAGTGGGTTTCCTCCGGGTCCTCTGGTTTCCCCCACCATCATTCCACCCATTGCTTCATCATTCATTCATCCCAAGCATTGAGCCGACCCCCTAACCCTGATCTCATCCATCAGTCAATAGGCTTCGACTCCCTCGCTCTGGGGGAACCTAAGTGATTCCTAACACCAGCAGTGGTGAGGAAGGGAGACATAAAAAAAAGTATACTAAGCCGAGGAAGTATTGTAATCCATCCAAGAATTTAATATGAAGATTTGACCTGAATCTCCCCTTCAAAAAGAAATGCATTTTTACAAAAAGGGCTGCGCACGCATGAGAAGAAACATAACTCAAAAACAATTAAATTGGTTAAAAGCAAACTTGTAGTACAGCATCATAGAGTGTAACAAAAGTTTTAAAGAAAATCCTGCCCACCCAAATTATCCTTTATATGGAAAACCTTTTGAAAATTTTGATTTTCCCAAGTTGAAGATAGTTGAATATAGTTGAAGATATTGTGACTAAATGAAGATATCACTAAACTCATGCTAATGCTAAACTCACTTTCTCTGTTATCAAAGCTGTTAGAGCAGTGCTAATTTACATTTTCACTTTTACAAATGCACAAAGCAAACATGTCTGTTTCATGGTACTAATGTTTGTTATGCCTCTGTTCACACACCAACTTGCACTGCTTTCAGACTGACTTTGATGGTCACTTTAACACTCTACTGATTCTGGCTGGCCTTAGTGCTTCCCTTATATATCTTTGGGTCACAGAAGAATTTTTCTAGAAACTTACGGAAATCAAAGTCACTGATATTACCTGAATTTAAAAATTACTAACCCATAGCAGCAGAGCTAAAAGGCCATGCATTTCCTGGCTCATGATTGTCCACAGCAACTGTATGAACAACCCATTATTATACTTTTCAACCAGCCTGTAACAAAGACAGTGGGATGGCATAATGCACTTAATCCCTCTGTGTTAGGTATTAACTGCTACCAAGACAATATATTCATAACAAATTAAATCATGTCTTAAATGTTCTTTTTCATATGGTAGTTGCTTTTCAGTTTTCTTGTCAGCATGCAAAGAATCCTCACAAAGTAAACCACTTTTTAAAAATTCTTATCATTCTGTCTACAGTGTTTTTAACCCTAAATTGAAATATATAAACAATGCAGTAAAGATTACCTTGATTAATAAAAAGTAGATTGAAGAATATTTTGTAAGACGTTTGTGGAAGAGAGAGTAGAGAAAGCCAAGTGAATGACAGAAATAGTTTGTTTTTTCATGCATTTATCTCTTAAGATTGCCAGTTATGCAATTCCTTTTTTCCACAGTAAAAAGAATTTAAACATAATCACAGTAAATATGTACTAGATGTATTACTTTTGTCCTTCCTGTATCTTTATCTTGAGGTTTGATCAAAAACATTACAACTAATTTTCACCAAAACTAATTTTTTTTACATAAAGGATTGTTGGTGTTCAAGAATTTTAGGAAATTATTTGTCCTGTATCCCTAGAAGATGCTGTACTCTAGTACAAAGCTTAGTATTCCGTTGTTTAAGGACTTTGATACAATGAAGCACAAAATTAATACAATTTTGAGTCGAACTAATACTCAATGCTCCATTTATTGCTTAGTATTTACCTAGAACAAGTTTCGTTAGGATCTTCCTATCATCATCAGCTGTTGTCGACTAATGGATGCCGGTTCAGTGAACTCCTCGAGGGTGATAGGTGCGTCTCTGTCGGTATCTTGATGAACTTGAAATTTGGGTTTTCTTCAAAGGTAGTATCGAAATTAAACAATTTACTTTCATATTTCTTTGTAAAGATTTTTTCCCATGTGGTTAATGCAGCTGGACCTTGACACTTTTTAGTAAGTGAATTTCTCGTTCTATGTCATGATTTTCCTTCCAAAAATGGTACGCTACCGCCGATTTATCTATTTCTTTATTCCTGATGTTCCTAAAGTGCTCTTTAAGCCTAATGTTCACGTTCCTTTTTGTTTTTCCAATGTAGAATTTGTCACAGTCCTTGCAATTTATCCGGTACACTCCTGATTTTTTGCCTGTGGGTATCTCCTTTGTATTATGTGATTTCAAAAGGTGTTGTACACTAAATTTGTTCTGTGGGGCCAAAGTAATATTGTGTTCGTGTATTAACAAAGCTTAGTATTTATGCAACGTTCTAGTTTTATATACTATTCACACACACAGCTCTTCAGCGATCCCGAGGACCTCAGAACATATACAAATTTCCTGAGAAATTTAATATAACACTCCACCAGTTGTGACAATGTCACATCTTCGGTAGATGTCATATGCACATAAGCGAGAGGTGATGAAGTTGAGAGGGGTAGCTCAAAATTTCAGAGAAGCAGGTTGCGCTTAGCAGCAGGATGATAATGGATAACACTAACAGACTTGTAATTTTGTTCTTTAAATATCCTTTATTACAAAGAGAGATAGCTAGACAGCTTTTATGTTTATTTGGTAGGCTTTGGAAATTTAGTTTGCCAACCTGCATAATTCCTTAATGCGGATCACATGTAGCAAGTTAATAAAAGTAAATGTAAAGAGATGACTAGTGCAGAGTTTGGCTAGAGAAGTCTCCCATAGCTAAAACCTCATTAATTAAATACTGCCATACAAGTTAATCACATGTAAACAGTTATGTATGATTTCCACAATTATTTTGCATGTAAAACTACTCATGCATGTGAGATGACCCTCCTCTAAAATCATACAATCTACCTCAGCTTACCAAAACATCCAGTTGCAGAATTCTAAAGCCAATTTAATGGATTTAGTTAAACAGATTTTGTCTTGAATATCTCAAATCTTATAAAATTATGTATTTCCCAACATGTCACAAACATTTAAACCATTAAAATATTTTGTTGTAAAAGTGAGCTTATGACGATCAGCCTCCTTTTCAATTCCCGTTCGGAAAGGAGGGTTATCAATACTGAAAACCTGAAAGTATGAGTTTATGTGAAGCCATTTTATTTTTATGCTGTGAAAAACATTGGCACAGATCAGTGCAACATTGTCTTAGTACATCTCTGGACAAATCGGTACTAAACTCTGGCTTAGCCTAAAGTATTATACTTGTCTTCAGCCGAAACATCCATTTTTATCTCAGTTTGTTGCTATACATGTTTCTACACTGGCAGGAAAAAAAATTGCAACACCCTTCAGGACTGTGTTCATTGAAACATGGGCATACTATAAGGGTACCGAGGGGTTATAGGATTGGTGATTGAAATGCTGCGGTCAGCAGACAATAGATTGCACTGTTTAAGTATTTGTCTCTGATATCTGTGCAGTCACTGTGGTACCATCATAGTTGAATAGCAAAGTCAGTCAAGGTGAAGCCATGCCACAACGAAGTGAATGTGCTTCTTGTGCACAGCTACAGCCATTTGAACACAGGTTTGAATTGTTGGCCCACATGAAGCTGTATGCACCAATCGATAAACTGCTGCACATGTTGGGCACAATGAATTGGTGGTGCATCAATGTTTACAATGATCTTTGGGACATTCTCACTCCAGTAGACCAGATTCTGAGTGGCTACATAGTACAAATGCATGTCTGGATTGACGCATTGTATGGGTTTCATGGATGCTCAAACAGCAACCAGGGAAGCGATTTGGGCACAAATTTTGTGCTCATGTGTCAGCACAGACTATTGGTAACCATCTTCTTGCAGCAGGACTGACAATTCCTGGCATCATGGTGTAGGGTGCCATCACTTACAACTCAAGGTCACTTTGGTGTTTGTGTACTTGCTGCAATGGAACATGATCTTTAGGGTGTACAACTGTCCTTGCACTCACCTGCCCCATTGAAGATATATGGGATATGATGGGAAAGATACTGATTCTCCACAGCCGAACTGAGACAACAGATGCAGCATGCTTGGAACAATGTATCGCAGGATGGCATTGTCACATGTACTATCTTCTGCCTGCATGAATACACCTGTAGGATGGCATTGTCACATGTACTATCATCTGCCTGCATGAATACACCTGTATTGCAGCCCGAGTGGGATACACCAAATATGGATGCAACTGTTCAGAATCTTTTCTTGTGACGTATCTGTTTCATTTATACCGATTTTATCAGCATATGATGCTAATTATGATGTAGTACCTTTCACTTAACTCTTCATTAAAATTAAGCAATTCTAGATGATGTTGCATTTTTTTTCCACCAGTGTACTAATTTATACAAGTCCATAATCTAATAAAGCCATAATTTTTAAAACAGATAACTGGAATTAAATTATAGATGAGTTGTATTTTTTACACATAAGCTTCACTTACATATAAAAAATCTATGGGTAAAAAATATGACTCATCTATATTTTAATTATGTTTTGCTTTACTGTGGTCAATAAAGTAAAATTTCAAGATAACTTGAAGTTTAGCTTGGTGACACAGCATAGAATATGACAGGATTAAAGTTCAGATAAATATATTGGTTATATTCTTAATATGTAGGACTGTGATACAGAGAAGCACAAAATTAATGTAGTATGGAGTCTAGTTCAACTCAAAATATACTAGAAGTAACACATTTGTTTGAATACTTAATTTTAACTTGATCCTAAAAGTAGAACACTGGGCCTTTGTAGTAATATCACATGAGGAAAGTATGACCTATTCTGACAAGCGGCTGAAAAATATTGGAGTGCAGGCAGTGTTACAGACAACTCCAAAATTCAGAACAAGAACACACACATCTTTGGTGGAAAGGCAAGAACAGGACTCCACAGGTAACTGTAGGAAATGCTAAGCTTGTAAATCCTATGAAAAATATAGCAGGTGCTTTCTCTCTTTCTAAGCTTTTTATATTAGTGTATGTCATATTTTAATTATGTTTTATATGGTTTTCCTAAGGAGGAGTAAATCCATTTAAGCAATCAAAAAAACCATTTGTAGTCGGTATATTGACACATCGTCACTTACGTTTTTATATTATCGAGGGACTAGTTTCAGAAGCCTTTTGCCTCCATTTTCAACCTCTCTCCAATTAGCATCTGTTGTCGTCTGCTCTCCTCTCTTTGGCGGTGGAACTATGAACTTCTTTGTCAGATTATCTTCTGGTGGGATTTCGAAGTTCATTACGCGGTCCTTAACTCTCCCATGTTGTCAGTTTATTTTGGTTTATCACTCCTTTTAATAATTTTGGATTTGGATCAATGTCATGATTTTCGTTCCAAAAATGAAATGCTACTGCTGACTTCTTGTTTCAGTCTGATGTTTCTAAAGTGCTCTTTGACTCTGGTTTTTAGATTTCTTTTAGTTCGACCTATGTAGCATTGTTCACAATCTTTACAACTTATTTGGTATATTCCAGATCTGTTAACTGATGGGTTTTCATCTTTTGTTTTTTAATTTAACAATTTTAAAATTGAGTGTCCATTAGTAGGTACCAGGATTATATTTTGTTCCTTAAAGATCTTTTTAAATTTATTAAATGTTTTTGGGTGATATGTGAATGAACTGAATATGCTGTTGTTTTCTTTTGTAAGTGTGGTTGCTTCCTTAATGATTTTCTTTAGTTTAGCTTTTCTACTTTCCTTAAACACCAGACTTTTAAGTTGTAGATAATTTGACAAAGAAGTTCATAGTTCCACTGCCAAAGAGAGGAGAGCAGACGACAAATGCTAGTTGGAGAGAGGTTGAAAATGGAGGCAAAATGCTTCCGAAACTAGTCCCTCGATAATATAAAAACATATGTGACGATGTGTCAATAAAACGACTACAAATAGTTATTCTGATTAATTTTGAATTCCTCCAATCACACATAATCATCTAAGCAACTTTTTAAAATTCTAGCCTTTGTCATTCAACCTGTTAGTTTAGATACTGTCGCTTTATTTTGAATATCTGCTAATTTTATTATTATTATTATTATTATTATTATTATTATTATTATTATTATTATTATTATTATTATTATTATTATTATTATTATTATTATTATTATTAATTATTTATTTATTTATTTATTTATTTATTTGTTCATTTTTTATGAATTAATGTTCTCCAATACAAGTAAATAGTACAATGAATGAAATGGGTGAAATGATGCTCAAATGAACCCAGAGTCCATTAGAATTCTTGACATTCATCTTTCAAAATAGGGAAAACCCTGGAAAGAAACCTGATCTGGATAACTCCCCTGACCAATATTCAAACTCAGGACCTTTTGAATGTACGCCAGACATTCTACCACTGTGCTACAGAGGCAAACAAATCTTCATTGTGTCTAGAGGTTTACAAATGCATATTTTAGTTTGCCTAGCTTACCTAGGATATAGATTAAAGCTAGTTGCATATAAGGATCAGTTTGGAAGGTTGCTTATTTACATTCAGAGCAGACACAGAAAGTGTTAAATTATTAGAAAATGAAATTAGAAAAACTGAGATTCATTATTCTTAGTTCTATAGAAGAATTTATAATTCAAGAAATGCTCTCCCCAAAATTCCAAGTTTTAAGATTTGTAGGTTATTTCTAATTGGCTATGGGTTGATGTTAGAACAGAAGTTTGGGGAAGCAATGAGAGTTAAAAATAAAATAATGGCAATGACTAGACCTCAGTATGATAGCCATTAAAAGGCCTAAAATAAATAGGCAAATAAGCAATACAAGAAGTTCAAACTCTGTCATTAATGATAAGCATTGAAGTAATACTGTCACTCATCTACCATTTAAAAAACACATTTTAATGTGAATAAAAAAAACACCAAATCTGTAAACATCTCTTTAAATTTATACTCTTTATTTTTTATGGCAAACTGTATGCCGATGCAATGTATGTGTCACCTTTGATGCAGTGTCACCTTTCATTCTGCGATGAATCTGCTGCCAGCTGCTGCAGAGAAGAACTATTAGATCTTATGTCAGGGAATGTGTGGGTGGTTGTGAGGATAAATAACACCAGTTAATTTAACTTACAATTACAATTGCAAATGTTGAACTGAGTGACAATGAAGTGAATTAATAGTTTAGTTAATTATTAAGTAAACTTTGACACTACATCCTTACTTATGAAATAAGAAAAATATATTCCCGGAGCTAATAATTTGCATCCTCAGTTTCCAGTAATCTGCCTGAATCATTCATTATGGTTCACCTTGTCCCTGGTGGAGGTTGGATGAGCCTCTTCATACGTATGTCACTTGGTAGAATTTCAAAATTAAAAACAAGTGTTTTAATTTTTAAAATGAAAATGTTCTCTAAAATTGTGTGATCTCTTTTTTACAAAAGAAATATAAAAACAAGAACAAAAGAATCCATCAAGAGCAGAAAGCAGAACTAGGAAAAACAAAGTGTTTTTCATTTTGAAATTCTGCCAAGCAAAATACCTCTGCAGAGGTTTGTCCATCACCACGAGGTTCATTGTCAGCCACCATGGTAATACAGGCAGTCGATTAGAAACTGAAGAAGGGAACAATATGATCTTGAAACATGTATTCCTTATTAAACCTTGCTTGGTGTCTGGGGTCTTTGTAGACCCCAAGGCTACTTTAACTACGTAGAAACTGTAGACTTCTCATCTTCCAGATATGCTTTTTGTGTAATTTTTATTATAAATGGTTAAAATATTTATGGTAATATTACGGTAGGTAGCACAGAATTTTGAATTTTTTGTTACAGGGTCAGAAAATACCTGAGGTACACAATATGTGATTTTCCATGTTATTTTACAAATTTACTACAATAAGTAAAACTTGGCAACAATGCACCTTCTGAACCTTCATTTGTATGTCCATTGTTACAATTTTGTAGATAATACATACACATGCACTGTTGTGAAACATTATTATAACAACACAGTTAGCAATTGTGTTTTGTAGAAGTTAGACATGAAAAAATAAAAAACCTGAAGTGATAATGTTCTACAACTCAACAAAGTCAGGTGTTGATACTGTTGATAAGATGGCTAGGCACTGTTCAGTGAAAAGTGGAACAAGAAGGTGGCCACTTGCTCTCTTTCTTGATATATTTGACTTAGCATGCCTCAGTGCTTACTACTGTTACCTTTTACAGTATATGTTTTTAGAGTTTATATGAGAAGTAAAAATGCTAGAATTCCTCTCAGAACTGGGAAAAGAGCTAGTCAGTCAGACCTCAAATTGAGAGACAAATTCTTTTCCCCCAGTGCAGAACACCAAATTCTTTTCCCCCAGTGCAGAACACAGGGCATTCATTCAGCAATAACTAAAGTTGATTTCAAGGATCTTCTAAATGGCAACCAACAAGACCGAGATGCAGGTCTTCCAAATCTGAAATGAAATGTGATTCCTGTCCAAGGTCAAAGGACAAGAAAGTAAAGAAACAGTGTGATAAGTATGTAAAATATGAAGCTATTAACAGTGAAGCAAACAAATATGTACAAATATAATAATTTGTATAAATGTGATAAGTGTCACAAATTTATCTGCTAACAACATGCAAAAATAAAAGTGTTCTGCAATGAGTGTTCATGATTTCATGTGGAGAATGAGTAGAAGTTTATAACAGGATTTTTTATAAAGTGATAATGCACATCGTAAAAAAAAAAAATTACATTATTGTTATATAGTGTGAGGTAAATGAACGTTTTGTGTTAAAATAGTATATATCTTTTTTGGAACTAAAACATATATATGTTTTCATATTTCAGACATGCTAGTACATAACTTATATAGCTTACAACAAAGGGTTTTGAATTTAAAAGATGTGCTTTGATCTTAAAATAAAGTCATTATTATTTTTGCAGATATATTTTACACTTTAGCGCCACATAGTTTTTAGAATCGCTTTGGGGTAAAAGAAGACCCCAGATATATAATTTGTTTTTCCAGAGCTCATGATACCTTTGCAAAAATTTTCAAAAATGAGTTATATGCTACAATCTTATGATTTTTACCTTCCGAATTATACTACAGCAGCAGACTTTGCATAAGTTGATAAATACAGTTTGTATACGCTGCCAAACTTTCCAAGTTTTTTCAAAATTCTATAGATGCAATTACATAGTTAAAGCAAAACTCAATAGATTATCAAGTCCTCAACTGAAAGCCATACAAAATCAAGAAAAATAACATTTGGCATGGTTTTGGAGGTACTAGTTTTCATCTCAGACTGCATTCTTTTCTGGGAAGACTTTTCCCCAATTGTTGTTAGCTTTCTGGCAACAATAAATGCACACAGCATACACTCATTCTTCTTATGGCATTAGAATATGTAGCAGACCTTCGTTTGAAAAAAAAATGGATACAAGCGGTAAATTTACTGCTGTAATTGAAGTGTTGAGAAAGCCATTATACTACATTGAAGTCTCATAGAGGGTACCTGCCCTCAGAACTTTCAATTGCAGTCAATTGGAGAATTTAATGTCATGACGGCAAGTTGGCCATGGTAGCTCAATGGGTAAGAGTGACTGTATGGAAACCAGGAGATCTGTGGTTCAAATCCCGGCCATGGCATTAAATTTTTCACGTTAACTCTATCAATCTAAAACCTTAGCCTGTATATGGCTAGTGTGAAGAAATGATTAATTTCCATCAATTAACGTAAATAATGCAGCAGTATGTTTACAATCTACTATTCTTCCTAAAGTAAACATAGTGTCTATGAAAAAGAAGGACGTTAAGAAATTAATGCAATATATTGAAATATCAGAATAATTTTCCCCACAGTGATGTTGCAGTTTCTTTATTTTTATTATAATACTTTTCCCCTTTGTTGCAAGCCTAGTAATGGTTGATCCTAAGCAGATTGTCTGCATCTATGGAGTTTTGCAAATAAAACAGACAGAAAGGAAAATATCTGTATTTTGCAATATTATATTTGTTGTCTCTAAATGACCAGTAATATATGTAAACATCATTTGTTTAAATGTGAAAGCTATATCCTCAAAAAAGTGTGATTCCTGTAAAATGTGATTTTGTGCATCTATCAACTTTGCAAAAATGCTCCTCAATTACCTAAAGACCAATTAAGTTGATTGATAAAGTAAATGGAAGCTAATCTATTTGAAACGAGTTGCTGAGTATTGAGGTTGAAGAATTAAACTGTTTCCAAATCTCCTCACTTGAAATTGTAACTACTGTAGTATATCTGCTAACTTATGAAGTATCCAGACTTAACAATTTAAAATAACTTTCTATATTATTTATGTGTAGTGTATATTGTTATGAGTCACAGAAAAATTTTAAGCTGAAGTGATCACTAAATCTATATAACTTTAGCACTGTCACTAAGTACTGCTGCTGCCAACAATATTGATTGCCGTAGATACTTCTGTAAGACGGTAACACTCATAGGGGAGGTACGTGTATTTTAGAAATACACATTCTTTTACTAACGCAAGTTTCCACTTGTTTCTACTAAATATCATTCTCGCCAACATTTTACTTAAGTGGAACAACCCTAAAGCTGTTAATTCATATCAGACACTCAAATTTCAACCTGAGGATTTCCTCAATCCTAAGAATTTCATTTTCATTCTAATTGTTAGAATAATTGTTCATTAATGCTGCAGCAGAACACACTGAATTCTAGGGGCACCTTGAGCTATTGGCTTTCTTCATTATTCTTCACTATACTAGCCTAATTAATTGCCTGTATCTTGACTATGAAATTTGATAATCACTCCTATCCTCTGACAAAATGTTACATTATCTAGTTGATGACTGTAACGCTGTTTTATTAAAAAACTTAAAAAAGCTGTGTACCGAATACATACATTAGATCTACTTACTTTGCTTTTTTTCATAGCATTATATTATATGGTATCTTACTTTGGGGTAATAGTAGCCACGTTAGTAATATCCTATTATTACAGAAGAAGATTATCCGTATTATATCTGATACAGACAAATTCGCACATTGTAAGCCATTATTTATTAAATTGAGAATAATGACAGTAGTAAACTTATACATCTATACCGTCCTAATTTATATAAAAAAGAATTTATCTGATTACAACTATAGACAGGATATCCATAAATATAATACTAGGTATACAAACCAAATTGATACACCTTATCATAGGCTTGCAAAATCACATAATAGTTTTGAAATATTAGGTATAAGAATGTATAATGCACTTCCAGATTATGTAATTCGACTGCCAAATAGCAGCTTTGAACATAGGCTTTATGACAGATTATTAAATGCATCTGAATTGTAAGTAGTGTTACTTATTCACTGAACATTATTTTCTAATTTGTATTATTCTCATATTCTGTAAAATAGAATAGAAAGATTTGTATTGTATTGTAATATTTATGTTATCTTTTGACATCAATTGCTGTTAAGCTTGATTTTGTACTTACTCTGTATGATATTGTTGTAATTTGTATTGTATCTTCTGACGTTGTCCATTGCTGTAAACCTCAACGACAATAAAATTCTTATTATTATTATTATTATTATTATTATTATTATTATTATTATTATTATTATTATTATTATTATTATTATTATTATTATTATTATTATTATTATTATTATTATTATTATTATTATTATTATTATTATTATTATTATTATTATTATTATTATGTATTCTTTCAACATACAAAAATTATTATTTATCATTTTTTTATTAATCTGCATATATATCTTACCTTCGCTAATTCTGGTATAAAATGCCCCATTACATTCCATTTATTCTCAGTAGGAAATTATATATATATATATATATATATATATATATATATATATATATATATATATTATATATACACACATTTGTCTGAATTAAATCTGAACTTCACATTTATTTGAACCTCTGTCAGCAATCTTTTGTTTTTATATGGTGTTTTTATAAATTTCTTCTTCTTTATTTCATAGATATTTTATGAACAATTAATAATTTTTACATTCATAAACACAATGCTAAATTTGCAACGCTACTTTTACATTGTTAATTTTTATTTTGAATTTATATAAATTTCCTTTTTACTTTTCAATTTGTTTTGTTCTGAAATTTCATCGAAGCACTAATTTTTGTTAAGTTCACTGCACTTCTCTTTCACTGTGTCCCACTTAAGACAAATGTTTACTGCTTTCTGCCTATGGTAAATTTACAGTTTTTATAATCTTGTCTTCCACATCATGTGTATTTGCCAAAACCAATCCATAATCAAAATTGCACCCACAATTTCAGTTTTCAAGAATGAGAAACACTTGCCTAAGTTCACACTTGTTTTTAGAATAAATAATGGTTACATATGCAAATTTAAGGTTGAAAGAAGCACTTCACCTTTAATACAACTACTTATATATTTTAATGATCATTCAGTATTATTCCTGTAAGGGTGAAGGAGCTGCTTATGTCATCTATCTATTGGTTTTCAATTATTAGCATACTTTAATTCCTAACTATGCTTTCCAAATACACACAATTGTTGAAGGACCTTTGTACAGAAGCTCTATTCTATTTCTACTTTGTAACAGACCTGTCAATTGTTAATTTTCCTAGAACTAAACTATCTACTTCAGGTTCCCATTTCTGCTTTCTTTCTTTCCTTTTGTATTTCATTTTTCTGCCAGTCTTTAATTCTTTTGAAAGCAGTCCTAGCCCTAGCTTCCTTACTTAACTGAACTTTATTTACATTTTCATTCTTAGCTGCTGCTTTAAATACGGTTCTGGTTTCTTTCCTAACATCACTTTTATAAATCCTTTGTGACATTAAATGATAAAGCAATTTAGTGGACTAATAGGTTTGATGGTTTGGACAAATATATTTGTTAAGAAATAAAGATCACGTAATGAACTTCTAAATTCTGGGAAAATATAAATTTTGAAATTTATTCTACTTCGAGTAGTTGATAATGCAGTGAAAAAGTAGCAGCAGTTATGGTAACAATTTAACGTGCAGACAACAAGCTGAAATATTTGTGAAATTAGTTCCATTTAATATATATATTTATCAAAAATTGCTGAAGTTTCAGTCACTATTATTTATTAGAATTTGTTAAGTTTATTTATAGTGTTATCATTATCTGTATTAGAGAAATATGTAATCCTGTCTAGCATTCCCTTGCATCTTATTGTGCCTATACCTCTGAAGGTGGCGGGGGAACAATTGTACTGCATACATTCGCACACAGGAGCTCTATATCTCTCGCTCGTTTATTCAGATTAAATGTTGCTTGCTTTCTCATTATAAAAATATGTGCCTCCTTTAATAAGCATATGAATGTTTACAATTGTAATGTTGGCACCTCAGATATCATAGAGATTACGGTCAGTTACAGGCTTTAAGAATAAGTACCATTAACTGTAGTCAGTTTCACAGAACAATAAAACTTAAGTGAATAAGATTAAGTTTTATTAATGTCCATAAAACTCTTGATAGTGGCTTTCAATTCTTTTTTACTTCTCCTTTCACAGGGAAATAAATTGTGCTATTGAATATCAAAGTTTGTTCTTAATGAGTATAGACTGTGATACAATGAAGCACAAAATTATATTAATCAAAGTTTGTATTCACTTATTAGTTTGTTTCCAGATTATCAGAATTACTTCTACCCCACCTATTATGGATGAATGAGGTTTTTATGTACCCTTCACTTCTGAATAGAATAAAGATATATGTGTGTTTTCTTGTTTTGCAGAAGATGAACTCAAGCATATTGCAATGACCGAGAACGTAGTGCAAGAATGGTTAACGGATTATAGTGCCCTCAGTGCTGTAGAGGTGCACAGCTTTGCCACCGGCCTGGAACACAACCAGGAAGTGGTGGCAGCACTGTATACAGTACTTGAGGAACGTACTAAATATCAAGAGGTGAGTACCAAAAATATTACATCAACAGGTGTAGACATTTGTTGTTGTGATTCATGCATGGTGGCTGAAGCCAACAAAAATAGCACTATGTAATTTGTGTTTGACAGCATCCAGGTGTGGCACTAAAAGGTGGCAACGGGATTCATATGTAAACAAGAGAGGTTTTACAGGTTGGACATAAACTTGGAACATTGCAAACACTAAAAGTAATCTTTGTATATACAAAAATATAGAAGCCTAAATGTTGAAATGGTTAACTTGGTTTATTAAATTAAATCTTCTGTTACAAGTTGAATATCATAAAAATTAAAGGATCATTAAATATAAAGTAATCAAATTTTTTCCACAAACATAAATTGTGAGTTCATCCTGATTCAGAATGTTTATGCAGTTTTTTGAACATATTATAATATTATAAAAATCTGAAATATTACATTTACATGACTTTCTTAACTCACTCGTTCACAAAACTTATACAAGTTCTTCTTCTTCTTCTTCTTCTTCTTCTTCTTCTTCTTCTTCTTCTTCTTCTTCTTCTTCTTCTTCTTCTTCTTCTTCTTCTTCTTCTTCTTCTTCTTCTTCTTCTTCTTCTTCTTCTTCTTCTTCTTCTTCTTCTTCTTCTTCTTCTTCTTCTTCTTCTTCTTCTTCTTCTTCTTCTTCTTCTTCTTCTTCTTCTTCTTCTTCTTCTTCTTCTTCTTCTTCTTCTTCTTCTTCTTCTTCTTCTTCTTCTTCTTCTTCTTCTTCTTCTTTTTTACGTCCTCCAACGTTAAGTCATATCGGACGGTGAATGAATTGGGTGAAATGATGCTCAAATGAGTCCAGGGTCCATGGAGCTTAGAGTTACCCGACATTCGTCTTGAAAGATAAGGGAAAACCCCGGAAAAAACCTTATCCAGGTAACTCACCCTTACCGAGATTCGAACTCGGGACCTCTTGAACGTGAGGCAGTGAAGCTACCACCACACTACCGAGGCGGCCAGTTTTTTCTTCTATCTACCGTTTTATGCATTGAAGAAAGCACATAAATCATTTTTATTTTCAAATTTGTGCCATTTGACCAATGTTTTCTATTAATATTCCTTTTGAAATTCTAAGTTGAATTGCATTACACAGAAGTGTCACTCATTCCAGAGTCTCCTCATTTAAGTGCCATTCATAATTAAAAGTACCCTGTAAATTCAGATCTTTCATCCATAATATTGGAAGCATTCACATTGAACCATGCAAGTGATTGAGACCCACATTAAGGTTGCTCAATTATAATTGATTCAGCTGTTTGGACTGGTTTCATCCTCAAGCATGAATATAAATTACTAATAGTCGCTGATAGTAGAATGATGAACTAATTGTCTGGCCTTAGATTTTCTTTCAAATGACAAAATGGTTAAGGAGAAAATGCAAGCTTTAGGGACTTAAATAGCTAAAATCCATTTCTGTTTTGGATCATCTGTATGAACATTTTATTTGAGCTTTAAATTCAATTGTTTACAAATAATTTTATATCAAGTAACCTCAGCATACTGATCATTGTGAAGAATGTTACCCTGTTTTCATTGCAAATGGAGACCTAATGATCCAAGGAGAAACTGGTATAGTATGATGTTTTCTTTTAATTTTAAATATCATTTTTATATTGTGGGTTCATAGAATTAAAAGTCCAAGTTGCAGAAATTCAAAACACTCTTTAATTGCATAGAAATACATTGTCCACAAGCAGCATTATGTAACACACAAATACAATCTTCCAAGATCGTTAACCAAAACAAAGATTCCCTTCCAAAACACCAGCTTCAATTACAACTCTTGTTACAACTTTGTTTACAACTGTTTATTACTACTTTACAACTGTCCGATAAACTAGCCACGGCTTCTTTTTATACCCGACCATTCATGTTTCTAGATTGTTGTATAACAAACATGAAATCGAATGTTCTGTCACCGTAGCAGGCCAAGACGATCCAAGTGTACCACCATCTTCCCTCGGGGCACCTTCTGGATGCGGTAGACCACGTCGTTAATCCTCTTCACCACCCGGTACGGTCCTTGCCATGGTTGTTGAAGTTTTGGGCATCGTCCCTTGGTCTGTATAGGGTGGTACAACCAGACCAGGTCACCTTGCTGAAACCCTTGGCTGTTGGCTTGCCTGTCGAATCGGGTCTTCATGCGGTCGCTCGCCTTCTGTATCTGACAAGCCATCTCATGCATGTCATGGAGATGGTCCATCAGGTTCTCCACATACTCGGTTGCTGGCTGTTTTGCATCCGGGGTTCTCAAAAGCCAGGTCACAAGGAAGGTGTAACTCTCAGCTGAACATTAAGCTGGCTGGCGTCATCCCATTGGTGTCGTTTGTTGACGAGTGGTAGGCCAGCAAGAACAGTGGTACCTTGACGTCCCAGTCTCGCTGATGGCTGGCCACAACCTTCCTCACATGTTCTTCTAAGGTCTTGATGTATCTCTCCACCATGCCGTCCAACTGTGCATGTAGGGGTGTTGTGCTTGTCTTGTTCACCCTAGGTCATTTTAGTGCCTCCTTCATCAGGTTGGATTCAAAATTGGTGCCCTGATCACTGTGGAGCTCTAAGGGCACCCCAAAACGGCAGAACAGTTGCTCCACGAGGCAGTCTTCGCCTCTTGGTTCGGGATGGCATATGCCTCCGGCCACTTGGTGAAGTAGTCTACGACCACCATCCGGTACTTATTGCCTCGGTCGGACACTGGGAATGCTCCAGCTATGTCGACGGCGATCCGTTCGAATGGTGCTCCGACGATGTACTGCTGCATGCGATCCCAGCTCCTAGTCTGGGGGCCGCGACTCGCCGCGCACATGTAACATTGACGGCACCATCTCTCAGCATCTGCTTGGAGCCTCAGCCAGTAGTAGCGCTGTCGATTGTTCGGTTTGCTTTTGCTCCCAGGTGTCCTCCTGATGTACCGGCGTGCAATTCCTCCAAGACCTCCGGGACCTTACTTCGCGGAAGTACCAACTGTTCTCTCTGCGTCTTCCCATCAGGCGATTCCCATACCCGGAACAGCACGCCCTCTCTTGTCTTCAGTGAGTCCCATTGGGCCCAGTAGAACTTGTATGTGGCGCTCCTTGGTGCGATGTCTTCCCAGGTTCTTGTCCCTGCCTCCACTTCCCTCAAGAGTGGCCCCAAGTCTGCGTCCGTCACCTGCTTCCTCCTCAGGCCTGCGCTATCCCAGCCATCCGCAGGCACTGCCGTGACCACTCGCACAGCTGCGGTACGCTCCTTCTCTTCCACTCTTGTGCACTGGCCGCACTTTTCTGGGCAGGGTCTTCAAGACATGGCGTCTGCGTTGCCGTGGCTCTTCCCTCTACGATGTTCAGAAGTGAAGTCATACTCCTGCAGCATCTGGACCCAGCGGGCTGTCTGGCCTTCCAAGTTTCTAAAGCTGAGTAGCCAGTTTAGGGCGGAGTGGTCAGCCCTCAGGTGGAATGGCTGACCGTACAATTACTTGCGGAAGTGCACCAAGGTCTTTAGCATCGCCAATAACTCTCGCCGGGTGACGCAGTAGTATTTCTCTGCCTTGGACAGCGTCTTGCTGTAGTAGGCTATCACCCGCTCGTGACCGTCCTGGACTTGGGATAGGACGCCTCCAATACAATGGTTGCTGGCGTCGGTGTCCACAATGAAGGCGCCGCCTGGTTGTGGGAATCCTAAAATAGGAGTACTGCACAGTGTCTTCTTCAGCTGCTGAAAAGCGTCTTCGGCGTCTTCCGTCCACACATAAGGCCGGTGTTCTGTCAGGCGGGCGAGGGGCTTGGCGATGTTGGAGAACCCCTTTATGAATCGGCGGTAATAACCGCACAGCCCCAGGAAACTGCGCATTTCTCTCTTATTATTTGACCGAGGCCAATCTCTCACGGCCTGTGTCTTCTTCGGGTCTGTGGCTACTGGTTGGTGAGACTGTGGCCCAAGTAGTTAACTTCCTTGCGGAAGAGCTGGCACTTCTTCGCTTTCTGCTTCAAGTTGGTTGCCTGTAGTCTCTGTAGCACCCTGCTCAGGTTGTCGAGATCGTCTTCGAAGGTCTTGCTGACGATGTCGTCCATGCATAACAGGCAGGCGTCATAAGTCAGCCCTCTCATCACTGATTCCATTGAGCGTTGGAAGGTGGCTGGTGCGTTGCAAAGACCAAAGGGCATAACTGTGAACTACCAAAGCCCTTGACTTGTCGAGAAAGCGGTCTTCTCGTTGTCTTTGGGGTCCAGAGCTACCTGCCAGTAACCCGACTTCAGGTCCAGGGTCGAGAACCACTGTACACCAGCAAGCGTGTCCAGGGTGTCGTCAATCCGGGGTAATGTGAAACAGTCCTTCCGGGTGACAGGTTCAGATTTCTGTAGTCCACGCAGAAGCGTAGCTCGCCGTTCTTCGTCACCAAGGCTACAGGGTAACACCAAGAGCTGTCAGACTCTTCAATCACTCCCCTGGATCTCATGTCCTCCAGCATGTCTCGTACCGCCGCTTGTTTTGTCAGCGGAACGCGCCTAAGTGGTTGCCGAATAGGCCGGACGACTCCGGTGTCCATGCGGTGGAGCACGTGGTCCGTGCGGCCGCAGTCGCTGTCGCCTTAGCTGAAGACGCGCTGGTATCGTCTCAGCAGTTGTCGAACTTTCTCCAATTGTTCTGCGGTCAGGTAGTCGGCCGCCCTCTCCAGTAAGCCTTCCAGCCGGGGCCCCAGGTGTTGCGTCGGCACCGGCTTCTGTGTCTTGTCGATTGGGGTTACGCTGACCACGGGTTCGCACGTCCCCAACTCTGTCCCGGACTGGATGTCGTGATCGGTGTCCGTCAGGTTGAACAGCCTCACTGTTACTCCTCGCGGCACGGCAACAATGTCCTGGCCACACTAGTCCGTGCACCGTCTTCTGGTCCAGCATCATGTATTTAGTCCGCTGGGCTTCCAGTCGCGCCGTCACCATCACCTCGCTTCTCGTGGGGACAACCACGTCTTCGTTCAAGACGACCCTGCAGATTCCAAGGCGCTCTTCGGGTTGCCGGAGTATGACCTCTTCTCCGTTAAGCCACAGGACCTTCCTCGACCGTCGCCTCCTAGCTCCTGAGGGCATCTAGTCCCAGTATCACCTCCCAGCCACCTTCGCGACGAACACCCACTGACGCACGGCACTCCGTCCCAATGTCAACTTCAAGCAGGGCCTCCTCCACAGGCAAGGTGTCGCCCGATGCCGTCATAAGCTCGTATGGTCGGCTCGTCTTCCTCGTCGGCAAACCTCTGGCTATGTCAGGTCTGATGACGGTCACGGCTGCCCCGGTGTCTACCAGCACGTGGCATGGCCTCCCTTTAACCCAACCTTCCGCGATGAGGCTGTCATCCATACGCCGGCTGATGGCGCGCAGTGTCCGTCGAGGGGATGGTGGTGATGTTGCACGACGACCCTTACTCTTTTTCCGGCTGCTCTTCCTGGTGTGGGCAGTCTCCAGGTATCCCGGCTGTCCACACCCCCAACACACGCCACTTGATCTTCGCCGGCGTCCTTCGGCAGTCCTTCGGTCTCCCGGGTAGCGGATACTCCTGGTTCTCGACGTCGGGGTGGCCGTCACCATGGCCGCCTCCATCCTCAATTCTGCCGTTAGCGCCTCATGGATAGTTTTGTAATCGCCGAGCATTAGGCGCTGACGAATCTCCGTGGCTCGTACCCCGTCAACGAAGGTGTAGGCGGCTTCCAGGGATACGAACTCTGGTGGGAGGTCGACTAAGGCTTTGCTGGTCAGCTGCTCAATTGCCGGGGAGAACTTCTGCAGCGTCTCCCCTGGCTGCTGCGACCTTGATTTCAGCTGGTTGCGGTAGGCTGCGGCTAGGCGGTGGTTTCCGAAGCGGTTCTCCAGGGCCTCCCAGATGTCTGCCGCCGCTGTCTGGACCGCGTTCAGTACGTCCGCGGCCTGTCCCTGGAGGCTGGCTTTTAGCTGTGTGGCCTCTTCCTCTGGTGACCATTTGTTGTGCTTGGCCACTGTGTCGAATTGACGGCGGAAGACTTCGAAAGTTAACGGGTCGTCGTACTTCGGCGCGCAGATAAGTCGCGTCGCGTCGAGTTGCAGAAATTCAAAACTTTCTTTATTTGCGTAGAAATACACTTTGTCCACAAGCAGAATTACGTAACACAATTAAATACAATCTTCCAAGGTCGTTGACAACAAAGAGTTCACTTCCAAAACACCAGTTTCAATTACAACTCTCGTTACGACTCTGTTTACAACTGTTTATGACTACTTTACAACTGTCCGATAAACTAGCCACGGCTTCTTTTTATACCCGACCATTCCTGATTCTAGATTGTTCTATAACAAACAAGAAATTGAATGTTCTGTCACTAGACGAAACACTAACGTTCCAGACTTCTAACGCTATCTGTTTTGGCATGCCCTTTATCTCCACTCTATGTTTATCTGCTTAAGCAAGCTCTTTATCTCCACCCGGCACTATCTGTCACTTATCGCTCTGCACCGCGCTATAGTAAATAATGGGTTCGCAACAATATTCATACAAAACATACTAGAGTATTGTTGCTCACCCAACATAATGCACAGAAAATTGAATTAACAAAGGAAAGATATAGGGTGCTCAGTGGGCACCCTTTTAGCGTAAAGGTGGTCATACTTCTCAAATTAAATTTCAATTAAAAGCATCTGTAAATTACATACATTTTCATAAAAATGAGTTTTTCTATGCAACCAAAACTATAAAATTGTATCTATAAGATAATCTATTATACATATTGAACTAGATTTTATATTTTAATATGTTTAAAATAACTGAAAATTTTATCCTAAAGAAAGCTTGTACAAATTTCAGTTTAATTTCCTCCGAGAGGGAAAACAAAGTATTGCACTCACATTATATTCTGTACTCACTCTTCTGTAAAAAGTCTTACAAAAACTTATTCTTTTACTTCATTTTAATTCAGATAAACTGTCAGTTCAATTACATTTACACATTTCATTTAAGATTACAGTATAGTGATAGTCAGATTTTTAGAACATGTGTGAATATTTAGCAGTTTTGAAATTGTATGCATTTTTGCATTTCACGGTTGAGAAAAGTATAAATGATTTGAAATTTAAACCATAACAAGGAATGTCTGGAAATGGAAAGATAGACTGAAAAATTCAATGCCATAGCCGGGATTTGAACCACGGATCTTCTGGTTGCCGTCCAGCCACTCTAACACTTGAGCTACTATGGCCAACGTGCCGACATGACATTAAATTCTCCAACTGACTTGTGTCTTTCCATATCTTAGCCTACACACAGCCAGTGTGAGAGAACAATTAATTTCCATTAATTGACCTAATATTGGTTCACTATAAAGCCCGGGCTTAAAGTACTTACAGCATAGTAAGTCGCCATAAACGTAGTTGTTTCATGTGTTTATGAGAACTCCTAAGTGGTTTACCGGAAAAAAAAATGAGTCAGTAGGAGAATTTAATGTCATGTCGGCACGTTGGCCACAGTAGCTCAAGGGTTAGAGTGGCTGGACGGTAACCAGAAGATCTGTGGTTCAAATCCTGGCTATGGCATTGAATTTTTCAGTCTGACTCTATCTTTCCATACTTTAGCCTACACACGGCCAGTGTGAAACAATAACTTCACACAAAACTATATATACAACGTAAATTTTATGTTTTAAGTATCTCTCCCTCTGTTTTTTTCTTTCTTCCTCTGCTTTTTCTTCTTTTATTCCTCCCTTCCTCTCTTACTTTCTCCCATTCTTCCTTTCTCCCTTCCTTGTTCCTTCAACTTTAGCATGCTTTAAACCTGAGAGGTCAATTCATGTGAGAATGAAAAGATAGTCAGACTGAAAAATTCAATGCCATAGCCGGGATTTGAACCACGGGTCTTCTGGTTACCATCCAGCCGTTTCTAACCCTTTAGCTACTATGACCATAGCTACGTTGGCCATAGTAGCTCAAGGGTTAGAGCAGCTGGACGGCAACCAGAAGATCCATGGTTCAAATCCCGGCTATGGCATTGAATTTTTCAGTCTGACTCTATCTTTCCATACTTTAGCCTACACATGGCTAGTGTGAAAGAATAATTAATTTCTATGTAAGAATGATCTTATCTAAGTAACAGACCATAGCTATGATTTGAGCTCGAGGACCTCTTGAATATGATGCAGGCATCCAGTTTCCAGACTACAGATGGCAAATTAGATATGTTTTACGTATGTATCTAGTAAGATTTAGTCTATCTTATAGATTACTAATAAAAGTCATTTAGAATAAAGAGGTCTTCAGAGGCTATCCCAGAAAATTTCAGCATTTAAAAAGTCAGTTTTGGCATACTGGCTAGACCACTGTTTTTATTGTTAGTGAATTTATGGAAAGTTTATAATATTGTTACACTTCTAAATTAATTGTGTATATTATAAAATTCTTGAGATATCTTTATAAAACATTATTTTGTACAAACACTGACTTGTCCTTATAGGATGTGACTTGTTAATTTACAAGTATAGTTAATTGCACTGTAAATTCACAATTTGACGTGTCTTATATCATAGTACTCATGTACAATGTATGATTTACAAGATGAATAAATTATCTATCTATCTATACATTTCAATTGCTATGAAAATATTCTTAAATAAAATATTAAAGTATTCTTATTTTAATCTAACTCATTAGAGCCATGTTTAAAAAAATCAGCATTTTTGAAATTGCATGTAAAAGGTTGTTTTGTGTGGAGCAGGTTTTTGAAAATCTTTTGTGTTCCATCCTTGAAAGACACTGAACTAAAACACCACTTTTGATATAAGTTAATTGATGGAAATTAATCATTTCTTCTCACTAGCCATATATAGGCTAAGCCATGACTAGCTTTAAAGGGTGCTGATGACCGCCGTAGTTGAGCGCCCTTATATATATATATATATATCATCACATAAGGTTTCGGATAGATAGAGCCAAAGTATAAACTTAAAAGAAGCGTAGAGACAGTGAAGCACAACTTAGCACAAAAGCGAATCAAGAAGATATTGACACATTGCTTCACTCACACTGTTTATTCACAGGATATGTTTCAAGAGCTTTTGCTCTTATCAGCTGGTACTCGACATTTTTCAAGTTGACTCTATCTAACCACTTTTGATATTTAACTTTCTTTTTGTTTTTGAAGTGCACTATTCACACACATAGACAGAGCTTTCTGTTAATTCAGGAGTTATTAAAATGTGTATTTTCAGTGAAATCCAGCATCAAATTTTGAGGTGGAATGCTGCAATAGTTTGTCTACTTACTATAAACAGTAGGGAAAGTAAACACTTAAATGCTCTGACCAAATCAATATTTTAGTTCAGTGTACAACTAAAAAAAAAGTTTCAAAATGTATTTAAAAGCTTTGTACTCTAATCTTTGAGGAAAAGTTATCCAAAAGGTATATTTTTAGAAGCAAAAAATTTTCTCACATCAACTGTCACACTTGTGAATATGAAACTCCTTAAGGAAATAGATCCTAGTTTTCTTATTTTATTAAATTTTACTTCATTTACCACAACCTATGATAGATAAGGTTTTCTAATTAAAAATTAGACATCAAGATTTCACATTTGTTGGTTTGCTAAACACAAAGGTGTAGAAATAATGTGTATATGCTGATTTGAAAGAGGAAGGATAATTTAAAAAAAATTATTTGCCTGAATACCATAGTTGCCTTTAAATTGACCATCTTCATTAAATGTACTCAAAAGTATTTCAAAAGTGCCAAACTACCCATCCCACAACTTTTGCATAGAAATGGAGATGATGTGTGCCTGCATTTTTAAATGCTAAATCATCATTTTTATTTTTCATGATGTGCAAAGAATATGGAATCTCAAAGCCAGCTGTCACTCCAGTTGCATTGAGCTATATGAAATGTGTAATGAAATAATTTCTACAAACGTTTATAAGCTAAACAAAGTAATTAAAAAAATAAGAGGTTGTAAGGATAGTTACAGAGGATAAAATAAACAATAGTGGGAAGAGAAAGTCATCTGACTGCAACATCACATTGTTATTCTACTTGTCTCTGAAAAAATACCTATGGTTATTATGTGTTGAGATAAGCCAAACACTTACTATAAGTGCAATTTAGATGAGAGTTCTTTGCAGATATGGACTGAAATACATGCATTTTTGTAGAATGTTCAATGTTTAAACTGAGTACCCCTGCTTAGAAGCAACGGATTAAATATTGTTAATGAAATATACTAATGTACTCTACATATCCTTGCTTTATTATTATTATTATTATTATTATTATTATTATTATTATTATTATTATTATTATTATTATTATTATTATTATTATTATTATTAATATTTTGTTACCTAGCTGTAGGCAGACCCTTAAAGCCCCCCCCCCCACACACACACACACACACACACACACACACACACACACCCACTCTCACTCGTACTTACATCATTTACGGTTAATTTTCCAATTACAAATAAAATAAATTGAGGGTTACATTGTCCCAAATTAAGGTGTAAGAACTTTTGCATTATCATATTTGAAAAATCAAATCCCTAGTTATTGATAATGTGTGCTTTTATAAACTAAAGTTATAAATGAATGTTGCTAAGATAAAAAGAGTACTTGTGTTAGTACTTTTATCATTAAAACATAAACCATAGGTGTGTAGACCAAAATAAGAAAAAAAAAATGTAATAACAATGATGTGCCAAGAAAACCTAGAAGTGCATATTTTGAGAATATAGAAAGCCTAGTACAAGGCTAATAAGACTTAAAAATCTGGGCCCTAGTTATCAGCATACTGTATTTTCAAATTTATAGTTATCAGAAGCAGAAATAATTTGTCCATTATACATCAACTTTTCAGAGTAAGTCATATAGCAAGGCCATATATAAGAGTAAGAGGAGAGCAGTTATCATCGGAAGAAAAACTCAAAACGGCTATCTGGCATATTTTACCTCTCACCACATTTAGGTATTTTTAGCTTTTGAAACTCATATTTCACCATAGGAATGTAAAACACATTAGTGTTTGGAAAATGAATGATAAAAAATACTTAAAATCTAGAATCCAGACCCTTTTAATAACTTGGGTATACTAAAATTGGAAGATTCAGTCAGATTTGAAAGGTGCATTGCTGTACCATTGAAGCACAATCTATGGTTTGTGAGATTACATAGGAAAATCGATCCACATGGATTATCTTGAAATTCCAGTTGGTGCCTGAGAAGTACTTATCTCAGGTTTTTAGTCTCGGGTAGAATTCTGACAAAATAGATTCAATATATAGATTCTTTTCAATTTTGGAACAAAATTGATTCTCTTCAGTTTTAAATTACCAGATATTTTACAATGTAGTTATAAAATTATTTCTATCTCTACAATTGAAATATCAAACCAAATTACATTGATTTCATATGGAGTTTACACAAGTAACTTATTCCGTGGTTCAATATTAAAAAGACCTTATCTTCATGCCCATCACCAGTTCATTAATTATTTTTTCGTTGCTATGGCAATTTTACATATTTTCTTATTAATCAAATTTTTCTTTTCATTTGTTCTTTAATCTTGTTAACATTTTTACAATTACTTTTAGCTACTTTAGACTAATTTTATAAATAATTTTCAATATAACTTTAAAATAACAAATATAAAAATATTAAAAATCTCATGAGGGGTTTGAGCTTAAAAGAACTGTTACACCATTCTTCAAACATAACCTGTGGTTAGTGTGAGCATTATTAGTTGCACTCTATTTGTTTGTACCATTTTTTTTTATTTTGTGGGTTCAGAGATGGTTAGATAGCACAGATTGCAACAACAAAAATGGTAACTGATAATAAATATGAATTTTGAAATGTTATCAGAAATTTTATGATAATTAAGATTAGTACCTCAAAAATTGGGCATTAGATCATACTAATGTTTGGAATGTTGTGCTTAAAGCACAAATTTTAAATTGAAATAATCTCTTGTTGTGCTTGCTGTTCCATTAGAATTTTCTTCTCTTACAGTATGTATGCAACATCAGAAAATTTAGTGCCACAGTGCTTAGTAAATTACTGAATGTAAGCTTGTTATTTCATTATATAACTACGTAGTTACATAAGTACATGAACTGAAGGTGAGTCTGTATGCAAACACTTGATGACATGATTGTAATGATGTACCTTTTTATTTCCTCTTCTCCTATTCCTCCCACTCTTAGTGCCTTACCCCTTCTTTCTCATCTATTTCATGCACTATATAATTACTTTATAATTATCCACAAAGCATGAGAAAAAAGGTAAATTTTGTACACGCTACGCTTGGATATCTTAAGTACTTTCAAAAAAGTTTTTTTTTTTTTTTTTTATCTCCAGAAAAGATTAGTTTTAGGTAAACTTAGTGGTCAAAAATATGCAAATATAACAATTTGTAACTTAAAATAACTTATCTTAAAAGAAATGATGACACTTCTTATAAATTAAAATTAAGTTTATTTATTTATAAGAAAATTGATTTATTTATAAGAAAAGTGTCATCATTTCTTATAAGTGAAGTTAGAGTTACAAATTGTTATATTTGTATATATTTGTTTGCTTCACTGTTAATAGCTTCATATTTTATGTATTTATTAGTGGTCAAAGACAGTTTTGGCTACCCAGGAGGATTAACCTTGATCCATATTTTCTCAAATGCTGTTCAACTTTATGAAAGTTTGACAGAACTAGAGCTAACCCCTTATAACACATACTTTCCACTACAGGCTGACACTAGTGATGCATTAAATGAAATAATTGGCATAGGAAATGTTCCTGGTCTGCATTTAGAGTGTCTTCCAGATATTTGCCAGTTATGAAGACTAACGGAAAATCTGGAGAAGAACCTCAGTCAGGAAGGATGGTCCTGGCAGAATTATTTACATCCCATTCTTGATTTGTGCCTTAACCTCAGTAATGGTGACTTCTGTTCAGCCAGTGTGCAGGCTATATACCAAAGTGCAATGAGACTAATTAATTAGTGATAGTTTGACTCTAAACTATCAAATAAGAGAATTACCAAAGATGTAATGATGAACAAGTAATATACAAGGGGCATCCAGAAAATAAGTATTGTTTCAATTTATCTCCGCTGGAGCGCTGCGATCGCAGTTCCGCACATGTGCGGTAGACGTTCTGTATCAAGGAGAAGAAATGTGCGCCATTGTGAGATCGCTGTCAGCCATGTACGCTTTGCTGTGCTAGTTTACAATGTCAGTGTTATTTGAAAATCCTGCCGCTTTTGAAATCAGATCTGTGATTCGTTTTCTGAATGCTAGGAAAGTGATACCAGTTGAAATTTATCAGCAAATTTGCGATGTTTACGGACAAAATGATGAGTGATACAATGGTGACAAGATGGGTCCGACAGTTCAATGAAGGACGTAGTGAAGTGCACGATGAACGAAGTGGGCGTCCATCTTTTGTTACAGAAGAACTGGTTCATGCAATTGATGACAAGATCCAGGAAAACTGCAAGTTTACAATTAGTGCTCTCGCTATGGAATTTCCCCAAATCTCACGATCACCAGTTCATGGAATTGTTACCAAAAAACTGAAATTTCGTAAACTTTATGTGTGTTTGGAGGAATTTAGTAACAGTGACGTCAAAATTAATATAAAAATTATTTGTGGTTGGTTTATTGACACTCGTCACTTACTTTTTCATATATTTATGAGAGACTAGTTTCAAAGGCCCTGCTCACGTTGGGTGCCAAAGATTCTTACTGAGCAACTCAAAACAAAATGGATGGGTAGTGCACTTCAGTTTTTGACCCGTTTTGATGAAGGCGGCAAAGAATTTGTGACACATATTCACAGGACATGAAACTTGGGTTTCTTACGACACCCCTGAAAGTGTCAATGGAATGGAGGCACACCTCATCCTCAACAAAGGTTAAGCCGAAAAAAAACTTGACACCTTGAAAAATGATGTGCACAGTGTTCTGGGACAGGAAAGGCATCTTTCTCATTGATTTCACACCGCATGGTCAAACAATGAAAGCAGATGTTTATTGTGAGACACTTAGGAAATTCCGCCGCGCAATACAGAATAAGCACTGAGGAATGCTGTCAAAAGGTGTTGTTTCTGCGTGACAACGCACGACCACACACTGCAAATGCGACGAAAAACATCCTACAGGGATTTGGCTGGGATGTGTTTGACTACACCCCGTACAGCCCTGACCTCGCTCCTAGCGACTTTCATCTGTTTTTGCATCTCAAATCTTTCCTTGGCGGTCAACACTTCAACAGTGGCGAAGAGCTGAAAGAAAATGTTTCCAACTGGTTGAAGATAGGCGGCAAACTTCTATGAAGAAGGTATACAAAAACCTCTGCCTCGCTATGACAAATGCCTGCAAAATTTTGGCAGTTGTGTGGAAAAGTAGTTTAAGAGTTGTAGAATTTTGTGCAATAAATAATTTTTCTGTATCTGTACACAATTTAATTTTATTACTAAACAGAACTTACTTTCTGGACGTACCTCATATATTGCCTAACTACAATTTTCTACAAAGATGTTTTAATGATACTTGCAATAAATATGGTAATGCTGTTGCTTATTCGTGAATCTTGAACAGCATTAAGCAGTTAGAAAGTTATTCAGTATGCAGTAAACTGTGTCCCAGAATTCATTCAAGCAAATTTCAGAAGCAGTTCGATAATCATTTTTAGATAGGGAACTTATTGCCTGTGGGTCCTAATTCCAAGCAAACGTAACTTCTTTCTTCACTTATTTCCTGCTTACTTATCTATTAATATTTTCATAAAAATATGTTACCCATTGTTCTCTTTCCCTTTTGAAATCCTCCTTGTATTCCAAAAATACATCATATTGTACCATGCTTACCAATGTTTACAGTTCGCCTATAACATTATTGAAAAATTCACCTTTTTATGACAACAAAAGAAGCAATTTTACAGCTTTCTGGACAAATTAAAAGCAGCATACATTTTCAACATGGACATGAAATAGCTTAAATTTTGTATTACACAACATTGTAGCGTAAGATTACAGGTCTTCTTACCTTGCTATTGGTATCAGTGCTCTGATAGGCCAGAGCTTATCTGTGTGTTGATCCTTCCTCATAAACTCCATTTCACTGTGCTTCAGTAAAATGCATAGTATGCTGATTTAGAATTTGATTTCACCCATATTGACATCTAATAATGAGTGACCATCAAACATTCAGTAACAGCAACTTGAATTGTGAAGTCAACTCCTTTTATTTATTCACACTCTGGCTGTTGGATATATGAAGGATGTTTGGAAATGATTTTCAATATTAGATTTTTGCACCTTATTTATTAATGAACATGAATCAATGTACGTTGAATCTCTCAATAGGCTATCCATTGACGTCAGTACATTGCGGTCACCTTCCTGGCAACTTCATTGTTGCATCACGAACCATTGTTTTGGGGTAGTACCATCTACTCATGGACAGTTGTTTGCAGTTGTTCATTGTTGCCGAACCTTTTGCTTCACAGTTTGTTCATGCTGTCGAATAAAGCATAATCAGATGGAGCAAGGTCTAGTGAATATGCTGGATGTGGCACAACAATGAACTCAGGGATGCCAATGTTGCAGTCATATTGCTGGTGTGCAGCCGCGCATTGTTTTGCTGAAGGAGCACTCCTTTGGACCAATACCTTCTACTGATTCTGAATCCTGCATCTAAGTTATGTAAGGGAATCACAGTACACCCTCCTGTTGACAGTCGTACCTTGTGGAAGCCAGTCCATTAGCACTGTGCCACAAGTGTTCCAAAAGACGGAGATTGTATGCTTTCTGTAGATAGAGCAGAATGCAATTTCTTGGACCAGTCTTCTGTGCAGGAGCTTCTTGGCCTCAAACCGCATTTAAATGTTTGTGAATATCTCCTTCCTTCCACAAAAACCATGCAGCCCATCTTTGTCTGTGATAGTCATCTTCCATCTTGTCCATGGATTTCTCTTCCTGATAACAAACTAGCGCTGCCCTATCAGTATACTCAGTGTTCACAAATGCTATCTAGCATCTGCGTGATGTACTAGTATCAGATTATCTTTCTGTGAGAAGACATGCTCATAGATTCAGCGGTATGTTTGAAACAATGCAATTGTAAATCATTTCTAAATGCCCCTCATAATTTTACCATTTTTCAGACAGTTTTTATGTATAATTCATGTTATGAAGGGTAAAATATACATTAGAAATTTGTATACCTTAGAGTTCTTCTTTGTTTATTGTTATACCAGGAAGGTTTTTTAGCCTGTGTGGCATACCAGATCTTTAAAGATTCTTATAAAATGGAATTTCCGTTTA
Source organism: Mantis religiosa (assembly GCA_030765055.1). NCBI lineage: Eukaryota > Metazoa > Arthropoda > Insecta > Mantodea > Mantidae > Mantis > Mantis religiosa. The sequence goes on along the minus strand of CM060947.1, from coordinate 211,105,891 downwards.
TTATATATGCTGTCATTTTTTAGGTTACTGCACTGAAAAGTTTATGTATTCCAAATTTCAAAACATAAATTATATTTTGCTGGACAGACATTTAACAGGCTTCAGGTTTAGGAAATCGGCAAGTATATTATTTTCTTAGGTTCATATTTGCAATTACTTAACTAAATTGCCAGTAAAGCTGTCCCCACATTAGAAAGGAGAATTATGCTATGCTAACTGTATGTTAATGGCAAATTTTGTGTTAAATTGTTGCAGTTAATTGATCCAGTATGCAACCAACTGTTTAGTTTTTACCGTTCACGGGAGGTGGAGCTGCAGAGATTTACCTTACAGTTCCTACCTACACTGATCTTTGTGTACCTTAATTCTGTGGCCCATGGAGACAAAAAGGTAAAGTTTTGTTGAACTATAATTATGATTTCTTTTTTGCATTGAATATTCCAGAATATTCCTTTGGTAGAAGTTTGCCGGTTTTGTATTTCTTTCATTAGTGCCACATAAATAACATACATGAAATAACTAGTGTATCAAATGTTTTTTTATAGAGTTGCAGGAGCCTTGAGACATTATTGGTAGGCCTTTACAACCTGGAAGTAGTTGATGAGAATGGTCAGCCCAAAGTCGTATCATTCCGTTTGCCTTCATTGGCACAGGCTTCCATCTACCATGAGGTAAATATGTTAAATATATACATTGTGAAAATTAATTATCAATTTCTTTGTCCTTTATCTAAGGTAGATGCAATATTGTATTTGACTGTGAAATTCCTGGTCTGTCCATTTCTGAAAAGAGTACTTCAGAAATATTTGCTTACATATAACTATAAATTAGTTATCTTCCAAAGGTGTATGTTCAAGATTTCTATTTACATTTATCTCTTTTCTTTCAAATAATATTTTTTAGTCAATTGGCTTAAAATATCTGATTAAGAAAATTCATAAATAGCCAAATTTTTATTATAAAATATAATATTATAAAATATTGTACCTAATTTTCTGGAATGGGAAAAAATGTTATAATTAATTGGAATTTTCACAAAAGAATGTTCAAGAAAGTGCAAACAAGTATGGACTATAGTTCAATTACACCTGAAAAGCCCAATGCCATAGCTAAAACTAAATTCATGGATCTTAGGCTTTCCAATGCTCAATGAACGGATCAGACATGCAATAAATTTTATAATTTGATTCATGGAGTACTTGGGATCACCTAGAGTGTTAACTGGAATAAACAGCAATTGCAAAAGAGTGTTTACAATACATAAATTATCCCATTTAGTTGGTTAACAAGAAGGCCTAGATAAAGTAAATATTGTGACTTTGTGGATTCGTGACATTAAAAGTCCAGTTGCACAAACTCAAAATGTTCTTTATTTCCACCGAATTACAGTTGGAACACTTGCCGATTACACAGAATTGCGTAGCGCACACAATTACAATTCGCCAGTTCGTCTGTCACGGGTCCACTCTATACTCACAATTACGTACAATTCCTCTGATACACGTACACAGTCTTCCAGTTCGTTCACTAGCACGGCGCTCCTCACGGCTGCTCACCAAGAACTGAACTGACCTCTGAACTGAACGTCCACTGCAGCCTTATATAGGAAGATCGCTGTTTCTGGAAGATTCGCGGTTCGGAAAATCATTCTGATGGTTCCAGACGTCAGGGGGAGAAGAAAGAGACGGTACAGGGCTCGTGCCGCTCTTCTAACCATCCCCTCAGTTAGTGACACGAGATAAATGGGTAGGCGTGGTCTGAATGCTTCCCGTCTGGCCCTACCTGCCAGCTGGTTCTATCGGGAATTCCGATGTTCGGGTGACACTGCTCCCTCCTCAAAGCTGGACATCCCGAACAGCACCATCGTAGCGTGCCAGGCGATCCAGGTGTACCACCAACATCTTACCTCGGGGAACCTTCTGGATGTGGTAGACCACGTCGTTAATCCTCTTCACCCGGTACGGTCCTTGCCATGGCTGCTGAAGCTTTGGGCAGCGGCCCTTGGTCCGGCTAGGGCGGTACAACCAGACCAGGTCACCTTGCTGGAACCCTTGTCTGTTGGCTTGCCTGTCGTATCGGGTCTTCATGCGGTCGCTCGCCTACTGGATGTTCTGGCGAGCCATCTCGTGCATGTCGTGGAGGTGGTCCACCAGGTTCTCCACATACTCGGTCGCTGGCTGTTTCGCCTCCAGAGGGCTTCCAAAAGCCAGGTCACAAAGTAGGCGTAGCTCTCGGCCGAACATTAAGCTGGCTGGCGTCATCCCAGTTGTGTCGTGTGCAGACGAGCGGTAGGCCAGCAAGGACAGTTGCACCTTGACGTCCCAGTCTCGCTGATGGCTGGCCACGACCTTCCACAGGTGTTCCTCTAAGGTCTTGATGTATCTTTCGACCATGCCGTCCGACTGGGGATGTAGAGCATCGTGCGGGACTTGTTCACCCCAAGCCTTTGTAGTGCCTCCTTCATTAGTTTGGACTCAAAATTGGTGTCCTGGTCACTGTGCAGCTCTAACGGTACCCCAAATCGGCAGAACACTTCCAAGGCAGTCTGTGATTGTCCTTGCCTCTTGGTTCGGGATGGCATACACCTCCGGCCACTTGGTGAAGTAGTCCACGACCACCATCACGTACTTGTTGCCCCGGTCGGACATCGGAAATGGTCCAGCTATGTCGACGGCGATCCGTTCGAATGGCGCTCCGACGTTGTACTGCTGCATGCGACCCCGGCTCCTAGTCTGGGGGCCGCGACTCGCTGCGCACACGTGACATTGACGGCACTATCTCTCAGCGTCTGCTCGGAGCCTCAGCCAGTAGTAGCGCTGTCGTAGTTTGTCAATCGTTCGGTTCGCTCCCAGGTGTCCTCCCGAAGTACCGGCGTGCACTTCCTCCAAGACTTCCGGGACCCTACTCCGGGGAAGTACCAACTGTTCTCTCTGCGTCTTCCCATCGGGTGATTCCCAGGTCGGTCTTGTCCCTGCCTCCACTTCCCTCAAGAGCGGCCCCAAGTCTGCGTCCGCCAGCTGCTCCCTCCTAAGGCCTGCGCTATTCCAACCGTCCGCAGGGACTACCGTGACTACTCGGACTACTGCGGCACGCTCCTTCTCTTCCACTCTTGTGCACTGGCCGCACTCTTCTGGACAGAGTCTTCGGGACATAGTGGCTCTTCCCCCTACGATGTTCCGAGTTGAAGTCGTACTCCTGCAGCCTCTGGATCCAACGTGTTGTCTGGCCTTCCAGGTTCTTAAAGCTCAGTAGCCAGGTTAGGGCGGAATGGTCAGTCCTCAGGTGGAATGGCTGACCGTACAGGTACTTGTGGAAGTGCTCCAAGGTCTTTACTACCGCCAGTAATTCTCGCCGGGTGACGCAGTAGTTCTTCTCTGCCTTGGATAGCGTCTTTCTGTAGTAAGCTATCAGCCCCTCATGACCGTCCTGGATCTACGATAGGACGCCTCCAATGCAATGATCGCTGGCGTCGATGTCCACAATGAAGGTGCCACCTGGTTGTGGAAAACACAAATTGGAGCACTGCACAGGGTCTTCTTCGGGTGCTGGAAAGCGTCTTCGGCGTCCTCCGTCCACACATAAGACCGGTGTTCCTCTGTCAGGCGGTTGAGGGGTTTGGCGATGTTGGAGAACCCCTTTATGAAGCGTCGGTAATAACTGCACATCCCCAGGAAACTGCGCAATTCTTTCTTATCCTTTGGGCGAGGCCAATCTCTCACAGCCTGTGACTTCTCCGGGTCTGTGGCCACTCCGGTTGCTGAGACTATGTGGCCCAAGTAGTTCACTTCCTTGAGGAACACCTGGCACTTCTTCGCGTTCAGCTTCAAGTTGGTCGCCTGCAAACTCTGAAGCACCTTACTCAGATTCTCGAGATGCTCTTCAAAAGTCTTACCGACGATGATGTCGTCCAGGTATAGCAGGCAGGCTTCGTAAGTCATTCCTCTCATCTCTGACTCCATGAGACGTTGGAAGGTGGCTGGTGCGTTGCAGAGGCAAAAGGGCATAACTGTGAATTGCCAAAGCCCTTGGCCTGTCGAAAATGCTGTCTTCTCCTTGTCTCTCGGGTCTAGAGCTACCTACCAGTAGCCCGACTTCAGGTCCAGGGTCGAGAACCACTGTGCACCAGCTAGTGTGTCCAGGGTGTCGTCAATCCGGGATAAGGGGAAACAGTCCTTCCGGGTGACAGCGTTCAGCTTCCTGTAGTCCACGCAGAAGCGTAGCTCGCCGTTCTTCTTCGTCACCAAGACCACAGGGGAACACCAAGGGCTGTCAGACTCTTCAATCACTCCCCTGGATCTCATTTCCTCCAGCATGTCTCGTACCGCCCCTTGCTTCGCCAGCGAAACGCGTCTAGATGGTTGCCGAATAGGCCAGGCGTCCCCGGTGTCGATGCGGTGAAACACTTGGTCCGTGCGGCCGTAGTCACTGTTACCTTGGCTGAAGACGCGCTGGTATCGTCTCAGCAGTTGCTGAACCTTCTCCAGCCGTTCTGCAGTCAGGTGGTCGGCCGCCCTCTCCAGTAAGCCTTCTAGCCGGGGCCCCAGGTGCTGCGTCGGCACCGGCTCCTGTGTCTTGTCGATTGCTGTTACGCTCACCACGGCCTCGCACGTTCCCAAATCCGTCCCGGCCTGGACGTCGTGATCGGTGTCCGTTGGATTTAGCAGTCTCACTGGCACCTCCTCTCGGCATGGCACCAATGCCCTGGCTACACAGTCCGTGTGCAGGCGTCTTCTGGTCCAGCATGTTCCTGGTTCTCTGGCCTTCCAGTCGCGCCGTCACCACCACCTCGCTCCTCGCGGGGACAACTACGTCTTCGTTCAAGACGACCCTGCAGATTCCAAGGCGCTCTTTTAGCTGACGGAGTATAACCTCTTCTCCGTTGAGCCGCAGGACCTTCCTGCCGACTTCGACCGTCGCCTCGTGGCTCCTGAGGGCATCCGGTCTTAGAATCACCTCCTCAGCCACCTTCGCGACGAACACCCACAGACGCACGGTACTCCGTCCCAAGGTCAGCTTCAGCAGAGCCTCCTCCACAGGCAAGGTGTCGCCCGACGCCGTCATCAGCTGGTATAGTCGGCTGGGCTTCCTGGATGGCAAACCCTTGGCTATGTCGGGTCTGATGATAATCACGGCTGCCCCGGTGTCCACCAGCACGCGGCACGGTTTCCCTCTCACCCAACCATCCGCGATGATGCTGTCATCTATCCGCCGTCTGACGGCGCGCAGTGTCACTCGAGGGGATGGTGGTGATGGCGCCGATGTGCCCCTCGCCACGACGGCCCTTACTCGTTTCCGGCTGCTCTCCCTGGTGTGGGCAGTCATTCTCCAGGTGTCCCGGCTGTCCACATCCCCAACACAAGCCACTAGGTCTTCGCCGGCGTCCCTCGACTGGTCTTCTGTCTTCGGTGTAGCGCACACTCCTCGTTCTCGACGTCGGGGTAGCCGTCACCTTGGCCGCCTCCATCCTCAATGCTGCCGTCAGCGCCTCGTGGATGGTTGTGTAGTCGCCGAGCATTAGGCGCTGACGTATCTCGGTGTCTCGTACCCCGTCGACAAAGGCGTAGGCAGCTTCCCGGGATACGAACTCCGGTGGAAGGTCAACCAAGGCCTTGCTAGCCAGCTGCTCAACCTGCAGCGTCTCCCCTGGCTGTTGCGACCTTATCTTCAGCTGACTGCGGTAGGCTGCGGCTAGGCGGTGGTTCCCGAAACGGTTCTCCAGGGCTTCCCAGATATCCTTGGGAACCGCCGCAGTCTGGACCGCGTTTAGGACTTCCGCGGCCCGTCCCTGGAGGCTGGCTATCACTGTGCGGCCTCTTCCTCTAGTGACCACTTGTTGTTCCTGGCCACCGTGTCGAACTGGCGGCGGAAGACCTCGAACGTTGACGCGCCGTCGTATTTAGGAGGTTTCTCGCGCGCCGATGTTGTGTCGCGTCCCAACGCGTCGGCCTTCAAGTTCTTCAACCTCCTGCCGACGATATCCTCTGCCATGGCGTTCAGGGACTTTGTGTTGCTGTCGGCCTTTCCCTCCAGGTTATTTACGCGGTTCGCAAGGTCTTCGACGTCTTCCACCATGGCGTTCAGGGACTTGGCGTTATTGTCGGCCTTTTCCTCTAAATCATTAATGTGCTCGTCTACTTGACCCATCCGCTTGCCCAGCTTCGCGACGTCATCCCTCACGCCGGCCAACTGTTCCTCAAATTTGGCGGCGAGAACCTCGTTCGCCACCTTCATTTCCGTGGCCAGACTGAGGTTCGCTGCTGTGGTTAATTCAGCCTTCAGATTGTGATTTGCCGTCTCCAACTTTGCGGCCAGGTCACTATTCGCCGCTTCTGTTTTCTCAGCGAGATTGTCATTCGCCGTCTTTATTTCTTTCAGTTTCGCTGCCAGGTTGTTGTTTGCCGTCTCCGTCTTCGTTGTTAATTCGTTCATTCTCGCGGCCAAGTTGTTATTTGCAGTCTCCAACTTTTCTAAAATCTGTGACAATGCAGCCTCCATCGCTGTAATATCCCACTCCTGTGGGTTCGTGAAATTAAAAGTCCAGTTGCACAAACTCAAAATGTTCTTTATTTCAACCTTTATTTCCACAGAACTACATAGCGCACACAATTACAATTTGCCTGTTCGTCTGTCACAGGTCCACCCTACACTCACAATTACGTACAACTCCTCTGATACACGTACACAGTCTTCCAGTCCATTCACTAGCACGGCGCTCCTCACGGCTGCTCGCCAAGAACTGAACTGACTCGTCCACTGCAGCCTTATATAGGAAGATCGCTGTTTCTGGAAGCTTCGCTGTTCGGAAAATCATTCAGATGGTTCCAGACGTCAGGGGGAGGGGAAAGAGATGGTACAGGGCTCGTGCCGCTCTTCTAACCATCCCCTCAGTTAGTGACACGAGATAAATGGGTACGCGTGGCCTGAATGCTTCCCGTCTGGCCCTACTTGCCAGCTGGTTCTATCGGGAATTCAGATGTTCGGGTGACAATATTTTCTGAATTAGAAATTAAAATGTGCCATCTAGGTACTAAAAGTTCATATTTTCACATCAACTGGACTAATTATACTTCTGATATTTATTGTACAAAAAGTTATGTCTCTAAACCAAGAAAGTGCATGAATATCAAACAATTTGTTTTATATGTAGATAAATAATATAGATTTCAAATGTATGTGATCTAAATATTACCCAACACACTTCAAGAAACTTAATGAAAATTTGTGATTCGTTTTTTTCCTTTCCCTTTGCAAGAGTCATTCTTACAACTTCAGAATTTGTTCCTCCATGTTTTCGATTGAACATTTGAATTGTTTGTATCTGAAGTGTGTAACCAAGTCTTACAGTATAATTTGAAATCCATTTAGTGTCGATAAATGGGGAACTTTTGGTTGAATATTATAATACATAAGGTATTTGTGTGTGACTGATTCAGCTCTGCAAATCTAGCCTACATACAGCCAGTGTGAAAAAAATCAAGCATCAAAGCATAAACGGACCCAAAATATTCAATATATGGAGAAATAAGGTGTATGCAGTAATTCAGAAAGACATCAATTCATTAGAACTACATGCTGATTTAAAATTAGAATGGTCTAAAGAAATGCATGAAAGATCAGGTAGCATGTGTGTACTGTTCTTTCATCACTACTTTTTAATTGGAAATCTGATTAATTTTCTTTCCCTTCCATCTTTCTTTGCAATAATTAATTTACATCTTTTTTGTATGTTTTGTGTACTGTATTTCCTACAGAGATGTTTCACACATCTAATGGAACTCAATTCTAGTACCTGTATATTCACAATAAGGCTTCTTAATGCTGTTTCTTGCTAGACATTGTACAGTATGGTTCAATAAGCTTAACTTTAAAGTCTTCAATTATATTTAGTATCAGTGCCTATTTCTGATCCTTTAACAGTAATATTTGATTTCAAAGAAGTACCAGATATTCTTTTCTGCAATACATATTATATCTTAAGTAATTGTGTAAAATTGGCACAAGATATAACATGCACATTTAAGCAATTACAAGCAGAGAACATTAAACTAAAAAAATCACCTATACATGCATAATATTTATAGGTAGAATAGGAGTTCTTTTAAATTAATTTCTGGGAAATTTCATATTTGTTCCTTAAACAGTGGCTGCCCTTAAAAAGAGGTTCACTGAAATTATTTTATTTGTGTATTTATTTATTTGTGCTAAGCTTCTTACAAATAAAAAATACAAGTAATATGATTAAGTGTTTAACCCAGGTTAACTTACCATATTCTTTATACAACTTCTGCTAGCTACCATTAATTTCCCTTAAATTATACTTTGTTTACTTCTCTTTTTAACTTTATATAAAAACTCTCCAGCTTTCATATAATATTTAATAGAAAATTTAATATAATACAATCTTTCTGTCCATTATGAGCCATTTTTCATTTGTACATTCTTTTCTCCATTTCAGTTCCTTCACATTCAAATATTGTGTGCTCTATATCTTCTTTACCCCCCACATATTGGCCACTGTTTTTCAGGAAAATCTTTACTCATCCCCTTCAATCTCCATACATCTGCTCTTACCCATGCTATACCCTCTGTTTGTTCTTTATTTAGTTTGTCTATATATTCTTCTCTTTCTCATACATACACTTTGTAATTGTAATATATGCTTCTTATGTTGTTTTTCCAACTATTTCAGCAAACATTGTTTTGTATTTCCGCCTTAAATACAAGATTCAGAATTAATTATTTTATTTGTAAATAAGTTTGAGTAAAAATTCTTGCTTTAAGGTTAAAATTGACTTTGGTGATACTTTTAAAATCCTCTTCTTCTTCTTCTTCTTCTTCTTCTTCTTCTTCTTCTTCTTCTTCTTCTTCTTCTTCTTCTTCTTCTTCTTCTTCTTCTTTCTTCTTCTTCTTCTTCTTCTTCTTCTTCTTCTTCTTCTTCTTCTTCTTCTTCTTCTTCTTCTTCTTCTTCTTCTTCTTCTTCTTCTTCTTCTTCTTCTTCTTCTTCTTCTTCTTCTCTTCTTCTTCTTCTTCTTTCTTCTTCTTCTTCTTCTTTTCTTCTTCTTCTTCTTCTTCTTCTTCTCTCTTCTTCCTTCTTCTCCTCCTCCTCCACCTCCTCCTCCTCCTCCTCCTCCTCCTCCTCCTCCTCCTCTCCTCCTCCTCTCTCCTCCTCCTCCTCCTCCCTCCTCCTCCTCCTCCTCCTCCTCCTCCTCCTCCTCCTCCTCCTCTCCTCCTCCTCCTCCTCCTCCTCCTCCTCCTCCTCCTCCTCTCCTCCTCCTCCTCCTTCCTCCTTCTCCTTCTCCTTCTCCTTCTCCTTCTCCTTCTCCTTCTCCTTCTCCTTCTCCTTCTCCTTCTCCTTCTCCTTCTCCTTCTCCTTCTCCTTTCTCTTTCTCTTTCTCCTTCTCTTTCTCCTTCTCTTTCTCCTTCTCTTTCTCCTTCTCTTTCTCCTTCTCTTTCTCCTTCTCTTTCTCCTTCTCTTTCTCCTTTCTCTTTCTCTTTCTCTTTCTCTTTCTCTTTCTCTTTCTCTTTCTCTTTCTCTTTCTCTTTCTCTTTCCTTCTCTTCTCTTTCTCCTTCTCCTCCTCCTCCTTCTCTCTTTCTCCTTCTCTTTCTCCTCCTTCTCCTCCTCCTCCTCCTCCTCCTCCTCCCTCCTCCTCCTCCTCCTCCTCCTCCACTCTTCTCCTTCTCTTTCTCCTCTCCTCCTCCTTCTCCTTCCCATCCTTCTCCTCCTCCTTATCCTTCTCCTCCTCCCTTATCCTTCTCCTCCTCATCCTCCTCCTTCTCATCCCTCCTCCTTCTCATCCTCCTTCTCCTTCTCCTCATCCTCCTCCTCATCCTCCTCCTTCTCCTCATCCTCCTTCTCCTCATCCTCCTCCTCATTTTCCTCTTCCTTTTCCTCCTGCTCCTGCTCCTCCTTCTCCACCTCCTCCTTCTTCTCCACCTCCTCCTCCTTAAGGTCCTGATTACCATGCAGTTGAGCGCTCATAAACACCATTATCCCCCTCCTCCTGCTCTTCCTTCTCCTTCTTCACGTTCTTCTCCTCTCCTCTCCTGTACCAAGTCTATATTGAATAATTTGAAATTGTCACAAGTGACCATTTAATTCAAATAATATGTTAAATCTCTTGACTAGTAGAGTGTGTGATGTCATGTCATATGACCTCTCCCCCCTCCTCTGGATAGTGAAGCTTGTACAAGCAAGTTTCTCTGCCTCTTTTGTTACAACCATAAGCCTGAATGGATGTGTGTGTCTGCAGAGGGTGAGGGCAGGTAACTAGCTGGTGCGGCCACCCATGTATCTTTCTTTATTGTAGTAAGCCTTTTCTTGTCTAAACTGTAGTTTTTGGTATGTTATCTAATCGAACCTTATAGAAAACCCCAACCTCTTTGCAAACCATGTGAATCCTACCTAATGAGTTATTCCCCCGTGTAAGATCTGGTCATGTGCTAATTATCCATTACCATCCTTGGGTAGAGCGTTACAATAAAATTGATAGAAAAATGACCTTTTATATGAAGTGCATAGTATATAAAGAATACCTTTGAATTCTTTGAATAAAGAAGGTAATACATCAACTTTTATTTTGCAATGTTTCGTTATATAAAATGCTCTATGTTAATTTATAATATATTTCAGTAATACTACCATTACATATCAGGTTATTAAAATGTATCTTAAACTATGGTTCAGAGATAAGAAGAATGCTATCCCAGGTTGTGAGATTGAAAGAGGTTTACTACGCGTGTAAACATTTGTTGGCTGCTGTGTAACTGTTGTCTCCTCATGGAGCTCTTGACTTATTTTGGTTGGCAGACTTAAAATATGAGTGTCCTCTTGTTTGAGAGTAGAAAATATTTTCATGACCCATTCCTTGGCTAACATTCTTTTTATCTGTAGATTGTAAATCATCTATTTGCATGTTCACACAGTTATTGTCTCCCCATCATTGCTGGTAATTAACATTTACCAGCAGTATAGCTTGAACTAATTTGAATTTGAAAGCTGATATATACATACATATATGTGTGTGTGCGCGCGCAGGCATGCGTGTGTGCATGTGTTTTTTCTTATGACTTGTGTTTCTGATTCTGTGTTACAACCTTCAATTTTTCATGCCTTGTCTGCCAAATAATGTATACACTCTTTGTCAGACTGTGTGTACATATTAATATATTTGAATTACAAGTATATTGAAGTATGGTCTTTCACTCAGCAATGTTGACACTTTCGTCACATAGTTTTGTAGTTATCTTGAGGATAGTGAGAAAACAAAATGGCTGGAGCACACTTAACATTTGAACAGCAAAAATACATTCTGAATAGTTTATCAGGTTTATATTGCCATTGAAATGCAGTATCAGTGGAGGTGAGTTTTCAACAAAACCCCCAACCTGTCTAACAATTGAATGTATTATTGACAAGTTTGACGTGCATGGAATAATCTGTGATATTCACAAAGGAAGATCAAGAAGACTGCATATAGCTCAAGTCATGTTTCATCAGCTCATGTATTGGAACTACTTCTGTACAGAAGTATGCTATGCAATGTGTACGTGAAGTGAGGATTAGCATTACAAGTGTACAATCAATTCTGAAGGCTGCTAAATGGAAAGTGTGCATCTCATGATTACTGCATGCGATTAATGAAGATTCATTAAATAAATTTTTCTACATGATACCAGCAAATGCCAACTAAAGATGAACAATTTGTGATGAAGATATTAAGGTCAGATGAGGCGCAGTTTAACTAAATGGAGCAGTGAATCGATATAACTGCATTTATTGGGCACCGGTAAATCTGCTTGTTCATGTAGATCAGGCAGCTATCCTACCAGGGGGTCATGTGTGATATACATTGTCATCTAGAAGCCATCTTTGTCTGATGCTGTTGTTGCTGGAGAAGCATACCTTGAAATGCTATGCACATTAATTTTACCAGGAATATGTGCACTTTATGGGGATGGCATTCGCTAACAATAGGATGAAGTGCCACCACACTACCATCGAGCCATACAAGCCTTTCTGCAAGATAAAGGATAAAGGGGGCCCATTAGTTCCCCTCATGATTGCCAGATCTAACCCTATAGACTTGTGGGGAATTGTGAGTCTATCAGCATAAATTGCACACCCTGGAGGACCTTCGTCAGGTTATTAAAGAGTCATGAGCAGCTTTTTCCATTGAAACACTGACCGACTTAGCAAACACTTTGAACATTTACAGTAACCGTGTACTTAAGTAAAGATATTACTACTTCCGTTGTTTAAGGACTATGATACAATGAAGCACAAAATTAATACAATTTTGAGTCGAACTAATACTCAATGCTCCATTTATTGCTAGTATTTACCTAGAACGTGTTTCGTTAGGATCTTCCTAACATCATCAGCTGTTGTCGACTAATGGATGCCGGTTCAGTGAACTCTCGGAGGTGATAGGTACGTCTCTTGTCTGTATCTTGATGAACTTGAAATTTGGGTTTTCTTCAAAGGTAGTATCGAAATTAAACAATTTACTTTCATATTTCTTTATAAAGATTTTTTCCCACGTGGTTAATGCAGCTGGACCTTGGACACTTTTTAGTAAGTGAATTTCTCGTTCTATGTCATGATTTTCCTTCCAAAAATGGTACGCTACCGCCGATTTATCTATTTCTGTATTCCTGATGTTCCTAAAGTGCTCTTTAAGCCTAATGTTCATGTTCCTTTTTGTTTTTCCAATGTAGAATTTGCAATGTCCTTGCAATTTATCCGGTACACTCCTGATTTTTTGCCTGTGGGTATCTCCTTTGTATTATGTGATTTCAAAAGGTGTTGTACACTAAATTTGTTCTGTGGGGCCAAAGTAATATTGTGTTCTTTGAAGACTTTTTGGAAAAGGTGTGTAGCTCTGGAATGATACGTAAATTTTCTGTATGAGGTTTCATTGCTAATTGGGGAGAGAGTAGATTTGAAACTTACCAGAAAACATAATAAACTTGAATTTGGCATACACAGAAAGGAAACACACACAGAAAATTTCATAAAATCAGATGGATATAACCCAAGACAACACAAGCATGCTGTTATCAACAGTTTAACTTACAGGCTGGTTAATGTACCTTTAAACAAGATAGAATATAACAAAGAGTACTATAATATCATTCACATTGCAGAATACAATGGATACAGTGCTGAATTGGTCAACAAGAAAATAGATAAATTCAAAAGACAACTAAGATGCAAACAAGTAACTACTCTCTCCCCAATTAGCAATGAAAACTCATACAGAAAATTTACGTATCATCATAGGAACATCAGGAATAAAGAAATAGATAAATCGGTGGTAGCGTACCATTTTTGGAAGGAAAATCATGACATAGAACGAGAAATTCACTTACTAAAAAGTGTCCAAGGTCCAGCTGCATTAACCACGTGGGAAAAAATCTTTATAGAGAAATATGAAAGTAAATTGTTTAATTTCGATACTACCTTTGAAGAAAACCCAAATTTCAAGTTCATCAAGATACAGAGACGCACCTATCACCTCCGAGGAATTCACTGAACCGGCATCCATTAGTCGACAACAGCTGATGATGTTAGGAAGACCCTAACGAAACGCGTTCTAGGTAAATACTAGCAATAAATGGAGCATTGAGTATTAGTTCAACTCAAAATTGTATTAATATTACTACTTGTGTGATCATTATTTAAATGTAAAATAAATACATAGTAAATAGTGATTGTTCCTTGAAATGTGTATACATATTTTTGAAGAACCGTGTATTAGTAGTTTAGTTTTTAAGCATTGTTTTAGTCATATTTTTTGCTTTACAAGTTGTGATGGATAATTTAGAATAGAATTTATGTGCTTAATCTTGATTTTAAATGTTAAGAAACCTGAAATTAAGTTATATTCAAATTTACAAGAGGAAAGAAGACCTATTCTCGTGGGTATCAGTTGTTGAAACCTTTCTTTAAATCTTGAAACTTGTGATATCAATATTTATTGCATTATAAAAATGTTGAGAATTAAATAATATACAATATACAAATATTTGTATTGTGCAAAGGCCAATAGAGATGTGCAAAGAGTAACAGTATTTGATAAACTAGAGAAATAGATATTAAATGTGGTAACCAAAAATTAATTAATTTTACAGTACACAAATCTTAAATTCATTAACAAATGTTTATTTCTTATAAATCAACTGCTTACAAGTTGGATAAGCAATTTGCTCCAAAGTAGCTCAGATTGTCTTGTTAGATGAAACCACATCACAAAATCTATATCATACTTTTTGAAATAATTGCTTTGCTATTTGAGTCAAGTCAGTCAGTTCTATTTCTCCTGTACTACACATATCTATCACTACTTTCATATTTGTTGTTCTCCATAACCAACCCAAGTGTCTATCAGAGTTCAATAATTTAATTGTGTAAACATTTTTAATGGGGAAAATCCAATGAAGATTGTTGGTGAAACTGACCTTAAAATGACAGTATGCCCAATGGGACCATTCTATTCTGATGTGTGTTAATACAATGATGTAAATAGCCAGAATAGGTGACGCTGATGAAAAATGAAATGAAAACTGAAATAATTTGCTGGTCTGAAAAGACACAAAATAAGTACAATGATAAGCTTGGCAATTCATCAATCTCTATGATTATTATATGATTATATGATTATACAATATTATATAATATGATTATATGATTATATTATTATATGATTATATTACCTAGACTGATACAAAGTATGGATGGATATGTTACAGCCAATGAGCTTGGCCCCTTGTTCGCTTACTGAAAGTGCATTAAGGAGACTTGAAGAGTGCAACACAAAGTTGGTAAGCTGGGGCCCCTTGCCTCAAGTAGAAACATTGAATGCCCAGAATCGTCTGAAAGTCATGACAGCTCTATTGTTTGTATATAACCGACAACTAAGTCTTCTACACAAATCAGCACTGGAGCATGTTTGCAAAGTTTCTTCCAAGTAAGTAATTATTAAATGGAGATAATCTTAAAAATAACGTTAAGTTTCTTGATATCACAGTTGAGTTTTAGCCTGCTAAACATGTTCAAATAAACACAAGATAATAATAAATGCAACCTTGGAAATCTACTTTATCATCTGCTATAGGAAACTATACTAAATACTAAGAAATCGTGTATTTAGGGTGCCATGATATATACGTTGGAAAAAACAAGGGAAACTAACAAACCAGACTAAACAAATATTTAGGAAAATTAAAACTTAGGGAAATAGACAAATCTGAAGTAAATTGATGGAAATTGTTCTTCCACATTAGCCGTGTATAGGCTAAGGTTTTGGATAGATAGTCAACCTGAAATGCAACCACAGATCTCCCGTTCTCTGACTGATCACGCTTTACCATTGAGCTACCATGGCTAACATGCCGTCATGACATTAAATTCTCCAATTGACTCCTATGTTTCGCAGTAAACCCAGGGTTCTCATATACGAATTACACACTGTTTGTGGCAACTTACTATTTTAAGTACTTGAGTTCCAGGCTTCATCGTTAAACCATTATTATTAATTTAAATTTCTATGAATTAACTTGTCATTGATATATATTAGCATTCTATTTCACAAAATATTCTGAAACAAAGTGTTGTGCACTGTTTTGGTTCCCATTATTTCCAATGTGATTTCTGTTCTTGGGTTATTGTGAACCAGCCTTTAGATTTTATTGCTCAATATTTATTTTTTTTTTTTTCATCTCAATCATCTTTAGTGTTAGTTTTTTAAATATTCAGTATGTTCTGGATATTTTTAAAATAGGTCCTTTTAGAATACTTATAACACTAACATAGTCTACAAACCTATTATTTAGATTAAAAATGGATTTTCAGACATTAAAAGAACTTAAAAATGGTATGTCATATGTGAAATTTGATAAGTAAAGGTGTTTGCTAAGATGAATTGCTGTTTGCTGCAGACTTGTAACACAAGGATTTCACAAGCCAGGACATCACCAGCGCTCATCATATGGATCCAGTGACTCCAGCTTTGTACCACGTCTCCTTCCTCGCATTCCTGTGAGTGCACAGTTCTTGCTGGAATTGCTTCATGCAGTATACTTTGCAATGTTCAACTTCAACGATTTCAGCTACATAGCCACACAAGCTCTCGATGACATATATATGCGCTCATGTTATGAGAGCTATGCCCAAGTGATCCTTGTTACATCAGCCATACGCAATTCATTACAAGTCAATCCTTCAGGTATGAAATAGCTTTAATCATTACCCTGAAAATTAAGGGCAGTTTTATATATATATATATATATATATATATATATATATATATATATATAAAGAAATGGTTGAGAGATGTATAAGGGTCATATGGAAAGTTGTGAGCATCAATTTTTTAAAATGTTAAATTTTTATTTTTTAGTTAAACTAAGTACATTGTTTTAACCTACAGAATTTTCTGTCACTTTTCAACATTTTTCTCATCATTTTGCAAGTTTAAAAATATCCATACAATAGGGTCCAAGTTGGGACTATAGGGAGGATGTAGAAGAGTTTCCCACCCAAATGTCCTGACTTTCTCAAGTGACCAGCAGTGTGAGGATGCACGTTATACTGTTGCAGAATGATCTTTCTAGAACATTATCACAGAGTGCATAAAAGAGCTCCAAAATCAGCATTTGTGGTTTGTCCAGGCTCATGAAAATCAAGCAGGTTGCAACCTTATGCATCACAGAAGACACTTACCCATAACTTGCCCAGCAGATTGTACTGTCTCTACTTTCTTCTCCATTGACAAATCTAAATGTTGCCATTCCATTCTCTGGTTTTTGTTTTAGGTTGATAGAGATGTAACTAGGTTTCATTGCCTTTCGCAATACTTACCTGCATTTTGAAATCTCAAAAAGAGCACTTAGGGGATGGTTCTTCTCTGATGTTTGTGGTCTTCAGTAAACTTGGGACCTACTGGGCGCACACTTTTTGATGACCTAAGGCTTCAATCATTTCTTGCAATGCACTCTATCTTTGCAAGTTTTGTAATGATTTTCATTCACAGTGACTTGACTCATGCCTGTCTTCTCTAATGACTATTAAACTCTTTCTTTGTGCATTCTGTGGAGACAGTTCGAAGGCAACTGCTACAAGGTTCATCTTGGATACTCGTGCTCCCATTTCTGAAATGTTTAAGTAATTTCTAACATTGATGGTGCCCATGTAAATATCTCCATAAGCATGTTGAAGTCTGAGGTGAATTTTAGCAGAAGTGATTTTCTCTTTAACAATGAATTAACTGACAGCACACTGTCAAAACTAACCATTGAAGTCCACCATTTTGGAAACACTGCTTGTGGTAGAAGCTATTGGCATCACATTATGCCATGACAACAGTTGGTTGCCATGACAACGGTAGATCCCTCTTGTGGCCAGAAGGTCCCGTCTGTCCTTGACTGAACGGAGATCATCTTTAAGCTTCTTGGTGGGTTTTAAGACGGTTCATATGTTAAACTTATCTAACAGTTTGCAATTCTGTCCGTTACTCATGTATGGTAGGTAGGCTGTACTCTGTGGTTTCTGTGTCTCCGTGTTTTTCGTTGCTGTATTGGAGTGTGAAGCCCATTTTATTTCTTTTAAACCATACCCGTTAACCTGTAGTGTAGTATGTAGGTGTTTGATTTCTTGTTCTAAGGTAGCCGGTTCACAAATACGCCTAGCCCGTGCAGTTAAGGTCCTTATTATGCCTCTCTTCTGCCGTGGGTGGTGGTTAGATTTTTTCTGTAGATAGCAGTCTCAGTGGGTAGGTTTCCTATAAACTGTGTGTCCTAACATCATGTTGGATTTCCTGGACACCAAAACATCCAGGAAGGCAATGCAGTGATCCTTTTCCTTTTCCATGGTAAAATTAATACTGTCATTGATGCTGTTGAGATGGCCTAAGAGACTTTGCAGTTCCTTATCACCATGCTGCCAAATCACAAAAGTGTCGTCAATGTACCTCCACCATACTTTGGTTTTATACATGGCTGACTAGAGAGCTATCTCATCAAATTTCTCCATGTATAGGTTGGCAGTCGTGGGGCTGAGTGGACTGACCATTGCAATGCCTTCTTTTTGTTCATAAAAATTGCCATTCCACTGGAAATAGCTAATGGTAAGGCAGTGGTGAAACAGAGCAGTGATATCTGCTGGAAACATCTTGGAAACAAGCCTCAAGGTGACCTCTAGCGGAACCTTCGTGAAGAGTGAAACTACGTCAGAACTTAAAAGTTGATCCTGTGGGTCGAGCTTAATTTCTCCTAGTTTTTCGATGAAGTGCACAGAGTTCTCTATGTGTGTTCTCGTGTTGCCGATGTATGGATGTAGAAGCTATGCCATGTATTTAGAGAGGGAGTATGTCGGAGATCATAAGGCGCTCACTATGGGACACAGTGGCGTGAATTCTTTGTGGATCTTGGGCAGACCATATAGACGAGGAGCCACAGGTTCACTGGTAGCTAATCTCTTCTTTATTTCCTGTGTGAAGGTGAATTTGTTTATTAACTGGTTAGTCCTACGCAGAATTCTTTTGGTGGATCCGTCTGCAGCTTCAGATAGGTGTGTGGTTCTAGTAACTGCTCTATCTTCTGTGTGTAATCTTCCGTATTCATCATAACTGTGACATTGCCCTTGTTGGCGTCTAAAATGACGATGGAAGTGTCCTTGCGTAAGGACCTAATGGCGAGCCTTTCTTCCTATGTCAGGTTCTGTTTTTATTTTTATTATTATTATTATTATTATTATTATTATTATTATTATTATTATTATTATTATTATTATTATTATTATTATTATTATTATTATTATTATTAATATTTTAATCAAAATAAAATGGTTTCACTATTAACATTCATTACTCTATTATTCATTGTTATTAGCTTCAGTTTTTTTATGTACTCATCACCCTATTCATAATAATTCCTTATATATATAATTTGTTACTCATTAGCATTACTGTAATATCTCCTAAATATTTTCTAGTCTTTTAAATCCTAATTAAATACTGCCTTACATTTTGAATTTATATTAAATATCCATTTTCAGTTTAAACATTCATTTTATTTTAGTAAATTTCTCAAAGCTGAACATAGACCTATAAGTATAAACTTGAAAGAAACGTGACTATAGACCTATAATTTTGATTAAACCAATGATAACATTGCAAATCTGAATTTTGGTGAAAGTTTGCTTTAAAACATACTTTTTCAGCCTATAAACTGTCATACCATTTATAATAAGTCATATCATCAGAAATAGACATGCATTGATTCAAATAAATTGCAAGAAAATGGCTTTTGCTCTTTCTTTTGTAGTCAGATGATTAGCATTCTGCCTTCTCATATCAGATATCCCAGATTTGATTTCTCTCAAAGATGCAAACCTTCTCTCATTTTTCTCTGCAAAAGGAATGAACTGTGCTTCAGAGGACATAAACCTAATATAAAACTTATTGTAGGCGAAGTATTGTTTCTAAGATCAATGACGCCAGTCAGAACTGAGTAATTAAAGGTGGATTTCTTCTAGTTTAGCAACTTAACCATATGAATGAAAATGTATTGAATTAAGATATAGAAATGGTTTGAATTATATGAATGTTTCCCTTTTCGTAATAGACAATGAAGCTGTGTATGTGTGGCGAGGTGGAAATGTTTCATTAAGTTCATATAGATGGGAAGTAGTGTGATGAAAAACTAATTTTGAATACTTAAAAAAACATGAATTATCTTTGGTTCATTTGCTGTACTAAATAGAATTGAACAGTGTTCGTTTTTAAATCATTTTATTACACAAAATAAGATATAAAGCCTTCTCAGTGTTTCCTCCAGCTTAATTTAGAGTACATTGTTATATAAAGCTGTTTGATAAATTTATGTCCGTACGATATAATGTGCTACAATATATCAATTGAATTGACATTTACAATCAAAAATCAAATTTCAGTTAAAGTGCATAAGTTTCAAAACACTGATGCTTAAAAAAGTATGAAATCATGATTAATGGCATAAGTTCATGGGATGCACCTTATATCATCATAAAGACAAGCTTCAGTTTGAAATAAAATGAATGTTAATTAAAGGCTTTGCTAGACTTTCACCCTCCCTCCCCCCCCCCCCCCCCAGATATACAAAATGTGGTTGAGTTTATTTGCAGTGTCCTTGAATTGTACTGAATGAAAATTGAGTGCTGAGCAAAACAAGGACTCCTATATAGAGTGCCTCAATTTGACTGATTAACATTAAGGGGTGAACAATTCATGACAGAACACTTATGGTCTCAGCACACATCATTTTGTGCAATAAATCAAAGTAAATGTAGGTCAGTTTGCCACTTATAGCACCTCAATAGCATGTGAAATGCTACTCTGCCAGGAAGCATGTATGTGTGTTTCAGTGGTAAACTAGGTAATTGTCAAACTAACACCAAATTCTAATTATTAATTTATAGATGAGTTGTATTTATTACATATCTGCTTCACTTTCGTACCAAATTCTAAGTTCAAGCCTGCCAAGTGTTTTTCCCTCCTTTTTATTTATCTATTTATTTTCTTTCTTGAAATTGTTCATTGTGAAAGAAATGGAACACTGCACCACAATGTTATCACTGTTAAATGTAATCAAGCAAATCAAACAAATAAAGTTTTGAACAAAAACATGCAACATAAGGTATTGCAGTGTTCTAAACATGGAGAATCCTTTAGCAAGGTTAAAAATGGCACCATGATCTGGAACTAATAGACTATTATGCTTGCAATAATCCTTTATTAGCTCTGGAAAAGAAACAGCTAGTGTACAAGGCAAATCACAGTCAGATTCCTGGTTAGTGTTATTTATTCACGTTAAGTAATCATAGAAATTTTTGAGATATCAGTAACAACTAACAGTCAGCATTAGCGTTTGTGAACTCTGACTTTCTGAAATATTTTCCTTTTAGGAAGCATCTGTACATCAAAAAATAGCACATTTGCAGAAAATCAAATGTAACTATGAAAGCATGTTTTAGTTAATTGATGGAAATTAATCATTTCTTCACACTAGCCATACTAGGCTAAGGTCTTTGATAGATAGAGTGAACGTGAAAAATTTAAAATTCCTGTTTCCAGGAGATCCGTGGTTCAAATTTCGGCCGTGGCATTGAATTTTTCATATTGACTCCATCTATGAAAGCATGTGTTGCTACTTGCTTCGCGCAAATGGCTCGCTTGATTATATTGTTGACTATAGTGAAATCATGCTGTGTTTGATTTACTATATAAAATAACTTGTTTTTATTTTTATGTTTAAGATGTGCAATGGGTGCATAGGCAGTTAGCAATGGTAGTGTTAATTTCTGAATTATCCAGAGGAAAAAGCATTTGCCACTGTCATGTTGCCACCATCAGGGTTGGCCATGTAGAAAGGGTGTGAGTAAAAGAGTAGCTACACCCTGTTGTCTGGAGAGACAGAATAGGCATGCTGGCTGATGTCATTAAGCAAGTCGTATTTCTGTTACACAAGAGTAGGGCTGTAGATCGATCAAAATCTTTAATGGATTAATTGAGATATTATCTGTTCAAAAATTAGGTGTAAGTATTATATAAAGTACTTTAATACTCTGTATATTTAATTGTTTATGAAACTTTTAAATATTTAGATTCAAAATTTGTGTTTGCATCAAGTGCACATGCTTTATACATGTATTGAATGAGATCTACAATATTTTTGTAAGTAATTATTTAGTAATGTATTATATCAATATCTACTAAGATTTGTGAGACTAACCTACAAATAATAGTTTACATGAAGACTCACCCAGTCACTGTTGTTTCATCCATGATTTTAAACATGTAAGTGCATTCACATGCTTTGAATTAAGTGCTGCTCTTCTTTTGGTGACAATATTTCCTGAATCACTAAACACACGTTCACAGGGAACCAATGTAGCTGGTACACAAAGTAATTTCTTTGCTATGGATGAAAGAATTGACAACTGAATAGAATGTATAAAAAAATATATATATTTTTTTAAACCACTACTCGAACTATAAAAACACTTGAGCTCACTTTCATTTAAAATTATGCATCCTCATCATCAGCTGATGTTTGACTAGTTCTTCAGGTGACCACCTCCCTCTCCTGGTGCTGTTCAATGAGTTGAATGACGTCATTTACTATTGGTATTTCAAAGTTCATGGCTCTCTTTTGATGCTTAAAAATGTGTATATTTTCCCAAACTGTTAGTTCCCAGTACTTTTTTGTGGTACCAAAAGTTTTATGTCTTTGAAAATATTATGATTTTTTGACCAGAAATGCTGGGCTATGGCTGATTTATCTGTCTTGTTTGTATTTTGTGCCTCACATGTATTCTTTCATCCTTGTTTCTAAGTTTCTTTTTGTTTTTCCAATATATATTTCATGGCAATCCTCACATTTTACACTCAATTCTGGATAATTTGTTGGTTGTACTTGTGTTTTTGAGTGTGTGATTTAGTATGTTACTCATGTTGTATTTGTTATGTGGTACTAGTTGTATATGAAATTGACAGTAAATGTTTTTAAATTTATTAAAAGCCTTAGGATGAATATGTGAATTTGCAATATACTTTCTTTAAGTCTTCAGCTTTAATGTCGTAGATGACATTGACATAGATGACGTCATTCAACTCATTGAACAGCGCCAGGAGAGGGAAGCGGTCACCTGAAGAACTAGTTGAACATCAGCTGATGATGAGGACGTGGGCTCCTTGAAACATGTCCTAATTTTAAATATATGTGGAGCTTAAGTAAATCATCAAGGACATTAGTACTTTACTCATTTAGCTTAAAACCAAAATGTACACCCAGTTTCCCTCACAAATTTTCATATGCCATAATTTTAATTCCACTCAGCACAAAACATTTTTCCTTATTTTAACTTTTTAACACACTCACTGTCACGAACTCAGAAACGTTACTGGCTTACTGCAGTTTACAGCAAAGTCACACCTCCACCAGCCCTGAGAAGAGGGATCAACTATTGTTTCCATAGCTGCGTAAGCGAAGTGTTCGGTTCAAGGTTGTACAGCTCAGTTTATGCTAGCATAAACTGATTAATAATCAGTTGTATACGATATGTTGTCACACACAAGCTGTAAGCAAAGAAACTTCTCTATCAGCATCTGTATGTAGTTATGTACCTCTTAGAATATTTCACAACAGAAGTGTTATTTAGATTCTCGGCGTTCAGAGTGATTTCTTTTAGCTATCAGGAGCTATATTATGTCAACGTTCAAAGAACATTACATGTCTAGTGAAAGCTTGAAACGTTGGAGAGGCTGTTTAGGTTGGAAGCAATACATCAAAACAAAGAGGTCCAAATTTGGCTAAAAGAGCTTTGATAAATATTATAATTGATTAATTTTAATCTACTTGACTTTTCGATTAAAATTTTTTTACCTTTAATCTAATATAAAAAATTAATCGATTAATCATTTCAGTTAATTGATTAAATCACCCAGAACTACACAAGAGACAAGAATGGGCATGCTGGCTGATATCATGAAGCCAGTCATACTATTACACAAGAGACTGAGACTGAAGTTTGAGAGGTTTTCATTGCTAAAAAATTCTTGCCACCCTGCAGGGTATATAAAGAGCCATTGCAAGGCCTGGAGAGATAGTAGTGAGAGTTCGGAGTTAATATATATATTTCAAGCTCCAAGTTAAATCAACAAGTGCAGATCCATGTTGTGTAGTTGGCACAGTGGAGTAGTTTGTGAGTTAGTTGGCCATCAAGGTGTTTAAATCGACCGACCATTGCGGAGAAGTGACTCCTCAGACCGTGGAATGGTATGGGAATCAGTTCATGAGTCGGTAATTGCAGCTCTATGGTGAGGAATCGGTGGGCATTGAAGCAGTTTTTGAGCAAATGTCTAAGCTGCATACAAATTTGACATGCAGCTCTGTGTAAGACGTGTGCATGTCAGATTATTAGCAGCACAAGTTGCTACATACTAAAGAACATTAAGAAACATTAAAGAGATGTGTCAAAGTTATGGATCTGTGTAAAAGAGAAGATAATTGTAAGTTAGTATAGAGCTAATGTTTTTGGTGAAAACAAAGAAGTTTGAAGTAAATTGTGTAAATAAGGATTTGTAAAATTAGTCTCTTGAATTCTGTGGATAGTTCGTCAATTTTATTGAAAAGATTTAGTTTGTGGCAAATAATTATATTTTATTGCAGTATTTGTATTGCTTCACTATTATTAATTTCTGTTTCTACATATTTCTCTCTCTCTTTTGTAACAGTATATTTAAGTCCTCTGTATACATTGCTTTATCATGCAGTGTTTAAAACTATAGTATTATTATTGTTTGCATAGTGCTGTAACATTGACCTGCTCTCTGCTCCGTTCTTGAGGTCACTACAGTGATATTCAGTCCTATTTAGTTACACGTAGAAAACTGAGTGTTTAGTAATTATAAACATTGCATTACATAACCATGAGTAGAGTAGAAAGGACTAATGTAATAAAACTGAATGTATTTTACTGTGGATAATTTAGAAATGAAAATTACCATTGCTATTCTTATCTTAAACTCAAAAACAAAAAGAAAGGGAGTTGAACTGCACCATTTCTCTGTAGTCAACCATATTACTGAGTGAGCAACATGTGGTATATGTATTTTCATAATTACATTTGATTTTCTGAAAATGTGTTATTTCCCAAAAAGAAAGATATTTCAGAAAATCAGAGTTCACAGATGGCAATGTTGACTGTTGTTACCATATATCTGAAGAATTTCTATGATTCCTTGAAGTGAATAAATGAAACTTAAGCAGGAATGTGACTGAGATTTGCCTTGTACAATAGTTGTTTCTTTTCCAGAGCTAACAAGGGATTTTTTTCAATTCATAAGTGCAATAACGTATTAGTTCCAGATTATGATAATGCCATTTTAACTTCTGTAAAGAATTCTACATGCCTAGAATATTACAGTATCATACATTGCACATTCCTGTTCAAAACTTCATTTGTTTGATTTGTTTGATTTCATTTAAGAGCAGTAGTAATAACAAATAGAGTAGTGTAGTATTCTGTATCATTCACAATCAACAATTTCAAGAAAGAAAATAAATAGGTAAATAAAAAATAAGAAGAACAAGTGCTCAGCAGGGCATGAACTAAGAACTTGATGCCGTTGATTTGAAAACTGTAGCAAATGCGTACACATACCTTTGAGGTGACATCAATGGTATCCTGATTTTGGCTTATTGAACAAAATCGGACGCTCTAAGACTGTAAGTGTCCTATCAGGAATTGTTTCACTAACACCCCTTATAGCCCTTAAAGCTAATCAGTTGAACTCTGTATAGATGATTAAGCTCGGTAACAATGGAATTAGAATTGATGGGTCCTAGGAAAACTATCTCAGGGTAATTATGAACATGGTATGTTAAGAATGAATGCAGTGATATAGATTTCAGCAGGATTGAATTGTAAATAAATATATATAAAATTATTTTAAACAGTCTAAAATATATTATATATCTGATCTGTAATGTGAGTTAGAGAAAATGGATTATTTTCCAAAAGATAACTGTTACTTTTGTGCAAACAGGTCAACCTTCTGATGGTCCCATGGGCATTAGTGTGGCGCTCTCCCCAGCCACCACCACAGTCACAACAGTGTCTAAGTCAATGATCACAAATGCCTCCTTCAGAACAAAGAAACTACCAGGTAAGCAATTTTTTATTGTGAGGTGCACTGTATGCTTAAAGCAAGTTTGTGCATTTGCTTTTGCATACCTAAAATGAGCAAGGGGAATTATCTTGAAATGCTTATAAAATAAGTAAAGTGTTCTTTTCAAGCAAAAGCAGTGTACCATGCATAATGGAGGCATGTCATATGCTGTTACAAAACAAGTATTTAGAAAGAATTAAATATCTGTCTTTTGTTAAAATGAGTGGTATTACATACTGATAAGCTCTTTAGGAAATTAATTGGTGATGAGACAAGTAAGCATTTGTCATTTATTCCCAAGTGCTTCTCTTCTCACATGTTAAATCCCAGAGATTCATAGATATACAAAAATACCTAGAATAGGAGATTTTAATTAAATCTGGCAAAAAGAACATGATGTATAGCAGTTTTCTTGTTGAAGAAATGAAGGAAAGAAAGAACACTTAATGGAGTTTTAGTTATAAAACTTGGTTACTCCCTCTTGTTTCTTATCACCAAAGCTAACAACATTGTAAAAAACTTTCATGCCCATCTCACAGTAGATATATATTCATATGCAGGAGTATAACTATTGTCTTTAATGTTGCTAGTAAACAATCAAATATTTGTCATATTCAGAGTTTTACAAAACTTTTGAGTTGTTGCCAGTTCACAAATTTTCTTGTCAAATTGCTTCCAGTATTTTTAAAGTCTGAAAGCAAATAAGGACATGGCTCTATACAGTCAAAGATTTGACAGTCTTTTGATGGCTTTTGAAAACCGTAGTGAAATACTAGTATTTAGAGTGCATCACAAAGACTGCAATATGGCTGAAAGTGAAAAGTAAATTAAAAGGTCTACATTACCAAGGAATACCATGTGCAAGCTAATTAGGTTTATATGAAAGCCGGCCATATATGCATATAGTGGGCTCTGTGAATTCCCAGGTAGATTTTCAAAGCTTGCAATAATGCTTTAATGCAACATTTTGTGCGTGCATGTGTGTGCGTAATTTCTTTTAAATTACTATTTTATTTTTTGATCCACCATAAATTTTAACTCCGTGGTTATCTATATATGCTTAATTTTAAACATATTCCTTTTTATATGTGTTTGGAGGAATTTAGTAACAATGACGTCCAACTACAAACTAAACTGACTATAAATAGTTTTTTAGACATATTCCTTTTTATTTATTTTTCTACTCCATATTTCCCTTCCTTTTCCCATAAATTCCACTAGTATTTCCTTGCTTTAATTTCATTACAATTATTTTTGTAATTGTTATATTTTTAATCTCCCATTAGATATAAATGCTATTTCCTCCACAACTTTGCTTCCTCTCATTCAAAAATGTAATTAACCCCTTATCTTCTCTCCCACAGAAAGGATATTTATCAAGGTCCATTTTCCTCCTGTCTCCCCTTATTTTATGTACACTCAGTTTAATTTATGCCATGCTTCTCTCCCTAGCCTGTTACCTCTACATATTTCTCTGTACGCCAGTCTGTCTTCATTTGGTTGTATAATAATAAACTTTTCCTGTCTCTAACTTGTAGAAACATTTCTCGTTTCTCTATGTCATCCACTTTATTCCTTACTTCTTTTCAAAAACCTCTAGATGTACCTGTGTCTCTCTTGCCACATGTTATCCATTCTTATTTCCTGCAGAATTCTCTTTAAACGCTGAACCCAGTTCCTTTGAGCTCCAGCTTTCTTTTGCGTTATTAAACATTGTCTTAGAATATCACATTCCTCCAATGCATATATACACATATAACAATTTGTAACTTAAAACTTCATTTATCTTATAAGAAATGATGACACTTTTCTTATAAATTGTTCAGGATCGCGATTTCATGGAAATTCTTCCACATTGTCAGCCGGAACCAACAAAACTGTCGTCATCATTACAAACGCTAGATGTTAATATGTTCTTGTTAGTACTACCAAACTCTGAAAATGAAACAAATTTAAAAACAGAATCGACTGCCAGTATTTCAAAATTCATTACGCAATGTTTGTTTTTTAAAATAAATATATTTTCCCAAACCATTAAATCTATCGGACCATTTAATTGTTTTAATAATTTAACTTCTGGATTTATGTCATGGTTAAATGACCAAAAATGATCTGCTACAGCCAATTTATCAGTCTGTTTATACTTAATGTTACGAAAATGTTCTTTCTTTCTGGTTTCTAAATTACGTTTTGTCTTCCCAATATAAACTTTATCACAATCTAAACAATGAAATTGATAAAACTAGAATTTTTATTATTAGGAATTTTATCTTTTTTAGGGAAATGCAATAAATTTTTAATACATTTATTTTGAGGAACTAAAGCTATACCAAACTCTTTAAAAAAAAAATTTGAAAATGTTTATTATCCCAAGGATGGTAAGTAAATTTTTTTAAATTATAATCGTCTTTTATTTTTTAGGTAGAAATATCTAACAGTTGTTTTAGTTTGATTTATGAGTCACTATGTTTACACTCAACTTCACTTACTATGTTGTATAATTGAAATGTTTTCAAGATCATTCGATCTCATCCTCAGCTGTTTGATATTTAAATTTTTAAATTTCTTTATTTATAAAGTGTTTATTAAAACCATTAATTAAAGCAGTATTACTAATATGTTTATATTCTTTATTAAATTCATCTTTATTCAGGGGTATATTTATCAATCTATAAATCAAACTATTGAAAACGGCAAATTTATGTGTGAAAGGGTTAAAACATTTATTTTTTATGCAATTATCAATATGAGTAGATTTCCTATAAATACCAAAGTTTAATTTATTATTATTTCTTATTATCTTTAGATCTATAAAAGGAAGAAATCCATTAATTAAAAAAAATTAAAAAATTTAAATATCAAAAAACTGTTAATGATATTTCTACCCTTAAAAAAATAAAAGATGATTATAATTTTAAAAACTTTACATAACATCCTTGAGTTAATAAACATTTTCAAAAAGTTTTTAAAGAGTTTGGTATAACTTAAGTTCCTCAAAATAAATATAGTATTAAAAATTTATTGCATTTCTCTATAAAAAGATAAAATTCCTAATAATAAAAAATCTGGTATTTATCAATTTAATTGTTTCAATTGTGATAAACTTTATATTTGAAAGACAAAACATAATTTGGAAACCAGAACGAAAGAACATTTTCATAACATTAAGTATAAACAGACTGATAAATCAGCCATAGCAGATCATTTTTGGTCATTTAACCATGAAATAAATCCAGAAATTAAATTATTAAAACAATTAAATGGTCCAATAGATTTAATGCTTTGGGAAAAGATATTTATTTTAAAAAACATACCTACATCGCATAATGAATTTTGAAATACCGGCTGTCGATTCTATTTTAAAATTTTTCATTTTCAGATTTTGGTAGTACTAACAAGAACATATTAACATCTAGCATTTGTAATGATGATGACAGTTTTGTTGGTTCCGGCTGACGATGTGGAAGAATTTCCATGAAATTGGTATCCCGAACAATTTATAAGAAAAGTGTCATTTTTTAAGATAAGTGAAGTTTTAAGTTACAAATTGTTATATTTGTTTATATTTGTTTGCTTCACTGTTAATAGCATCATATTTTACGTATTCCTCCAACGCTTTTATTCTGTATCAGTATTTCAGTGGCCTTTGCACTACCATACCTTTACTACTCACTCTTACTAATTCTACCATTGTTGCTTCATTTGGTGATATTATTGGTAAACCCAGGACCCAAAATGATCTTTGTATTTTATCTACAATCCATCATCAGTTCCTCATATCTCTGATCCATAGACCATATTTGCTTCTACTACTGTTTTAAATAACCTTTCTAGCCAAGTAGTTTTCATTTCAGGGATTTTTCTGTAGACATTATCTTAGGCATTCATTGCTAGTTTTCCCTTAGCTAAAATATTAGTATTGTGGTCATTCCATCCCCCAATGCTGTTTTCAAATCTTCCCTTTCCACACACCACTTTTCCTCTTCAATTTGCAGCTACTTTTGAATATCTTTGAATTTCTTAAATTAATTTTCAAACCCTAATTCATGTAAAGTGCATGTAAAATTCCAAAACTTTTGATAAATTTCAAATTGATATGGAGGCTTTCCTGAATCATCTATTTCCCTGTTGTTTACTCTAGACAAATAAAAGCTATCTTTATTTAATTCATCATATATATCCTTTATAAATAAATATAGTGTGATCCATATAAACCTGAACCATTTCAATAGGCCATAAATTTTGAACCAATAATAGGACACAACTTTGGGAAAATATAATACACAATTGGGAGATTACATTACACTATTTACATCTTAGAGAAAATGTTGGAAGTGTCCTCCACCAACATCTATACATGTTTGCACTCGTCTCATCATATTCTCTGAAGTTTTACGGAGAGTATTCTCGCCAGTGTTACTTATTTCGGTTCAAATGGATTCCTTGAGAACATCAATTGTCCATGGCCTGTTCTTGTACACTCTATTTTTTAGATACCCCCACAAGAAAAAAATCCGCTGAGCTTAGGTCAGGGAATCTGAGGGGCCACAGACCTTTTGAGATTATTTGATTATCAAAGAAACTGGTTACAAGTTCCATGTTGTCATTAGATGTATGGCACGTTGCTCCATCTTGCTGGAAATAACCTCTCAATTCAATATCATCCAGCTGCTCCACAAATGTATTGAAGATACCCATATAAACTTCAGTGTCTGCAGTCGTATCAAAGAAAATGGGACCAACGATCCAGAAAGCTGACACTGCGCACCATACTCCAACCTTTTCATCATGCAGTGGGGTTTCATGGATGACTTGAAGGTTTACAGCAGCCCAATATCTGGTGTTTTGTGTGTTTATGTAGCCTGACAGATGAGATCATGCCTCATCTGAAAACCTCGTTATGGAGAGAATGTCTGGATGTGGAATAAGAGGCTGGTGAAGGACACTTCCAACATTTTCTCTGAGATGTAAATAGTGTAATACAATCTACCAATTGTGCATTATATTCTCCCAAAGTTGCACATGTGTCGTATTATTGGTTCAGAAGTTATTGGCTATTGAAATGGTTCAGGTTTATATGGATCGCACTATAGTATGGACTGAGTGTACAACATTGGTATAATCTCATATTTTTGTGATCTTTTCCACAAAACTTATTGTTCTTTTATATATATTCTGAATTAATATAATAAATTTTGAATTGCTCCCTTTTTTCTCAGTTTAAAGCAGATTGCTTCTCCATCTGTTGTATCAAATGCTTTCTCCAAATCAGTATTATGATATGTTTTGATTTATTAAGTACTAAAACAAATATATCTTGGTTTGTCTCTGAGCTTTAATCTGGTCCCTTTGCTAATAGGGCAACCCTTCAACACAGTTATATACTTGATACAAGTTACAACCTTGATACATGTTTGCCCCATATAATAATAGATGCTTTCCATTTACTATTCCAACATGCTCTAGTTTTTGTTGCTTGTCTGTTCCTATTAATTATTACAACTTGTTTTAACTTGGTACTGATGTTTCACTGGACCTAGGTTTACTTTGTAATATTTCTCACTTGCACATCTTCCCTATTCTTGTATTCCTTTTCCTTATTACACATTATTTAGCTTCATTAGCGACTTTTATAATCCTTTTTCCAGTTACCTATTATTTGGTCACACTTTCTCAAATCTTCTCCTCTACTTCTCACAACCCCACTTTAATCTCTCTTCCCTTTCTTCAGTTTATACAGCTGTTTTATTTTTCACTATTTGCAAAGTGTTTAACTTTCCCTGACCATTATTTTTCTCTCATTTCAACTTATTACTATCGCTTCACTCAACCTGGATTTGCATAACCTCATTTTTATTTGTGTTCTCTCACTTCTCCCCTTTTTTCTTGACTCTTTTTTTATTACAATTATTAAGCTTCTCTTGTCCTTTTCTCCTGCCTCCTCCTCAATTATCTATTGCTTCATCATTTTTGCTCATATCTTTTCCTCTACCTCTCACAACCCCAATTCTATTCTTTCCTTTCAGCAATTTACCCATAATAGCCATATTTTTGCCTTGTCGATATGTCCCTATCTCTTGATTTCCCCTGCGTCATTCTCATCCCTTTCTAATCCCTTGTATCCCCAAACTTGTTTCATTTTGCTTTTCCCTGATCCCCTGTGTCCCCACACTTGTTTTACTCTGCACTGACCATGCTACAAATTTGTCTTTCCTTATTTTCATTTTCACTCCACCAACCGCCATTTCTGAGTCCCGCCTCCCCTCTTTTCTTCCATTTTCACTGTTCAACACTTTTCTCCGTCAATGTATACTGCATTTACTCCTCGTGTATTGTGGACATTCACACCAGATGTCAAAGTCGGCTTGTTTGTTTTTGCTGCATCAACATTCATATGCTCTTCTTTGATGTTGCTTGTGCCGCTTCTGTGCTGAGCCTCTTGTCCATCAATCCACAGTTTGCAGTTTTGTATAAATGCTTTAAATCCTTGTTTCCTCTGTTACTCCTTTCTTTAATTAGCATTCTGCTTTGTTTTCTTTACTCGTAAAATAGTTCCTTGCAAATAGAAATAGATGTTCCTCTTAACATTCTAGCTTGTCTTAATACTCTGGTTATTAAGTCAGTATTGCTGAATTTCACCAGTATGTTTCTTTTGACTTCTAATTTCCCAATTCTAAATGTGTCTTGCATCTCTTGAAATGCTCCAATTGTTTTGCGCTCTTCTACACCAGAAATTATTAGGTTGCATCTTGTGTAGTCTTCCATACTTTCCATTCTTCTTTCCATTTGTATCATCTTCACTTTTATCTTCTCCAGTTCTTTAGTTTTAATCTCTCTTATGTTATCCCACTTCCTCCATTCTTGTTTAAATCTCATTGCCTAGCCATTATTTCTTGTAACTTCTCCCGTCTGTTTTGTGGTTGCCATGTTATTTTTTACTTTCTTCCTCAAGAGCAACTCTACCACATGTCTGTACTCCCCTGTTGCCAAGTTAGAAAGATTTAAATATACATTTAGGCGATGCATTAAAACTACTCAGTCTGCAGGAAGAAACCATCAAATTCACAATAGAAGAGGAAGTCATGGAGAACTCCTTTTCTTGGACCTACATGTCATCTGGAATGACACAAAAATAAAATGTAAAATTCACAGGAACCCAACCCAGTCCAAAAATTATATAAAAGTCACACTTATAGCCCAGTCACACATATACATCCAATAATAAATAGTACTACACACAGACACAACATAGCCATAGATAAAATAGAATATTACCATACTTCACATAGCAGAAGAAAATGAATACAAAAAGAAATCTAGAATTCAATAAAATTAAAAAGTCTAAGCTAAAGAAAACCATTAAAGAAGCAAGCACATTCACCATGGAAAAAGAAAGCAACAGCATATTCAGGTACTTTACAAATGACCCAAAAACATTTAATAAATGTTTAGAGGTCAAAATATCATCTTGGCACCAATAAATATGCATTAATAAAATTGTTAATTTCAAAAACAAAAGATGAAACCCCACCAATTATGAGGATAACAAAAATTTCTGCTTAGGGGCTAATCAAAAGAATCCTAAAAACCAAATTTGAAGAACATTTTAGAATGTAAAATTGAAACAGGAAGACCAAATTGGTAGCAACACTTCAATTTTGGAACGAAAACCATAACCATAATGTTGATCTAGATCCGACATTATTAAACAGCGTGATAAGTTATAACAAACTCATAACATGAAAGAACATCTAATATTGAAGTATAAACATTGATTAATGAATTTTGAAATCCCATCAGTTGACAATTTAGAAGTTCATTGTTCCACCACCAGAGAGGAAAACTGTAGGCAACTACAACCAACAGCCAGACCTTTTGAGGTTCAAAATGGAAGCAACTTCAGAAACTAGTCCCTCAAAAATTAAAAAGTAATGTAGTGTGGAATAAAAAGAAAGAATGAATACTACAAATTATGACGTCACTGTTACTAAATTCCTCCAAACACATATACATAAAACTACAAATGTTTTATTAATTACAGAATTTGATAATCATCTTGAGTTTTCACTTTAAATCTCTCTTGCTCTCTAATCAACAAATAAACATTTTTCTCAAAAAATGCATTTTAGGGGAGAAGGGACGGTTCAAGGGATCCCAAGCAATAATTTCATAAATCTTAAACTTTTAGTGAATACAATAATTCCCTGAATGAATACAAATACATGGTAGAGAAGTTAAAAATCCTCAAACATGTTGGAAGAATTAAGATTAGAGTTGGAAAGTGAGTCAAAAGCATCACTACAATGGAACTTATGTTTGCCTGATATTGTGCATATTTAACATTGCCTATTATAATTGCCATCCTCCCATTCCTTCTTTAGATGGGATAGCTTTGTAGCATACTTGATAAGACAAAATGTCACATTAGTAACCAAGTTTTTTAGCTAAAGTCCTATATATAAACTTTTCATATTATCTCACTAATTTTGTATATTTTTATGAAAAGATGTAGATGAGCTACATTTTTAAATCTTCAGGGTATTTAGCAAAATAATGTTTATTTGAATCTCATATCCGTTAGCAGATAACGTGATGCTTAATAGACATTTTCACTAATATCCAGGATACAAAACAAACATGGAAATTGGGTTGAACCTTAAGAAACAATGAAGTATTGTAAATTTTAATCACAGGAACTACCTTAGCCTGGTTCAGACTTTTGCAAATAAATGCATTTATAGACATTGTAACAGCTGTGTATGAGTGCTTACATATTTTGAGATGTTCTGTTCTTAAACCAGGAATCAATATACTGCTAAAGCCACAAGAAGGAGCACATAATTACTTCTAATGACATTGTTTTTTGTGTTACATTTTTTTTTAGTAAATATTAATAGAGGCAACCATCTAGATCTTATGAATATAACATATAATTTAGATCAATTCTGAATTTAAAGTTATTAAAATCTATAAAGGGTGTCTTGTGTAATTAATGTGGTACCATTTAAGTAACTTTCCTTACGTAAGTTTTTTTTTATCACTAAGCCAGCATGTAAAATAATAAGTAAATAGATTAAAAACATGTGCAGACCATGTTTGTATATACAGTTTTCAAGTTTTTGCACTTTATTTACCTAGTCAGTCTAGAGCATAATTTTATAGCGTCTTAAAAAATGTTTCTCTTCAAGTTAATAAATTGAAACACATTTTCAAGTTAGTTTTAAAACTCACACCTTTTTTATTAGATGTGAGCACAGATTGCAATAAATATTGTTAAAAAAGCAATTAAAATACACATTGCATGGCTACTATTCATTGCTGGGTGGCTTTGTTAATTTTAATGTGTAGATTTGAAGCACTTTGATTAATAAAAGTTTTCAAACACTTAATTACATTTTGAATTCTTTACACACACCCTCTGTAAGAAGGAAAATCTTGTTAATACACTAATGTGCTATTTTAGTAATCAGTTTGGCCTACAAGAGATATTTTAGCAGTTCTTACTTCCTGTTACATTGTTGCATCTTTTTATTATTGTTATACTATCAAAGAGCTCAATTAGTTGCATTAATTAGAAACTCATTTCAGAAGAAAATTTCATTAAAGCAAAGTAGTTTTTAATTTTCTGCAATCTATTTGAATGGTTAATACTCAGATTAATTTTTTCCTTTAAAAAAAGTAACCTAAGGCAATTATAATAAAAGGAAGTTCACGCATTTCCATCCATGGCAAAATGCTTTTCTTAATATAGTGAACAATAATCAAAGGTCCAAGGAGTTTAGAGTGCCCAATACTTGTCTTCTGAGGATAAAGGAGTGCCACAGGAAATATAATGTTATCAAACTAATTCATTTCAACCAAATTTAAGCTTCTGACTTTTTGAATGTGAAATATGCTAGCCACACACATGAAGGTGGGTACACTAAAAATGCAACATAAGCATTATCAAAATCTATGTATGTACTTTGCAAATACAGGTCATTTAGTGTTATTTTTTCTAGCCATTTTGCTGTTGGTACACATCAAACAACTTTCAAATTACATAAAAAATGAAGCTAGTTACAGTGAAGCAACAAATACTACACAAATATAACTATTTGCAACAAAAACTTCACTTATCTTAAGAAAATGATGTACATTTTTCTTATTAATTGATGAGATCGATTTCGTAAACCCTTGTTTACATCTTCAGCCATGATGGCTGAAACATGATGGTTTGATGGTTGAAGATATAAACAAGGCTTTACGAAATTGATCTCATCAATTAATAAGAAAAATTTACATTATTTTCTTAAGATAAGTGAAGCTTTTGTTGCAAACAGTTATATTTGTGTAGTAACTTTCAAAATGCTGCACGTATTAAGTTGAGGTTTTGTGTAGATATAAAAAACTAAAGTAAATTTCTTAACAAATACCATATTTGATTGAAATCAGTACATTCAGTACATATGATTTAAAGCCTCAAAGTACTGAATGTACAAAGTTGAAATTTTAAACATAACAGATTTATCCACATATTTTCTAAATATAGATATAAAATTAAGGACAATTTATATGCAGAGGATTTCAGATCACTGAACACATGAAGTTGGAATTGTATATTAAAAATCTGCTGATAATGTTTCAAGTGTGTTCAACATTGATATAAAATCAAGAGTGGGTTGTATGGAGAGCCACCAAATCATGTATAATTTATAGATTTTTTCCAACATTCACTATACATGAGATTCCAGAAAATAAAGTATTGTGAACCAACCTGGAATTTAGTGTTCTGCCTAATTTTCAATCTTATTTAAACAATGCTTGTTTATATTCAAGTTTGTCTTCATATTTGTTCAAGCAGTTACTGAAAGCATCTCATTTAGTAGTCAGGAAGAGGATGCATAACCATTACTTTTACTTAAAGTGTTTTGTTCTTGAAAATCACAGGGAAGTGATGAAACCTATCAACTTTTCAAAATTAATTTTTTCTTGAGCTTCATTGTTATAAAGAAGCTAGATAGATTAAATTAATTTAGAAATAGTTAATTGTGTTATTTTTACTATGATAAAAAGCTGTATCGTCTCTGTTTTGTACATTTCCATTCATCCATGCCTGACTAAATATCTCCACCTTTGCCCTTGGTGCTTGATGTAATCTTATAGACGACTTGGAAGTGGTACCACCTGACATCCAAACGGAACCTCCTGCTACTGACGATGCCACGGCTACACCTAAAGTTATAGGTCGTAAGCGTCGTGCATGGAGCTGGTTGGGCCATCAGAAGGATTCACTGGAGGAGGAACCATCAAAAGGGTCATTCAGTGATGGTGGGACTCCTTCTCCTCAGCTGCATCATGCTGTCCAGCGCAGCGTACAGAGTTCCCCAACACGCAGCCCTGCCTCTTCTCCTAGTACCAGAGATAACTCCCCAAAGAAGCGTCCCATTGTTGCTAATAACATTAACTCAGTACCAGGACAGAGAATGAGTGCTGGTGCAAGGCTTTGCATGGTATTCGAGGAGAATTTCCAGCCACAACATCTGGAAGACAGTGATATGTCAGATGAAGCCTGGAACCTTTTCTTAGCTGGGAAACAACCAGGCAGCGTTAGTCTGTTGCAGAACAACCTGCCATTGTCATAACCACTGGTGAGGACTTGGTAGAACATGGACAATATGTTATTGCACAATCCACATTTGCATGTCACCGAGCGAAGACTCACTTGCACCATCTCACAAGTGTCATTGTGTGCGACTTCCTTCTCTGCCAACTGAAGGTTATATAAACTTGAATCGCTATTATTTTATTTGCTTATCTGTATATTTCAATATATCTTTGTGACACAGTTGTACTACCCTTTGCTATTTGGAATCTGTCCGTCTCAGACCCCCTCAGAATTGTACTGTCTACAATTTTGCAATTTTGTATACCTATTCTTTTAATGCTCTTTCTGGCTTTACACAGCTTAAGTGCAAATTGGCTTTTAAAATTTTTAACATACTCGTCACTGGAGTTAACCTGACTTCAGTTATTATTTTTTGCTTTACATGTGACTCCTATTTGCTTCAAAATATAAGGCATATTTTGGACTAGTCTTCTTTTTCTATCTCTTCCAGTCAGTCTTAAGCTTTGATTTTTCTGCTTTTGCTTTCATATCTTACAGGCAATAAAAGTTGTCACCCAAAGATAATTTACTTAAAGTACAATTACTACAATATTGACTGCTTTTAAGAAGTTACTTTTGTCATTCTTTTCTAAAATAGCTTTAAATGTTGTAAGTAAAATCATTAGCTACTCTTAAGGAATTAGTTCATTTGATGATTGTTCTCTATATTCAAACAAATTGTTTCTTAGCTAATGAAATTTTGTTTTTTAAACAATATTTGATGAAACTAATAATAGTTATAACTATACCATTTTAACTGTTAAAGATACTTGCTAATTCCATTCAGGGAAAGATTATCATTCTATAATAAAAGTATTTGTTTACTGTCTCATTACATTCATATGTAGCACAATAACATATTGTGAATATTATTTAATAATTTTTTTCTTTTTTCTTCTGCTTTCTTGTATCACAAGCACTACAAAACTTAAACATAAAAATTAAGTACTATCTTTTATAAGGCAGAAAAATTTTCCTTTATCCATTTTATTAATTTGATAAAGGTATTAATTTGTAGCGTAGACGTTAAGTTAGCTAATGTTGTTCCCTCTTGAAACAATTTCATCAGTTTTAAAATGTACTGTGCCATATAAGGCCAAAAATATCTACAGTAAAGCATGTAAATTACTTTAGGCTTAATTGTACATTTATGTGGTAGAAATTCATATGAAAAGTACTTAAGTGATGCTTTAAAATATTTCACTTATACACATGTCCACATTAGTGCAAAAATGTTTTGCTGATGCAGGAATTGGCAGTAATTCTACTAAATGTTAAACAGCCTACACCATACACTCTTAGTTACCAATGCCTTCTGCCTGCTTTCAATAACTCTCCCATGAAGGTAAACAAGTTACCTTGCCCATCACTTGTCACAACTGTTATTGGGGTAATTATGTTTAATGTTCCTGTATATAAATTATTGTGTATCTAAATTAAACCATCCTTCTTGGAATAGATATTAAATGCTGTAAAAAATTAATTTTTACAGGAAAACGTGGGTCCTTTTCAAGCATTGTTTGATGAAAAATGTTTAACATTAACAAGCTGCTTTTTTCTTAAAAACATACCAGCTAACCTTTTTAAGAGTCACTCATGATAAAATATGAAACTACAGTTACAAAACTTTTACCTAAATAATTCATACATAATCATATTTATTGCATCTTACCTTTTAGTTTCCAAGATATTACAAGTCTTAAGTAGGCCGCACACCAAATGTGTCATCTGCAATGCAGCATGGGAATATGACTCTCTTGTTTCTCACTCTCGTGATACAAACTTGTACACTTACACGGAGAAATATGTGTCTTCATCAGTACATCATGCAGTATCAGCTGTTAACATGGTCTCCTTGAGTGAAGATGTTTTGCTGTACATGTAGATGAAATTGCAAAAGAGTAGAAGAAAATGGTTTTAATATGTCATATGCTCCATATGGTGATTATATTTTACTAAAAGATCCGGTAAAATTTCAGTAATATTTTCTATGCACCCTGAAAGCTATAAAGGATTTCTTCAGAGAATTTTTCCATTATTATTAAGAAAACAAAGCACAAATTCATAAAGGCTATAAGTCCTGATGAAAAGCTACTTACAACACTAAGATAAGTTTAAAGCTTAGAATAATAACTTATTAAATTAACTTCCTTATGAGATAACAAACACAAATTTAAGCTTATTCATGTTTTCAAAGAATATAAATAAAGTGTGCGTAAATCAATATATATTGCAACACAGAAGTTGATGGATAATACTGTGTACTTTCACTGCATTGGATATTGATGGGTGATCCATAGAGCATGTCATTTAATTTTGCTGCAAAAAAACTTATGAACTTTTAGCTGCTGAAATTATTTAACCACTTCTGTTAGGAAGCTTTTGAAAAACAACGCACTGGATTATCAGACTGTGCTTCAACCTTAAGCTTTCATTTGGATATGTGAAGAGAAAACTTGGTCAGTATCCACTTCCGAGGTATTTATTTTTGTACATCTGTACATTTTACCTTTTAAATTTAATTCTTTTGAAACTTCCACCCACATTTTATCCAGCTCATTCTTATTAGAATGGCCTGAATATTTCTCCATGGATTGCACTAATTGAGTGTTTGTTCTTCACTGATGCTGGCACGTTAACCATGTTCAAGCTCAGAAATCAAACAACAAAACTGTAATAGTAGCTGTTTGT
Organism: Mantis religiosa; assembly: GCA_030765055.1. Taxonomy (NCBI): domain Eukaryota; kingdom Metazoa; phylum Arthropoda; class Insecta; order Mantodea; family Mantidae; genus Mantis; species Mantis religiosa. The sequence continues at coordinate 211,065,843 of CM060947.1, read as the reverse complement.
TAGACATGACATATAGCAATGGAGCATGCAGTGCCTTTGATGGTGTCTGAAACACAATGCTAATTGCATCATCAAGATGCAGACTAGTGTCCAGCAATTCATGTTTTTCCATTACTTGTGCTCCTTTTTACTGTGTCATGTTGCTGTGTCGCTCAAGTGACTTGACACGTTCAGTGTGCAACCTCCCTTACTGTAGCTGGTGACATTGCGGCCATTATTTGCTACTGTGTTGTATCTTGAGCTATTAGAAGTGAAAAGTATCAACATTTATCTTTATTTCAACTTTCTCAATTATTATATATAATAATTTTATAGGTCTTTTCCCTTATGTTTTTACTAGAACAAGTCAATATAAGATATTTGAATAATAATAATAATAATAATAATAATAATAAATATAATTAAAATTCTAAATTGTTTAAGTAATTCAAATTTTCAGTGGATTTACAACACTTGGTAAGTTAAACCAAAGTGTTGCCAGTCTGCTCACAGTTTCAATTATTATGTTATTGTTTCTGTTTGATTCTAATATGATTATATGTGAAATGAATATAAATGTGAAGTTTTTAATTTAAGTTATAATGTACTTCACCTTTAGGATACACAGCAATTGTAATCCACATCTTACAATTACTATTCTAAATTTAACCTACAGCTACTTAGTACATCTACAGCTACCTACATTTTACTTCAGGTTTTTCATTAGTAATTACACTGATTTTAATGTTACTATGAAGTAATGTATAGCTCCACTGTACATATGCTTGTAGTCTGGCAAGCAGATGGTAGAGGTTTTGCCAACCTTGCACTGTAGCAAGAGGTAACAGAGACCTATTGTTATTGTTATTAGTTATCGTTTAAGCACCTAGGATGAAGTAAAACCTTTTTTTGCATAAAACTAATTACAGGGCCCATATAAAGTGTGAGTAAAGCACATTTCATTCTTTACTCACCTTATATACCAGTGAATTCTGAGGTTAATGTCACATACAGAAGGGGTTGAATACTTCTTGTAAAGCTACTTAAGACAATAATTACGTAAAAAATGAAGCTAGCTACAGTGAAGCAATAAATATTACACAAATATAACTATTTGCAACAAAAACTTCACGTATCTTAAGAAATAGATGTAAATTTTTCTTATTGATAAAATCGATTTCGTAAACATTTGCCTACATCTTCAGCCATCATACAACTTTGTTGTCCATGATACTATCAGTTTTTACTATATTTTTTCTAGTATTACCAAAATCTGAAAACAAGACAAACCTAAAAACAGAATCAACGGCTGGTATTTCAAAATTCATTACGTGATGTTTATTTTTTAAAATAAATACTTTTTCCTAAATCATTAAATCTATTGGACCTTTTAATTGTTTTAATAATTTAACTTCAGGATTTATTTCATTTTTAAGTGACCAAAAATTATCTGCCATGGCCAATTGATCAGTTTGTTTACTCTTAATATTACGAAAATGTTCCAAATTACGTTTCTTCTTTCCAAAATAAACCTGATCACAATCTAAACAATTAAATTGATAAATACCAGATTTTTTATTATTAGGAATTTTATCTTTTTTAGAGAAATGTAGTAAATTTTCAATACTATATTTTGAAGAACCAAAGTTATACCAAACTCTTTAAAAAAAAATTGAAAATGTTTATTAACCCAAGGATGGTAAGTAAATTTTTTAAAATTATAATCGTCTTTTGTTTTTTTAAAGGTAGAAACATCATTAACAGTTTTTTAAATGATATTTCTGTTATACAATTTTTCTTTAATTTTCAATTCATTTTCTTCAGTAGTACACTAATATTACATTCATCTTTTACCTGAATTACCAGCTAAAGTTGACAGGTTGATGAGGATTCTTTTGGTTCACTTCAACCTAAGGATAGAACAACTGTAGTTCTTTCCTTTGTTCATTTAAGCTTCTATCTAATTAACTGTGCTCTGGGTCATTCTGGGGCTCAGGTCATTAGGCACTGGTTTACTGGTTCCAAGGTTGCAGGTTATAATCTGGCCCAGACCAATGGTTTTTAAGTGCATAAAAGAACTTCTTTACAACATAATAATGCACTCTGGTGTGACTGATATACTTGACAGCATTTACTATATACTGTTAATTTAGATCTTCATTAACAAAAATGTTTTTTCTTCTAATTCAGTCAACTCTTATCTCAAAATATACAAATTTACTCAAGGGTTTTCTAAACCTTACTTATATCTAGATTTTTATACAAAGCTGTGTATCATTTAAATGTGTTATTACTTCTTTAATGATTATAGGAACAGAGCACTCTTTATCAGAACTAACTGGAAAATTGTCCACCTGAAACTAGGAACATGATTTAATTCAATCACTTGTATGCATGTGCACACACATATACACTTCTCATATATGCTATTCCCACCCCCCAGGAACCTCTAACATTTATTTCTTGGTAGTGTTGGTGTTAAATTGTTGGGTAAAATCAGGGGCGGTTCCTCCATAACGTTGCAGGTTTGCGCTACACCCACTGATTCTGAATGTACAACAGGTGCATTTTGCACATCAAAGCTGTACTTGTTTGCATTGTTTTATATACAAGCATGTTTCAATTACGCTTATCGTCTGTAGCTGCCCATGACCGCTGAAGTCGAAATAAACAGAGGTTAGCTGTAGGAGCCGCAGGTTTGCAGTGAAGAGTTAACCTAAGATTTCGCCCAAATCTGGGCTCTCTGAGGGAGATGCGGGAAGGTGAAGAGATGGGAGTGGCTTCTTATACATTGCTTAAATGGAGATTTATAAACCTAGCTCCTCCTACTCTTAGCAACAGCTATAGCGTGACCTTCAGGCTTAGCTTCTATGTGCTCTGCTTTTCGAACTCAGGGAGAATTTAATTAAATGCATTAATTAAATGTTTGCAGTGAAGAGTTAACCTAAGATTTCGCCCAAATCTGGGCTCTCTGAGGGAGATGCGGGAAGGTGAAGAGATGGGAGTGGCTTCTTATACATTGCTTAAATGGAGATTTATAAACCTAGCTCCTCCTACTCTTAGCAACAGCTATAGCGTGACCTTCAGGCTTAGCTTCTATGTGCTCTGCTTTTCGAACTCAGGGAGAATTTAATTAAATGCATGGAGGTTATTCAGAAGAGAGCTCTGTTAAACAACAACGCCACACTTGTTCAGGCTTCTGGGTTTATGGCCACTTTGAAAGATTATAATTTTGTATTCTGGCTGTCTTTCTTCTACAAGATCATGCCACATGTGGACATTTTGTACAATCAGCTGCAGAAACAAGACTGCAATGCAACATTTGCCATCGCCCAGCTAAACGCATTTGAAAGGGAAGTAAGAAATAGCGTGGATATCGAGGAACACGAAGAAACTGCAATTAAGAGGAGAAGAATAGAAGATCATGATGTGAAAAGAAGAGAAGCTCTTGAAGTATGTGACATTATTCTCAGAGAAGCAAAGGACAGATTTAGCTTCACGGAACATCTGGTAGCCTTGACTTTGTTTCATCAAGAAAATTTCTAAGACATTTCCAGAGGATTCCCTTAGGGAAACAATAAGGTTCTATCCTTTTATCATTGGAACAAAAATTTGTAGAGAACTGGTTGTAATTTACAGTTGAGAGGAATTTCGTGGAATGTCCGGCGCTTTGTGCTTGATGGACTTCATTAAGGAAAACAATTTATGTGCTACATTCAGCGAATATGTCAAACTCCTGCGAGTGTTGTTAACTATGCCAATGTCTACCGCTGAAGCAGAATGCTGTTTCTCAACTTTAAAAAGAATAAAAACTTTCCTTAGGAACACAATGTCACAGGACCAATTGTCAGCATTAGCAATGCTTTCAATTGAGAGAGAGTTTGTTATGAAGATCAACGACTTCAATGCAAAAGTTATAGATAGATTCGCCAGGTCTAAGGAGAGTACAGCAGAGAATCTGTGTAAATAGGTGAGTCATTACTACTCTGTATTTTATTTTTCATTTGTGCACCACCAATAATTTAACCCACCAGCCGCCACTGGGTAAAATGCAATACTTTCTCTACTGTATTTCTACTCTGCAATAGAAATTGGTTGTAAAACAGGCTGTGAGAGTCAGAAGAGTTGCAAACTCTGGATATAAAACAATAAAGTGTAATATTTGTTATAATATATAATAATTAACTGTAAGCAGTTTTAACTTAACACAATTACAACATGTCCAGTGTAGTTCATATTTACCACAGTATGAGAGTAGTGCAATCAGCTAAGTAGCCAGCCAAAAAGCAGTTAAAAAATCTTACATTGACTGTAATAAATAACACACTGCCTCCTACACTGAAAAGTATATTGGATTAACACCTTACAAGTAAGCCTCATGTGGTTTGCTACTATAAGAAAAAAATCTGAAGTGTTGCAGTAACATTACTTTCTCCATTCTCTCTTGTACAAATTGTTCTTTCAAATGCTTATTTTTCTATCTACTTATTGTTCAAGATAAACATTGCTTTTATTACATATTTCCTTGTAGGTACAATGGGAATAGGGGAATACAGTAGGCTTAAGCAATGTCAAATATTTCAAAAGCTGGTCACCATGTAATGACTTTGAAATTCCATTCTCTTTTCATAACTAGAAACATTTTTAAGAAGCTTCAAATGTTTTCCTTGAAAACAGTTGTTTGGATGGGCATATTTTTGAAAATGGTTGTGACGCATCCTTGAAAGATGCTGAACTTAAATACTAAGTTTGGTAACACAGGTAATGAAGCTAGTTACAGTGGAGTAATAAATATTATACAAATAAAAATATTTGGTAAATATTTTTTTTTTTTTTTTTTTTGTATACTAAGTTTGGTATTTAACTATCTTTTTATTTTTTTGAGTTGTGCTGTTTACACACACACATACATGTATGTGCACATTCAGACCACTTTTTTCTAACAATACCATTTTAGGATACAGGACACATCAAAATATATATTTCCACTGAAATTTTGGTATCAAATTTTTTGTAGAAATACAATACTTCTCCTTACTGTAAGTACTTAGAGAAAGTAATTAAGTTTGTTGTATGATATTTGAATCGGATAACAGTGATGAGTATTTAAATTGAGTTCATGTTTAAATATGAGGACTATTTTTTTCCCCCCAAGGTCTGATCTGTCGTGAAATTAAAGCCACAGCAAAAATCAGATCAAACTTTACATAAATGTATTTCCAGTGTTTCTAGTGTGATGGTTGATCGCGTTATGTTGTACATGTCAGTTGTAAGCTTGCATTGAGCATGAAAACCTGCCTAGAACAATAACATTGCTAGCCAACTGTGAACTGTGTGCTATAATTTGATGTCTTCATTTTTTGATTTTACGTCCTCCAACTTTGTCATATCGGACGATGAATGGAATGGGTGAAATGATGCTCAACTGAGTCCGGGGTCCATAGAGCTTAGAGCTACCCGACATTCGTCTATCATGATAAGGGAAAACCCCAGAAAAAACCTTATCCAGGTAACTCACCCTGACCGAGATTTGAACTCAGGACCTCTTGAACGTGAGGCAGACATGCTACCACCACGCTACCGAGATGGGCAAATTTCTTCATGCAGAGGAGTGCAAGGTAATTGAAATTCACTGATGAATGAGTGATGTGTGTGGTGAAACATCCATGAGTGATGCAAAGTGTGGCAATGGTGCAGAACTTTGAAACAGGGCGTACAGACATTCATGATGCAGGTGGTCAGGGAAGAAAGCAAATGTCAACTGATGATGATCTGTTTAAGGTAATTCGAGAAGATCACTGGTTCACAATTTCTGTGTTGCATGAGTCATTTCCTGAAATTTCAAGGTCAGCCCTCTACACCATCAAGACACTCCAGTATCGCAAATTGTGTGTGATATGGGTTCCCTAGATTCTCTCCAACCATCACAAAACACAGTGAATGGGCGCCGTCTTAACCTTTTCCAGCACTATTATGATGAATGAGAAGATTTTTTTAACAAAATTGTTGCAAGGAATGAGGCATGGATCCTTTCCAAAATTGAATAAATAAAAGAGTAATCCAAACAGTGGATGCATTCATCTTCCCCATCATAATCAATGAAGTTCAGGTGAATATACTCTTAACAGAACGTGTATGGCTACTGTGTTCTGGGACCAAAAAGGAATTCTCTTGGTGGAATTCATAGAACGTGGCACAACCATCACTGCAGCCTCATAGAGCGTGACTCTTCAGAACCTACAAAGGACAATTCAGAACAAAGAGGAATGTTGTCATCAAGCATTGTTCTTCAGACACACGAGGGCTCACTCGGAAGCTGCAACAAAAAACCTCCTGCAGCGTTTTCAATAGGAGGTGTTTGATGATCCACCTCAGCTCCTGGACTTGGGTCCTTCTGATTTTCATCTTTCCTCGCATGAAAAAAGGGCTAGGAGGTGAGCATTTTGGCTCAGACAATGAGCTGCAGACCAGTGTACAGACTTGGTTGAAACCAATGATGTCCACTTTCTATGACAAATGGATTGGAAACTTGATATCATGCTGCAAAAAAATGCCTAAGTCGGAGCAGCAACTGTGTAGAGAAGTAGCTGGTAGGTGTAGTTAAATGTTGCAAAGAAAACATTTTCCTGTTTTACAGTACTTTTAATGTCACGGCCAATCAGACTTGGGGGGGGGGGGGGTGAGGGGGAAGGCAGTCCTCTTATTTTGCTTTGCTTCCTTTTTTTCTTTCATTCTTTCTTTTCTTTCTTCTCTCTTTTGTTCTTCCTTTTTCTTTCTCTTTCTCTTCTTTCTTTCCATTACTTTCTTTATTTTGTTTTCTTTATTTATTTCTCTGTCTCTCTTTCTCATAACTGGTTTCAAGAACTACTTGCTCTCATCATCAGAAATGACCGATTGGCTCAGGTGATTTCCAGTTTTCTCTATACGTAGATGTTGCCACAAACAGCCATACTCTAGATACCACCACCATGAACCAGTTATAAATATTTGAAAACTACAACTAAATTCTTTTCCACAAATTTAAGTGCACTCTTTTTATACTTGTCACATATATGGTATTATCAGATTTATAATCATGGTTGATTAGTGCATTAAACAGTTTAGTCAGTAAAAGATATTAATGGAAGACTTTATTTTTATTTTCCCTTGCCCCCCAAAAAAGGCCATACCATGCCATATTCTTATTTAATCTAATGTTACAATTTTACTAGTCTTATTTTTTATTATTGATTAATTTTTAAACAACATGATTTATCTTAGAGCAACCAAAGAAAGGATGAGTTTATTAGCTTGTGGTCAAATGGTAGTAAGACAGTTGCAGCTTTATAGAAAACAAAACACTTATGATGGAGAAACTGGCAGAACTTTTTGCACTAAGGTGTACATAACTTATTGTTTCTTCTTAAATGCACTTTATGAAAGAGCATAAAAAGCGAAGATGTCAAATTCCATGTATTTTATTTTTAATTTTTGTGCTAGAAGCAGTGGAAAGAAATGTTTATGGTTATAAAAAAGTGGTTTAAAAATTACTACTACTTCTAATATTCCTTTTATAATTCAAAAACAGTTCTTTATAAGACAAATTTGTGACCCTAATGTGAATTCTGGTACTGTCTGCAGCATGTATAATATTTCTCCAATGCAGTTGATCTCTATCTGTGATTCGGAAAAGAAAGTTATTTTCATACAAAGAAGAAGTGAAATAATTCTAATTTCAATCAGTGGTACAAACTGAGACTTACCTATAGACAAAGCGTTAGAATTCCTTTTCAAGGCTAATTAAATCCAAACTATGTATAAGAAACAAACCTGCTTGTGATGTAGTTGTCCTTCAGTTTTAGTTTTGTCATGATCACCGATCAGATTTAGGAAATGGTGCATGTACATACCTTTGGTTTTAAATTTTATGCTGATATACTATAGGAATCCTTCAATTTTAGCTTGCATAAGCTCTATGTAAAGAAATAGTATCTTTCATAAAAGAAGCATGTTTTCGTTTACTGTGGCTTCATATTTTAATCTTTGATATGTTTTTCTAGAACCTGTTTAATTATGGGCATTTTATGGGCATGTATGAGAAAGCTGCATGAGGCATATAATCACAGAAACCTGTTTTTCTCCATTTATCATTCTTAATCAAACAGGAAGTTTATATATATATATATAATTTGTGTAATATTATAAATTAATTTGCTAAATTTTCTTTTAGAGTATCCATAATATGATGCAGTTCTTCACAATTACCCTTTTTGTAAGAAAACCAGCATATAGATAGAGTTAACATGAAAAATTCAATGCCACGGCTGGGATTTGAACCACAGATCTCCTGATTCAAATCCCGTCCGTGGCATTGAATTTTTCATGTTGACTATCAAATCCCTTGGCCTATATACAGCTAGTGTGAAGAAATGATTAATATCTATCAATTAACTAAAACCAGCATATGTTGCAAAAATTATAGTCAATGGTCTTATAAGATAGTAAATGAGTAGAGCTAGAGATAGAGACCATTCAGTTAGTTACCTTATTCAATTAAGTCTCAGGCCAATAATAACTAAAAATTACTGAGACACTGCACTTCACATACCTCAATTTTCTTTCTACGCATTGAAAGAAACTGAGGTATATGAAGTACAGAATGTCTCAGTAGACTCATTGTATAATTTTCAATTATTGCATTACTTCATAGTGTTAATTCTAATTTGCTTTAACAAATTCTCAGGCCAGTATTCGTGATCAGCAGCTTACAATATTTGCTTCTCAAGAACTATTAAATAAAGTTGTACTTGTTCAAATAAGAAAACATTACGAAAGTGAAGCAGATGTGTAAAAAATGCGACTCATCTAAAATTTAATAATTTTTCGCTTCACTGTGGTGTTCCAATACAGTTGAATCTCGATAAACATTACATTACTCATAATCGCCTTTAAAACCCTGCTTTATAAATTTAGACTTAATAATGTATTGTTGAGATGTTGATTTAGACTTGAAAAGTTCAGTTTAATGGGCAGGACCTGAACAAATCTTCAGCTCTCCAGAAGAGTAGAACTGAAAGTAGCAACACTGCACAGTGATTTACTTTTGCATTTTTATCAATAATACATTCCATTTGACTAAATCTGTTCAGAAGAATCAAAGGCTCGGACACTCTCTGAAAATGGCTTCTCACTTTGATCACAAAGGAATTAAATCAGCTTTACCAAAGTATAAACTTGGAAGAAGCGTAGGGACACAAATTAGTACAAAAGTGAATCGAGAAGATATTGACACATTGCTTCACTCACACTGTTTATTCACAGGACATGTTTCAAGAGCTCTTGCTCCTATCATCAGCTGATACTCGGCTAGTGCAAGTTGTAGTGGTTTCCTCTTACTCCGTTTTGTCAATAGATGGCGTGATGTACTTGTCAAAGATGTCTGGTGGTGGAGTTTCAAAATCCATGACTCTATGACGATTTTTGTTGATGAAGATTTTTTCCCATACAGAAAGGTCTATGGGGTGATTACCATATTTTAATAGAGATGTTTCCAAGTTGATGTCATGTCTAGTATTCAAAAAATGAAAAGCCACTGCTGATTTTTCTGTTTCACCATTTTTAATGTTTCTTAGATGTTCTTTAGTTCTGATGTTACTTGCACTAGTCGAGTATCAGCTGATGATAGGAGCAAGAGCTCTTGAAACATGTCCTGTGAATAAACAGTGTGAGTGAAGCAATGTGTCAATATCTTCTCGATTCACTTTTGTACCAGCTTTACCAAGTTTAAACAAATAATACAGTAATTAAGATCATTTACATAATAGATACAATATAAACATTTTAACTAATTAATAGACATAAAAATAAAGTTGAAATACAAATAATACAAAAACAAGTACCAACTAATCAAACATAATATAAAGCACATATTATTCCACACACACACACACGCACACGCACACGCGCACACACGCACGCACACGCACACACTCGCTCGCACACACGCGCGTTACCTCTCATTACAACACAGCTGGCTGTCTCTCATTTCACAACACTGTTTCACACTGACTCTTTGTACAATCACTAGATATTTCTGGAATAAACAAGGCATCTAATGACGTAATCCGAATATTCTATCACCTTCCAGAAGTGTGAAACGATATCTGGATCGGCATGTCACTTATCTCAAACGCTATGTTTATCTGCTTATGCAAGCTTGTTATCTACATGAAACCTATCTGTTGTCTATTTGCACCGAAACTTTAATGCTCATTACGGCGACAATAATTTAAGATGTTTAAGAAGCAGAGAGTTTGTTTGATTTAATAAAGTTTAATTGAATTTAAAAGAAAAAAAACTAAGAATTGCAGTAAGTTTAGCTTAATAAAGGCTGAATTTCACAAAATAACTATAAAATATGACCAATTTGGGTCAGAATTTGAAATAAGTTGAGTTTAAGGCTTGGCCTTAGTTAATGTTCCCAAATGCGACTGTGAAAGCTGACTTCATATTATATACCGTTTCTGTGGAAGACATTTGTTGCTTTAGTAGTAGAGTCAATGTTTCACAAACGACATGCCAAAATTTTTACTCATGTAATGAATGAATTTCAGTTAAGTGTTTCAGATGACACAGTTGCATTACTTATTCAAATCTTAACATCCTTAATGCTTTACTCAATTAAATGCAAATAAATTGAAGCTTGGAATACCTTGCTAAATGTTATATTTTTTTATACAATTGAAATGACTCAAAGAAAAAGCTTTAAGATCATGATATGGAACCTCTTTCATTGTGGGTAGAGATAGAATTTCTTTTGTGATTATTTTCCATTTTCAAGCTTCTCATTGGCTCTTTTAATTGCAGATGATCTTGAAATAAAGGAAGATTGCTGGAAGCATTGTTCAAAATGCATTACCCGTGCATGAATTTGCTCTTTTGCTGCATGTGAAATGTTGTTTGTAAGAAAGAATACTGCATGAAACAAGAATTATGCCCTTCTACAATAAGATACTCTTTTCAGCAATAAAGCCATTAGTTAAACACTCATTATTTATTATTTAGCTCTTACATTTAAAGGATTAATCTTACAGAAATGTGTGTTACTAATTATGCAGTATTTTCCATGTATGATGTATTACAGACATCCAAGCTAATGCCAATGGCCATACCATGCTGAATACACCTGTTCTCGTCCAAGCTAAATGGAATATCCTGCAGATTAGTTACAAAAGTTGGCTGCTCAAGCTGTTTCATTTTTTAGCTGTTTCAACTCTGTTGTGTAAACTTCTCTAAAATAAAAGAGTTATCTTTTTCCATTAGGGCCTTAAAACACAACAAGAACTCTGGAATTCATTTGAGGAAATTTGAGTTATATTTACTTTAATTATTCCATGAATAAAAATAGATAATATATCCATTAAATGTGGTTATATTACAATTATAAAGAAAAACCTGTGGTATAAATTTCCAGTCCAGCAGTCAAATAGATGGTCAACTTTCAATCCTTGGGTTAAATGCCAAACCCTGTTGTTTACACTGGATTTACAAAGTTCAATAATTGTTCTAAATTTGAAAATATTTGCAATTTAAACTGATTTATAAACATAATAATGTCTATAACCATATAACCATACATGATGTTATGCTGATTTTGACAAATATTTTGCCATGAAACTGAGTGCAGAAATGGTCCATCTGCTTTAAGTTTACCAAGCCATATATGCATATATCTGAAATTGGTGAGAGCTCAGTATGTACTAAATAGCTACATGACTCACTCACTTGCAAAGAAGGCTCAAAGATGTGTTCAAAAAAAACCTAACTTTCAAAATTGCATGCCAACCAGCATGGAAGCACATTACAGCTAAAGAGCACACACAGCGGCAGGTTTAGACAACAAACTGTGTTTGCCACACTTCACTCTAACAATAAGCAAGATAGCCGCTGAAGTAAGCACATATACAAGCTGCTGTTCAGCTTAGTGACAATATTTGGTAAGTTAACCATAATGTTTATTTTTTTAGAAATATTTATTAAACACATTGTATACATACTAAAATTTGGATTTTAGCTTTCACAAGTGTTGATTAGCTGAATTCTACTTGTGCATTTGTAGTCCTTGTTGGGGTCTTGGTATACTGCATTCTGGTTTTCTTCTCATGAAAACCATGGGCAGCAAGGTTCAGTCCTTTCCAAACATATGCTTTCATTGCTTCTGTTCCGTTATATCCCCCTAGATTTCATTGGCTTTATCTCCTCTTTGAAGTTGTCTTCAAGTCTAAATTTCAAAACTCTTTCACATTTTCTAAAAGTAGTCCCCTGCGACAATTATGCAATTATTCATTCGCACAAACCACTTTGCAAACATTTCTTGCCACACTTTTTCTTTGGCAGTGTTCACAGCCCCCGCAGCCATTGCATCATTTTGGGGAACACAAAAGTCGCGGGGGGCCAGTTCTGGTAAGAAATGGATGGAGTAGCACCCTGATGCCCTCTTCATTAAGGAAATCCATTGTTGTGGCAGCAGTGTGAGAAGAGGCATTGTCATGGTGCAGCAGGCGATGTCCCTTCTATGACTTAGGGTGCTGTAACTTCCATCGCTTGATGACCTCTGGAATGCAGGCTGCTATGTAACCCTTTCTTGAGAAAAAAGAGGCAACCATTTTTTTCTCACACTTGGGCCTCTCTTGACTTTTGTTGGAGGTGGTTCATCTTCAAAGCACCAGACACGTGACTGCTGTTTAATTTCTGGATCATAAACGTATATCCACGTTTCATCGCTTGTAACAATGTTATATACATCCCGACGTTCACCAAAAATACATATCTTCTATCATAAATTTGCCCCAATCCACCCAGACTGCTTTCTAATGATCGGCAAGAGAATGTGGGACACAAGGCACACACTCTTGGTGAGACCAAGATGATGATGCACAATTGTTTTTGTTGCTGTTGATCCAATGTTTAATGTTTTCTCTATCTCAAGAATGAGATATATGGATCTTCTTTCACCATTTTCCTTACAGCTTCTATGCTTTCGGGTGTAACTGCAGTTTGTAGCCTACCTGTACAAGGCTCATCTTCTAAGGATTCTCTCCCTCATTGAAATTAACGAAACCAGTTTCTAACTGTTTTGAAGGTGCTGGGTCACCAAAAGATTCTCACAAAATTTGATGGCTGTGCTTGACATCTAACCCCTTTTTGAAATTGTAATAGATCACTCAAAAGTCATGTCTGGACAACTCCATCTTTCATAACTCACTAGTCAGCAGATTATGTGGTACTCTCCTCCCTCGTGACTCAACACTTACAGATATCACAGTTGTTTTTCCGGGCCATCCTAAATAAACATTAGGCTATCAGATGCACTTGGCAACTTCCTCCCATGTTATATGGCAATAGAGCTAAAAACATTTGGCATGCCCCTCATATATGTATTAATATATTACATAATGCATATTACATTGTTTGCATAATATCATATTATAAACAGAAGAATTAAATTTTGGAGGTTGGGAACTGATGGGATGGCCTGGAAAGATAAAGAATTAAAATAGAGGCTTTTTAAAGGAATTTAAACTTACCAATATTTAAATTCAGAAAACACTCAGTAGTTTTCAAAATAAAAGATCACTGCACATTTACAGGGAGTTATATTAGAACAGAAAAAAGAAAATTCTGTTGAGAAAGTTTCTAGCTTCATGGGCTAGAACAGATAGCAAAATTGAAAGTTTTGAGAGATAGAAGATATTTAGATGAATATCCAGTGTTTTGAATGAAGGCTAAATAATGAGTTAATTTATTGTCAAGTTTATTTACATACGATTTTTTTTATAATATTGTTCTTAACAATACACAAGAAAATGTCTCTCTGGTGTAGAAGTACAGTGTCTGCCTCACATTCAAGAGGTTCTAAGGTGTAATCTTGTTTTGGATGAGTAACCCAGATAATATTTTCTGGAGCTTTCCCTTACTCTGAAGATATGAATGGGTAGCTTTAAGGCCTAAGAATACCAGGTTCAACATTTAACCTATTTCATTCACTATTGTGCAATATGCACTAACTGGTTAAAGGATACTAACTTAAAATAATAATCACACAACGTTCTCTAGCCATTCTTCAAAGAACTATCCTTTAAGAGCCTTATCTTCTGTCTACTTCATGTTAATCTGATAAACACTAATTTTAGAAATATTTTATGACATATGTGTTTGGAGGAATTTAGTAACAGTGATGTCAAAATTAATCTCAGAAACTATTTGTAGTTGGTTTATTAATACTCGTCACTTGTTTATATTTATGAGAGACTCGTTTCAAAGGCATTCACCTCCATTTTCAATCTCTTTGAAACTAGTCTCATAAATATAAACAAGTGACGAGTATTAATAAACCAACTACAAATAGTTTCTGAGATTTTATGACATGTTCCCTTTTATGCACAATGAGAATGGAGGAATACAACAGGCTTAAGTAATAGTCAAGAGCTGGTTATATGTGGTGGCTTTGAAATTCTGTTCTCTTTGCAATAACAGAAGGGAAAAGAATCTGATACATGCACTCAATGACTTCTCTACTCTTATGCATATTATTTCTTAAAAACATTCTTCTATTTATTTTATGCTAATCAAGATAAATATTGTAGAAATAGTTATATTACATTTTTTTTATAATTACTGAGAATGTGATGGACTTAAGTGAAAGATCTTGTAAGAGCTGATAATTTTGTGATGGATTTAATATACCATTCTCTTTATATTGCCAGAACATAAAAAAGTAAATGACTTCCAATTTGAGAAAAGTGTGTTACTGTGTGAAAGTTAGTCATTAACAAGGAATATCTTGAAATAGTTTCAACATATTCCTTGCTAATGATTATCTCTACCAAAAAATAAAAATAAATGAATAAATAAAATACCTAGATTACTATGCACTTAAAAATCTACATATTTGCGTGGTAAAATGTTATCTATCTTGTACGTTAACAACTTATGCAAAAGTCACCCAAAATGAAGAGAACTTCAGAGGCTACTCCCAGAAAATTCAAGACAATTTCATTTGTTATGATAAGATCTTAAACTTACAGTAATTCAATAAAACTCTTTAGAGCTGTTTTTCAGAACAATTTTGAAAATGTCTATGTAAAAAATAATTTGGTATGGGGTATTTTCTGGAAAATCTTCGCCTCATCCTTAGAAGATCCTAAACTTATGCACCAATTTTATTGTACAAATCACCTTTTCGTTTTTATGCTATTTAGACATATATACATACCTTTTTACTAAAAATGCCTTATGGGATGGGGAGAATTTTTGGGGGGATCTCAGAGCTTGTATTTTCAGTGAAATCTCAATGTTGACTGGAATGCAATACCCTCTCTACCAGGGTGTAGAGAAGGTAATAAAAAAGGTCACTACTTGCTAATATTCAGCTCATACTCATGAGTTGCTGCATAAAAGTGGCCCAGGCATTAATTATTTCATGTGATTCTTGAATGTGAAGAAACAAAAGTAATGATAGGAAAATTTAGAATTTGAAAAATTGACTATTTGCCAATTAGAAATTTTAAAATTAAAATCTCATAAGGATGTTGAGGAGAGATTGCTAGTTGTTTAAGAAAGGGAAAAGGAAAGTACATTAGATAATTAATCAAGGAAGCTGAAATAGGTTCTGTGGAAATAGTGTGAATATTCTTTATTTAAATACTAGTGACAAGATAATCACAGTTAAAGCGTATTAAGACCAGTAGAGTAATCAACAACCTGCAAGTATGGGTTACAGTATATTCAGTTAATAAGAGTTATCTTTTTTAAAACCATCAGGACTTAAACACAGTGAATGGAATAATTAAATTATGGAAGTTTAATTGGTATTTAGCACTCACATTGCTTGTTCCACTTTCCATAGAAGAAATGAGCATGGAACATTTAAAAAATTGTGGATCCCTTGAAACTTTAATGCCATAATGTAGGGAAGCAAGAAGGAGAATGATTTCATTATTAACTCCTGAGCATTTGATACACACAGACGCACACACTTTGAGTGCTTAACGAATATGTACATAGGTATGTTGAAGAAGTACCTTATTTATAAACATTCACTGCAAGGATAATAGGAATAAAACGAAATCAGTGGAAAATAACTTTATCATTTACTAACATTTAAGCATAAAATCATTTATTAATCAGTCTAAATCAAGTTTTATTGATCACTACAGTGTTAGAGATCTTGCTCATTGCCTGAAAGAACATTTTTATAGTCTGAGATACCTTGAGCTGACCTTGATTGTTGGCTTTGTTGCAAACATAGCTAATTTTCCTGTCCGCTGCCTGAATACTGACTTAATTTTGCATTATTTCACAAACTGAAATCCATGTGAAAGAGAAAGAATTCATGTTAAGTCAAAGAAGTTCATGCTTGCCTGCATGCAGTAAGAAAATACCTAACACTTCATTGCATGAAACAGTTCTTGCATGTTAATATGTATTTTCCATATTCTGTTAAATGATAAATTTCTGCATCTGCACAATATATTACATTGTTTCTTTTGCAGTTGCTTAAGTAATTTTGTGCATAAGATTTCTGGTTGTTTGTTATATTATTAAGAGTGGTACATTAACAGTTTAAAAGATATTAATCACAATTTTTTTTTTTTTTTTTTTTTTTACTTAGCTCTGTTTTTGAGTAACTGATTAACCTGGGAGTACATTGGCAGTAATGACACTGTCAGAAAAAAAATATTGGTGACCAACTCTTCATATATCACACGTAGTCTGGATTTTCTTTGCAATTTTATATTATCCTGAGTCTTTTAAGAGTATCTGATAAAGTGGCTGTTTTTCTATGTTATGTACCATGGATGGATGATAATCTTGTTAATAAAATAAAGAATCTTACATATTTTGTGTCAAGCGTAAGAGAATGATAAATTCCCCAATTTTATATGAACTAGGTTAAAACATTTAGTTATCTATTTAAAAAAAATTGAGAACAAGTTTAGTTTTAAACATAAGTAGAAGATTAAGGCACCTGCAAGAGGATTGCTGTTCATATTAATTAATGCATTTAATATAACATCGGGTACATATTGTTTTGGTCATCTCATAGGATTAAAGAAAAGCTGCTTGCCTTAGATTTTTATTGAGTATTAGTAACCAATTAGAAAATTAAAGGCAGATATATTTCTGTCTTGGAGAAAACCATCAATTCTAAACTCACTTCTCCAATAGAGTTACTGTCTGCAGAAGAAAATTGAGGATTTTTAGAGAATTACAAAAAGCATGCTGCTAAACAAAGTATCCAAAAAAAAAAGATTGGAATTTATTTCCTCCTGATTTATTTCCTGACCATCCTTTAATATTCCATAATAAGATGATACTTTGTAAGTGTCCATTGATGTCAAAATGTGGAACGGTCAGAAGCTCCACCATCTAATGACAGTGATGTGTTCTGCAAGGGGCCATAAATTCTAAGTATATATTTTAGAAGGTAAATGATTTGGTTGCTTTTTGTGTACCATGTGACTCTCCTCTTTTAACTTCTCAAATACTAGCTAAAAATATGAGCAAGAGCTCATAAAGGATGTTGTAGGTAACTATCAAAACTGAATGAAGCTTAGGGTGTTCATCTCATGAGAATTACAATATACCCAATTAATTTATATTTTGGTCTGTAGTTGTAACTGTTATTTTATTCGACGGAGAATTACTTTTTAGTAGAACATTTTAAGTGAAATCATTTTAACCATTTTGGGGGAGGGGGGAATATTCCAAGCAAAAGTTTTTTGGATCAGGCAAAATTTGCATCATGCTGCAATCTCTTTTCTTGTGCAGATATGTGTGCACTTGCAGACCTTTTTCTAAATAAATACTCTTAGTTCAGGAGGCTTCAAATGTTATATTTTTTATGCATTCTCTTTCTTAAATTTATTTTAAATATGATACATATGGAATGAAAAAATATGAAGAAACCATAGCTTCATTTCTACTTTTAGCTTATCTATGGAGAATCTTACTTCTTTCTCCCTATCTATCTCTTCCATACCCTTCTATCCCCTCCATCTTACACTTTCTTGCCCTTCCTAATTGCCTATTCTTCTCTAACCTTTCCCTTGCCTCTCTCTTTCCCTGTGTAACATACTTTATATAGTATTTTGAAATTGGTTAATAACTTCCTTCTAGGATGTTGATAACAATCTAAACATAAATCTGGGATGGCTGTTTCCCATAATTGACTTATACACAAAAATGTTAGCCAAAAATTTGTGTAACTTATTAAATATGTACCCTATTGAAATTTTGTGTATAGCACTAGTTTGATTCCTTATACTTATAAACTTTCGTTTTACATTTTTCACAAAACTGTAAGTGAGATGCTTTTATGTTATTAAGTGAATTCTAAGGTGTATTTAAAAAGAATTATAGCTACAGCTGAAATGTTTGTTAAAGATAGTAAGAAGATTAGGCAATTCGTGGACAAAGTTTTTTAAAAAAAAAAAGTGCTTATGCACAGTGAACAGAACTAATAATGAACCTGCATTGGTATAATTAATTGGTCAGAAATAAGGATCTACTGTAAAAAATGAGTATGACTGGTACAGAGCCAGGGCTGAACACCGGTCACACTCAATTGTACAAGGCTTAGCAAAAATAAATTTAAAAAATATTTAAAAATTGTTTTACAACTGTCATTTGGCCATACTTATGCAAAAATGCAATAAAAAAGTTTTAAGATTTGGATTTTTTGCTTCAGGGTATACATCAGTTATTATTGAACCAAAATGGAAAGTTATGGAAAATGTTCGGTTACAGATTTGTTGTATGTATAAGTGTATGCATGTGCATGTACCTGTACCCACAGTATATATACTATTTTTTTATTTTAAAAAGGGGAACAAATGGTTCATTGCAAAAAAAGAAAAAAGAAAAACAAAGAAAAAACAAAGTCTTGTAAACAAAACTTGACATAATAGGTAATATATAAGATTAAATTGCAATCAGTCAGCAGGTTAAATTTATAATCCTGATGTTATCCATTAGTGCAAGATTGATGGTGCTAACTCAGTAGAGGGTAAGAGGAATCTGATTGTAGTAGTAATTAAGGTAAGCATGAATTCCCATCTCTCTGGTCCAAGCATACAGATGTAAACTGGTCGCCAATCTAGAAAGTGATTTGACATTTTGTATGGAGAGAGAGGCGATGTTGCCACTTATTGCTGCCTGTGGCGAGCGCAATAGGATTATGTGTGCGAAGGTGATTCAGTTGCGACTGCAATGGGTATTTTTTGTTGTTATTATTATTATTATTATTATTATTATTATTATTATTATTATTATTATTATTATTATTATTATTATTATTATTATTATTATTATTATTATTATTATTATTATTATCTCATCATCATTATTATTATCATTATTATTATAATACTGTACACAAAGAACAATAGAAAAGTCATAGATCAGCATGCAAGAATACATCAATGTAAATATCATTGTAACAAAGGAGGCATACTTGTGGCATACTGATGCTTTTTGAAGTGGAAAAATGCTGCTTACATACTTTCTTTTCCGGGAGTTTCTAATTTAGTTTCGATGCCTGACTTTCTTCTTTAAAATACTTTTCTTTCCCAATCTTAACCATAGTGCTCTTACTGATACATACAGCACGTGAAGTCCTATCAAGCATCTTAGAGAATGGAATAATACACTCCCCTTTCAATTTCCCCTCTTTGAAATATTCTCTCACAGAGCATATTATTTCCCGGGCCTGTCCTTTAATTGGTATACCTTTACCAAGTATAGTTTTATTTGGTATCCGAGCTCATTCAGGTTTTCACTTGTCACTATTTTTGACATAATTAAACATTCATTAAAACACAATTGCAAATGATCACAATGCACGCACAGATACACAAACTCAAACACCCATAAACCAAAGCAAATTGCCACAAATAAAATACAAAGGAACTTGCCAGTACAGGATCTCTAACTGTTGTTTATAAAATAAGAACAGCAACATATATGTGAAGGCATTCTGTTTATGTAGCATTATCGGCAGAGAAACAAACATCAAGGTATGATTACTGCAACGTTTGAGTAACTCGCTCGCCCACACGTCATGCTAAGCAAGTTAGAATATCGGCAACCAAGGTTTAGCGTCTAACATTGTCATGGAAACTTCTCGATTCTAATTGGTCCTTCTAATGGTTACTATGACAACTGTTATGACATACTCATCCCCTCCCATTTATTTAAAGCGTTCTTTCATGTGCTTACTGTCAATCACATTCTAGTTTGGCAACCAGTATAGTTTGCATTAGCTAAAGCTCAGGGTAAGATTGTAGAAATCACTTTAAAGTGACTAATTTTCAGCACAACTTGATTAAAATAATGCTGTAAATGTATGTGATCTTATCAGTTCAAAGAAAACTAGGCTTATTAGCAGATCAAAGATCTATGGATTGAGGTTGACAGTAAACTTGAAATTGATTGGAACCCCACAATGATACTACATAATATGTATATGTAGAATAATTTCCTAGGAAACATTTTCTGGACTTTGTGGTAAGTTACCTGTACTTCGAGATTTAACTGTATTGGAACACCACAGTGAAGCGAAAAATTATTAAATTTTAGATGAGTCGTATTTTTTACACATCTGCTTCACTTTCGTACGAAGTACTTTCGAAAGTGAAGCAGATGTGTAAAAAATACGACTCATCTAAAATTTAATAATTACCTGTACTTGTCCACAGTGCACAGGCAGCAGAGCACCCAGAGGTTGAAAAAAAAATAGCGCCTGTACTTCTTCTCTAAAAATGAAAGCATTTTAAAAGTAAATAAAATTTGGCCAAAATATATCATCAAGCACACATTCCCACAACTACAGCAGATGTAGAGGAAGGCTACAAGCTGGAGGAAAATACTTTACTTTTATTTTCACAATGGCAATAAATTTCAATCAGAGAAATGTTTTCTTGGTGCAAGGGGAATAATCAAACATTTCCTTCGGGCAGTGACAGAGACTAACTGTACTGCCAGTGAATTATACCATGTGTTCTTTGACTGACCGGACTGCCACGCAGCAGCACATGAACAGGCAAGGCCCAGCATGCTCTCCGCCATAATTATGCTTAAAGGACTGGCAAGTAATGGGTATGGAACTGTAACTACTGTACTAATGTATATTAGACTTACCTGCTTGACAACAGATGTTGTAATTGATGACCTTCAATGCTAACAACACTTTTCCTCTATCTCAGAAAACAGTTGTGGTTTACATGCAAAATTCATCTTGACTGATTGTCCAATTCTTGTAAAATATGCAGATTAATGTGTGCATGTTATTCTTTAACATTCCCCATAAATAAACATAGCATGCAGATAGTTGAGGGAATGAGTGGCCACAATCCTGGACTAATTTTTTTGTCAACCTGCACTCTTCGAAATCCATGTATAGAATTCACAGCAGTGTGAGCTGTAGCTGAATCCTGCTGAATCCAGCTACACTATCATTTCTTGTTAGTCGCAGGAAAAAAAAAAAAAAAAAAAAAAATTTGAAATCTAATTTACATAAACATGTGAATCAACAGTTGTGTAGAAAATTTTGGGACTGATAATTCTACATGCACTTACTGCACACCAAACCCCAACTTTTGCAGCATGGTGAGGAATTTAATGAATAATATGGGGATTTTCAGTAACCCAGTATCTCTTGTTCTGAATTGAAATGTGACCTTGAAATTAAAATCATGCTTCATTAGTGAAGAACATTTAAAGTGTGTTCATATCATTATGAACAGATTGCAAAAACCATTTGCAATAATTAACCCCTCTTACAGTATCTTGTGGTTGTAAAGCACAAACTAGTTACCTCGTACAGCTTAAGCTTCAGATGTTTCATTGCCATAAAAGCTGAAATCTTTGAAACATTACCCTCATGTGCTAAACACCTCAGCAATTTTTGGGCCCCTACTTCATCAAGCTTTTCTTCTGCTGCACATGGTATGTTTTATCACTTTTCATGTTTACAAAAGATCCTGTGTGCTTGACTGTATTGACAAGGTCATGAATGATTGACCTGCTATGAATTAAAACACCTGCAAAACAATGTTGAAATTTTGTATGTCAGTATCTTCTTGATTCACTTTTGTGCTAAGTTGTGCTTCAGTCTCTCTATGCTTCTTTCAAGCTTATACTTTGAATGTTGAAATTCTCTGACATCTTCTTGCAGAAGAGTATTTCACATAAGTATTATACAGAAAAATGTGTTTTTCTAAAGTGTACTTAGCTATTGCTCGTATTAATATGCAAATTATTACCACGAAACACCATTTCACTCTGAACATGCGCACAGACTTCTTTGATGGATAGCGTCAACATGAAAAATTCAATGCCATGGCCGAGATTTGAACCACGGATCTCCTTGTTTCCATCCAGTCGCTCTTAACCTTTGAGCTACCATGGCCAACGTGCCATTTGACTCATATATTTCCCCGGTAGACCACTAGGGGCTCTCGCATCCGAGATACACCGTTTGTGGCGACTTACTATTGTAAGTACTTGAGTCCCAGGCTTCATCATTTAACTTTTATTAACATTTCTCCACACTAGCCGTACATAGGCTAAGATTTTTGATGGATAGAGTCAACATGAAAAATTCAATGCCATGGCCGGGATTTGAACCACGGATCTTCTGGTTTCCATCCAGTTGCTCTTAACCTTTGAGCTACCATGGCCAACGTGCCATCCAGACTGCTTTACTTCACCATATATCCACTTAGACTGATGCATCAGTAGTATATTACTATTCTCTTGCAGCGGGCACACCATTTGTCACCCAGTACAAGACTGTCAGGAAATAGTTTGGTCGGTCAATGAACACACAGTATAATTAAGCCATAATTCTTTAGAACTAATTCAGTGATAATGTTTCAGTGTAGACAATGATGCAGAATGTAATACAAATACATCAATACTAATGATTTGATAGATCTTAAATGATATGCCAGCACTGCTTAAAAAATATAACCTATGACATCAAAATTTTAAATATTTATTTAAGAATAAAAGAAACATCTAAATTTCTTTCAGTGTAACAAAAGCTACAGATGATATTATTGATGTATCCTCCTTGCAACAGATGATCGTTGCTGTAAGGACTTAAAACACATCTTTCATATATCGAAATTTAACTGTACTGGAACACCACAGTGAAGCGAAATAATTATTTAATTATAGACGAGTCTTATTTATTACACATCAGCTTCACTTGAAGCTGATGTGTAATAAATAAGACTCATCTATAATTTAATAACATCTTCCATAGTTCAGGAATATTTGTAGGCAAGTCATCTCTTGAAAAGTAATTCTTTCAACATGCTTTATATGTGGGCATCAGGGGCCATAAGATCTGGTAAACAAACACATTGGAATGGTGTTATATGAAAAAGCTAGGCAATCTTCTAAATGTCATTACAGAAGGGCAGTGACTACCCTGGTGTGTGAGCTGCTGTTTGTGAGGCCTTCCTGTTAGATGTTGAAAATTCAGCATCTAACGCTATGCAGATCTGCTCAGCTCTTTGAATATTTACCATACAGATCTATTGCTCAAACCAAGTTTCAGTGATGTTCATCATACACACTTTGGCAGCTCTTAACACCTGCTCAAGGAATATAGGTAGTCGCTTGTTCTCATTTGATGGTTCTTGGGCAATCTTTTGAGATGTAGAATTGATCCTGTAGGAAGGAACTTGCCATGACAGCTAACATTGTTCTTTAATATTCTTAATGTTCTTTAATATTGAGGAAACTGTTCATTATGATAGTCTGCTCTGTATGACTAAAAATAATCTTCCATGATAAACACATTCTCTTTTATTGTGAGACAACCATAATTGCAGAAATTAACACAAAGATAAATTCATAACTTGTCAAACTATGTAATATATACAATAAATATTTCATTGCTTTGTAAACTTGATTAACAAATGATCAGTAACTTCTTTTAGAGTGAGAAGCAAAGCTAATAGTTTTAATATAGTTATTTTTGTCAAATGTCTTTTGAGTCCAACTGTCATTCAAGATAACATTGACTTAATATAAGATACAAGTTTCTCCATTATAACCGCTTTGATTTAAACAATTAGAGGTTATTTAAGTTAATTGATGGAAATTAATCGTTCCTTCACACTAACCAAGTACAGGCTAAGGTTTTGGATAGATAGTCAAACTGAAAAGTTCAATGCCATGGCCAGGATTTAAACCACAGATCTCGTGGTTTCCACCCAGTAGCTCTTACTCATAGATTAATTTACAAAAGTTAATTTTAATGTTTTCATATACCCATCAGTTTTCTATGCTTGCAGACATTTCCATTCAAATATCTATTTAGTGCTCTTTTTTTCTTTGTAGTGGACATGTATATTTTTAACAGAAATGAAAAAATATAGTCTAAAATGAAGTAAACATGCTTAATTATTTTGTTTAAACTGCTCCTATATTGGAAGATAATCATATAACCCAAAGAATACCAGAATAAATTTGCATATAACTCTTTAGGGTGCTGGAGTTTATTAATTCCAGGTCTCTGCTGTTAACTGCTTCTGAAGAGTTTATTATATGATACATTTGAAAGAAAGGAATAAGACACTTTAAATATCACTTACTTGGCTTTTCCTCAGAAAATGTTTCAGATTCCTTAGTCATGTAGTTGTAACAACATGTTAATGTAACAAAAGAAAAAGATTGACATTTATAAACTTAAAATTATGTTGAGCTTTAAGCCAGCCTTTAGTGTTATATTGCATCATGTCATATGTAAAGTAGTCATCCCTGCATTTTAATAAGTGGTAGCAGTGTATGAAAGGTGGAAGCCTTATTATTAATATTATTAATGTAATAAATTATAATCTGAAAATTAATATAGTGACCTTTATCATTAACATTTTATCCATGAATAATTTATCTACTTTTGTCATAGTTGTTAGAATGCATTATTTAATTGTATTGATATTTACTTTCTTATAGATGACATCCCTATCCAGGCTCCCAAAGAGGAGGGTGCAGGAGGAGAGGGTAAGAACCTTACTTCCATATCAGAGGAGCAGGAGGAAGAGCCCAAGTTCACACCTCGCGGTAGTTCTCTGAGAGGAGGTAAGAACTTGCCAAAATTACCAAATTTTCCTGGGCTGGGAGGCAAGAAGAAGGTGCCTTCAACACCCAAGCAACCAGCCCGCACACCAACGATGGTCAATGGGGATTCCTCAGAGATCTCCGGAGCCAGCATGGAAAATGGGCCCCTGCTATATGATGGCAGCGTAAGCTCAGAAGCTGATCGCATCACTATGTCTGAATCTTCTATAACCACAAGCGAGATGAGTGGTGCCCCATCTGACTCCCAGTCTCTCTTCACTGCTGACTCTATGGATATAGAGGAGTCAAGAACACCAATGACAGCCCGTAAGAAACCAACACCACTTGAACTGGAAAATACACGAGCAGCACTGCAGGTCAGCTCTGTTTAATTAGTACTTGTAGCTGAAATGGCTGCTAAAACATACCTCTGCTCTTGCAGTAAGCATTGTTGAGAAGATGTGCGTTGTATGCTTGTTGTAGTGTGTACACATATTATCAAGACATTTGTCATTGATTCCAAGTATTATTTGTATTAGTTATGTTTTCTAAAAAGAAAAACCTTCAAAATTAATTCTCAGTTACTCACTTGAATTTTACTTTAGTGTAATACCTGTAAAGTTAGGTGCGGGCACCTAAATTTGCTGTATATCTGCATCGTTATTTCATTTCAGGTTTTTATTTGAAAATTTATTTTCTTTCAAAAGAATCATTTAAAGTTTATATATAGTATTTTTAGTTTTTGCATTTTACTGTGTTTATCCCTTGTATTTTAATGTGACACTTACTTTTTAAATACCATCTGAATTTAAATCAAATCTTGTGCACATGGTTAAAATGCTGTATTGCTGATGTATAAGCCACCCTGATCTGTATAACTCACATTCTTTTAAGGAGAAAAAGCTTTGCACAGGATATTGTAATCAGTTTTCTTGCTTTTGGTAATACATAGATCCACTTTCAATAAATACCTTATTTAATTAGGAAAGATAATCCTGCATTTTAATTACACTAAAAAAACTTTTAAACTGGAACCATTGTTGCTCTTTTCTTAACAAAAAATTGCTGTCAGTAGGTTGTTCTTCTGGCTTCATTGTTAATTCTAGTGAACTAATTAGTGAAATATACTTTGTAAATTAATGCCACAAGGCTTTTAAAGGTTTTCAAAGGGTGTGGTGGAGGATCATGCAAAAGCAAAGTTTAAAATATATCAAATTGCTATTACATAATGCACAAATCTTTAACATCTTAGAACCCAGAGTAGAAAGAAAATTTTATCTCCAATGCTTTTAAAATCTTTGGAGGTTTTCTTTCACATAAGTTGGAGAAAAGTTAAGTAAATCATTTAAACTGTAGTATTTACTCTTGGAATCAATGAATTTGTCCATATTTGTGTA
This sequence comes from Mantis religiosa, assembly GCA_030765055.1. Classification (NCBI taxonomy): domain Eukaryota; kingdom Metazoa; phylum Arthropoda; class Insecta; order Mantodea; family Mantidae; genus Mantis; species Mantis religiosa. Next base: position 211,039,351 of record CM060947.1, on the reverse strand, counting down.
ATATTTCTTACATAACTTAAAATATTTAAAACCTTTCATTAAATAATTTGAATTTTCATTCTTTGGTGTAGAGTAATATATATTTTTATGCTAGAGTTGCTATTTCCTATGTAAATAATGTTATGTAAAATTTCAAATAATGGTAATTTTGTTCATACATAAATCTTTTGTAACTCAGTGTTAAATACTCTTCCATTTTCCATATTGTTCTATTATCACAAGAATTCTGGACTATCAGATTCTATTTTTGAAGACTGCACAAAACGTCTGTGTAGGATGTAATATTTTAAAATAAAATTGTTACAGTTTACTTTTCTTTGGCTCTTTGTTGCTCTTTTATAACTGAAGATAAATTTTAATGTAAATAATATATAAAAAATTATACAAACTTGAAAACAGTAGTGCAACGACATACAGTATCCTCTTTAGATGTGGAACGAATTATGTAGTTCCTTTGGTTTGCTTTCTTTAAGCAATATCTTGCATAAATACTCTGAAACTGTACATTAAAATTGTAGATAGATCATCTAAGTGTTCTTCAAAATTCTTAGAAGCATTGGGTGCTGAGCTCATTTTGCATAAAATATTATGTAGCAACAAATACATCTGCACATTATAGTAAAAAGTTGTTACATTCTGCACCAAAAAATGCAGTTAGTTAACCAGTGTATGAAGTGAAATTCTACACTATCAAAGCTAAATTTAAAATTCTCTGTTAAACAAAAGCTTTTTCTGGTCTCTTTACAGCATCTTACATTTTGAGCAAAAAAATTTATCAAACAAGGCAAAGACATCAATGTAATAAAAGAATCCAAGTAAACAATGTTATAGAAATTATTTGATAAAGGCTGATTTCATGAAAGTTACTTGCTGGTTTTGATGTTTGTCAAAGCTCAGGAATTATATGAGCTGAATCTTTCCTGACGGCGTATATGTTCTAGACGTTCTCGGGCTTCGAGCCAGGTAAGCAGATGTTGAGACATCGACATTTCGGGAGCGTACATATCTCCCATCTTCAGGATGTTGAATGACTTAGGGCTGGGGTGACCCATATATATATACTGGTCACCAAGAAAATGATGCGGACCAATCTGGGACTGGGACTGGAACCGCAGAGTTAAGGAGGCGTTGGCTATCTCGGCAGAGAGAGTCACTCTTAACCGAGATGCTGGGCTACAATTTAGTGCAGCATGGAATCCTGCATTAAAACTCGAAAAAGAGAGACTCAGGAAACACAGATCTGGCTTACTGAGCAGCGACCAGAGCAGCAGTGTTTTCTGAGAGGTTGTCATATTCACCAACGCGAGCCCGCTCGCTGATTGGTCCGCGTCATTTTCTTGGCGACCAGTATATATATGGGTCACCCCAGCCCTAAGTCATTCAACATCCTGAAGATGGGAGAGATGTACGCTCCCGAAACGTCGATGTCTCAACATCTGCTTACCTGGCTCGAAGCCCGAGAACATCTAGAACTCAGGAATTATGTTTTTCATTTATTTTATTGTATAGCCCTGACATCATTAACAAGAAACATCATCAAGTGCAAGAAAAATGTAAGGAAAAATCATAATTTTGTCTTATGGAATGTGATCCTTAGTCATTTGATTTCCATTTGCCTCGGTAAATTATATAAATGAAAATCAACTAACGATCAATGATTTTACTTGTAATTAATTTCTTTACATTAAATTTATTTCTCATTACTGTTTCAAAATTGCGAATGCTATATTTCTTTTAATTTTTGTTTAACTATAGCTGTTACTTTCATTTGCTCTGGGGTTTGGCAATCACAAGGCTTGTTACTTCCATTTGCTCCAGGTTTTGGCAATCACAAGGCCAATTTCAACAGCTGATGTCAAATTGTAATACTGTGTTAAGTTAGTTAAATATAAAAATTAACTCAGTTGTATTTTATTGAACCATAACCCTTATGCTTAGCTTAATTTTGTACATTTTGGTGTAAAGGCACAATATGCCTTTACAGGACCAGGAAGAAATGCATGCATTGCAATTAAATTCTTTGCTGATTTTCTCCTAGCTGCATCTTTTACATTAGTTACCGATAATTCTTTTATACTATTAATCAGTTCTATGATAAGACCTTTTTAAGTAATGAAGCATGAGTTCCTAGTTTTTTTTTAGTTGGCATTGGAATTCTAATCTTAAACAAAAAGCAGAATCATATAATAATCATTTATGAAAATAATTGTCTATTATTAAAACAGAAACAGCTGCTTATGTTAATAAGGCATAGGAACATAACCGGAAACTTTATAGTTTGATCATCTTCCAAAAAACTGTTGTTCACAGCTGCCTTTAGTATTAATATTGTCAGACCTGTAGCTGACAATTCACTATAAAAACTTGATAAAATCCCAAGATTTTAACAGTATGTTAATTGATGCAAATAACAAACAAGATGCAAAGAGTATTTTTAATATTGGTTGGTGAAATCAGCCCATAATGGTCAAATTCTGTATCATTAAACTCTGTTAGCGATTTTTTTGTACATTTTAACACATTTATAGCCCTTCAAAACTTAAACATAACAACACTTTGCATATAAGGTCAGTTTCCTTGCTGTAGCTTAGTTGCTTGCCTAGCATGACCAGCTCTTGGTTGATAGCCCACATAAAAGAAAGCATGGTGTGAACTTTTCTTTATTTACCTCTGAAAGCAGAGACAGCCTAGGTCTCAATATATGGATGATATTAATGACACCTTTCCAAGACCAGGTTGAAGCACATAACTTGGACACATCTATTTGGCACCTCTTCTCCCCCACCTCTTCTCCATTGTCGTTCAGGCAAGCCAGCTGCAAAGTTACTACAGAATAATAAGGCACTTGCTGAAGAGGACTGTAATGCCTTTAAAAATATGAAATTTAGATTTGGTAAAGGAATAACTGAAAAGCTTTAAAATGAAAAAATTCATGTTGATGTGTTGTTTTTATAACTGAGTTTTGTTGTATCAGATACACACAATAAATTTCTTTCCCTGTTATAGAATTAATTTGAATTAAGTAAGCTGTATTTAGGCAAATGGGAACTCATATTATTAGCATTTGTGTATTTGATTGTCCCAAGCAAATCACTTCATTTTTATGTGGCACAATTACTCGTGGAATGTACAAGCAACATTATATCACATGTGATGTTGTTGTCAACCAGTGAGAAAGTTGATACTTGCTTTTGTAAATAATTTTACATGAATTTTTTGCATAAGAGTAGCTTGCATCTTTAACATACATGTTCTCTGTAGCATTTTTTACTTTCTTCCTAACCCATAAATATATACAGCACATAAAAAGATGGAATAAGTAACCAGCCAAAAAATGCTACAATACTCCTGTTACTTTTCCAAGTTATGGATGTAAAGCACTTTTTGTTAACTATATAACAAAGATGTCGACATATTTGTTTTATTTTGATGGTATCAACTGGTGAAATTATGCCTCCATGCAATAATTCTGTTAATGATTATATACCTTAATCATTCACATAACTGGTGAATATTTAGCTTGCAGCAATTAATTCATTTATTTTGCTCTACTGTTTCCTCAGTTATTGTCAAAAGAAAACCTCATTCTAGGAATTCTATTCCTCCCTATTCCTTCTTTACATTAATATCAACAAGCTTTCATTTAATTTATATCTCTTTACATAGAATATTAAGTAATTATAAACCTAAATCATATTAGTAAAGGGTTTTCGCAACAAATAATCAAAAAATAAATATAAGCAAAAGGAATGCCTTATCTTTTAGAATATACAATGAAAAATCACATAATTCAGGGATAACAAAAACTTTACCCAACAACATAACTGAATGATGAACATGAATCAGAAGAAACAAATGCCTTGTCATGTTGGCAGTGTACTGCATGAGTTGGATCGTTGGATAAAAAATTCTTCTTACATCCTTGATTGATATATGAAACATTTTGAAGTCTAATGACTAAAGTAATCACTATTTTTGGATTCCTGGGTAGCAATAATTACAGTTGACTAGTGTGAGATGTCATAGGCCCATTACATTTTAATATGGTTTCATTGAAATGTAGGGTTTTAAAGTCTCTTTAAGCCATTATAAATATTATAATATTTGAGATAGGAAACAACAAAAGAAGTCACAACTAGGCAAACATTGTGGAGAAATTTGCTTCTTCAGCATACAGCATTCTTTCTGCGACTCCATGCACAGGATTTTTCAGATGATGTCTTACAATATTTGCAATTTCTTGCGAGATAGCATCTTTCAGTTACTGTCAGGTTTTTGGATGTGTTAGGAATACTCATTCTTTCAGGTAACCCCACAAGCAAAGGCTGGTCAGATTGAGATCTGGAGATCACTGCAATCACTTTGTTGGAAAGTTTGGTATTGAAATGATTGCCAAAGATGTGGGTAATTGTTTTGCAGGAGTGTAGATATGGCACAGTGTGCCATTTTGCATGAAGATAATGTTGTCCATATCATGATTCCTCAGTCTAGGGATGATGAAGTTTTGTAGTATGCCATAGTAGCGCACACTATTGTCATATTCCATTGTAATCTTCGAAGAAATAAGGACCAATGATGAATTGTGAATAGAAGCCATACAGTTACTTTTAAATTGTGAGGACTTCTTGAATTAAAATTTGAGGGTCATATTGTGACCAAAGTCTGCAGTTATGAGTTAACTCCATCATTATGGGAGAAATGTGCATTGTCTAAAAAAATGTTGTCTAGCCAATCATTACTAATTAATTTGAATCTCTGCTAGTGCAGATAAAGCAAAATCATATCTATTCCGCCTATTACCTTTTTTGAGTGTAAACATTGGTGTCAGTTTATATGTATACAGGCTAAGCTGTTTTCGTAGAATTCTCTAAACTATGGTATTACTCATCTGAAGTTGCCTTGATACCTGTACAGTACTATTATTTCCATGGTTATTATTTCAACTACTTCATTATTTGCATGAATCACCTCTGCAACATTTTCATCATTGATTACCTTTGCCCTTCAAGATTTCTTCTTACCAACAACAGAACCAAACTTCTTAATAGCCCCATAATTACAAATGGAACATGGGCATGCTCTTAAATTAAGAGTTCTAAATTTTCTCTGGCCTTGAGACAAGATCCTTTTGCTTTCGTAAAAACATTGAATTAGATGTATTTTACTATTTAGTGATAGTCATGATTTTAACTTAAAAGTTCTTATAGCAGTATGAATAGAATTACTATTTTATTCAACAAACACTATGCCAATGGTGAATTGAAAAAAATAATAAAAGAAAAAAAAACCAAACCCAATTGCTTACTCAGTATGTGACTTTGTTTATATCCTAGCTCAAATATTATAATATTTATAGCAGTTTAAACTTTGAGGTAACTTTTCAAAGATCCTATGTATTAAAAACAGAATCAAACCGTAAGATTTTCATCTCCCTGTACAACTGACAAAGGAATCATGTGCTATTTGTAAACATATACATAATCCGGTACTTTAACAAAGGTCAGTATGAGCTCAGTATCTTGAAATATGCTCCAAAGAAAATGTACAATAACTATTTTTGAACAAGTAGATTCCAGAAAGTTATCCAGAATAGTTAACTGTTAATTAACCTGTTTACTGTACAAGTGTCTGGGCATCAATCACCACACTTTTGAAAAAGCTGTGTGCAATATTATATTATAAACTTACATGTATTAAGAAACAAATAATGTTTTCTTTTTTTATATATTATTGCACATTCTGGTAATGGTATTTGCATGCAGGTACATGGGGTTTGATTTCCTAGCATTAGAGACGATATATTACAAAATAAAACTTGGCTTCTCAATTTCGTTGATGACTGTAGTACTCCTAAAACAGAGACATGTGTTGTAGAAGTCACTGCAGAAATCATCTTATTTACTCCAACAATTGAAATCTAGTCTTAAAAATGCTTCATAAAGATTGTGAGTTGGAGATAGGAAAATGCTGGTAATCCAGCTGCGTATTGTTCAGAAGAAGTAATTATAGTAATACGTAATGTTGAAAATTATGCTGCACCCTAAAGCTTTGTTTATAATCTTAATTTGAATTCTAAGTAAAAGTATCTTAAGAAACTCTTGTAATTTGAAAGACACAGTGAAATGATTCTATAAAATTTTAAATAGGTTATGATATAAATTTCACTGAATTATGTATTTACCTCATAACTAGTTTCGAAGAATATTACCTCAACTGACTGCAACTGGGATAGCCTGACCCTGATGATCATGGCCCATTACTTTTTCTAGTGTTGGTTATTGTAAGAATTTGGTAATGAGATTTTAGCCCTTTGGGAACCATCTTAAGACCAAAAATGGCCCAATAATACTGCAGAGTTGAAGGAAAATTTGAGAAAAGGCTAAGGAAATATATTGAAGCTTTAACCATTAAAGATGATTAAGAAATGCAAGGATATGTATAAAACTGAAGAAACTAATGATACTTTCTATCGAGATTTAACTGTATTGGAACACCACAGTGAAACGAAAAATTTAATAATGATACTTTGTTTACTTTAAAAAGAGAATTTCATAATGGACATTACTCATTGAGGGTAAGTGCAGTATTAACTTCCACTTTCTCAATTGTCTTCTGTGGTCTGGGGATAACATGCTAGCCTCTGATTCCCAGGGTTGCAGGTTCAAACCTGGCAGAGGGCAATAGATTTTATCAGGCATTAAAATCTGTAGCATGGCTTCCTTCAGGAAAGTAAAGCTGGTGGTCTTGTGTCATTGATTTACGGCACATAAAAGAACCTCAAGCCTGATACAGAAGTATTATAGCAAACTTAGGCAGTCCCAGTATCGAATGGGACACAGAATCAAAGCGCTTCAAGAGTGTCCATAAGTTTTAAAAAAAAGTTCAATTTTTCATAGGAGAGGCTATACATATTCTGGTGAAAAGACATCTTAATAAATTGGAATGGTGCAGGATGATTTTTATTGCAGATTATGTAAGAAAAGAGATGAAATAGCCCACCACAAATACTAGTTTTGGGAAAATGTTTTTAAAAACAATATTGTGAATCCTATCTACCATGAGACTGTATTCATTAGTGAAGTGTGCAGACAATGAATGGGTGTTAATACAGCTAGCACAATGAGCCATAGTTACCATGTGTTTATGAACAAAAAATCTAATTATATACAATTTGGAAAGAAATTCAACTGTCCAGCTGTAAAAAAATATATGTAAAGTGATTCCAAGAGCATGGAGGAAATATGGTGCTTCTCTGAGGGATGTTTATTCCATGAAAGCAAAGAAAGCATTGTTACACACATTTTGGTAACTAGGAATAGCACTTACTGTAAGAAATTTTGAAATTGCAGACTGCTTGTGCGAAAAAGCATGAACACAGTAGAGAAGTGGTAAGACATATGTCAGGGAAGAGTGCTGTCTTGTGTATAAAATATTTCATTGAAGTTTCTCTTCATTTACTTATGCTAAGAAGAAAGTAATGGTAAACAAAAGTTAGAGAAACTTGGCAACAGATAATTTAAAAATAAAAATAAAAACTTGAGTGTGACGTTTTATTAAAAACATATATGATGTGGTATGGCCTAGAGCTTGTGAAAGTAGAGCCAAGTTATTTTGTTAGTTCTTTTCACTATTATTGGTTCCATATTGTAGATTATAACCCTGTGCTACTGGCTCTTACAGTAGAATATGCAATAGAATCCATGGACAGCACTTGGAAGAAGGAATACAGAGGCTGAATTTTAATGAGGCAAAAAAGAATTACAATTGTTATTTCTTAATTACTGCAGTAATGTCTAATTGGTTTACTTTGGTGGTATATGCTCTTGTGAGATATTAGCTACTATAACAGACTTAAAAGTGTAAATATATATTTATTCATTCCCTATTGAGAGCAGATTACACATTAAAATGGAAGAATGGCTTACCCAGCTGACTTGTAATATCTCAAAAACCAAAAAGCATAAATAGGTGCAATAAACTGAAGATTACTGTTAAAAATCGTGGTGTTTTGTTAAGATTAGAAGCTGTTCAATTAATTTAAATTATTTTATCTTCTAGATGGGTCAAAAATGCAGAATAAGTAAACTATGAACTTTAAAAGTAAAAGATTAGATCACTGACGGAATGGCTGTAGAATATATCTCATCATCCACAGTCAAAATGGAGGCTAAATGTTTGAAAATGTTGCCAGATAAAAGCCAGTTTTAGTTGTTGTAATTGAATACAGTTAGATTTTCTTATAATAGCTATTTTCTAATGTTAGTGATTATGAATTTGCAAATGCAACCAGAATAAATGAACATGAACGGAGCATTCATTTAATGCAATCTGAGAAATCTGGACTGACAGAGCATTGCTTTGATAAGGATCATAGAGCCAACATTCAGGAGATGACCATCGTGACAAAATACAGCAATTACTGGGAGCGGAGATTAAGGAGACTTTGGCCATTTCCTCGAGAGGAACACGCTTAATTGTGATGCTGGTTTTCAGTTTATTTCCTCTTGGAAACTGGCCTTAAAAAGGAAATAATTGGCTCAAGAAGCACAAATTTATATAGCTTGAACATCAAATTAAGTACTCACGTTTTCTATGACCTAACTAGTTCTCTACATCCATGCCATTTCCTGACGTATTTAATTTACTACAGTCTTTTGTTCAGGGATTCAAGTACTGGTAGTGTTTGTTGTTCATTTTTTCTTATATCAATTTAGTGTTTAATACCTTTCTTTATTCATTCATATCCTGATGATGGGAGAGATGTATGCTCCCAAAACAATGGTGTTTAATCGTCTTCTCACCTGGCTTGAAGCCTGAGAATATTGAATATAAGACTGGAAAGTTGATGCTTCAAATTAAATTCAATTTTCAGAACTCAAATTGCATGCAGCAGACTATAATTTCAGGTGATTTGCTGTGGGTGCACTATTTTCTGTTCCCTGGAATAATAAAAATGTAGAATGCAATAACTATTTCTGCTCTTCTCACTTTATTCCAAGGTGAGCTGCAAACCAGAATCCAAATTGGCTTTCTTTCAAGCATTGATTTAACCACATGTGTTTTATTCAGTGCTATATATTTATTACTATGCTTTTTAACAGTACATTTTATATTTAAGCTTTGTTTTTTCCAAAGAAGCAAAGATCATTCAGTATCCAAGATTTCCTATATCAACACACAATCCATTATTTTAATGTGTCATGTAAATATTTTGTTATGAATTAGCAAAGATGAGAAGCAGTTTTATTGTGTAAGAGTATATCAGCTCAAGATGTTTACCAATAACATGTATAATGTCTGTGATCTTGGTAGTGTATTATAGCATAAACTCTGGTATTTTTTTTAATATTAAAGTGGCCTATCACAGTTACTCGGGAGAAGGTTAAGATAAATGTTATTAGTATGTGTATATATTATATATCATGAAACTTGTATGGTGTACAAATAATAGTTATCTCTTGTTGATGTGTATACATATATATATTAGAACTGAAAAGTGATATTGCTTTCAGTAATGCATTGAAGCTTAATGTTAAAATTGTTCTGTTATTGTACTAAAGAAATACAAAGATTCTGTGTAATTGTGAAATGAGTGTATTAATTGGCAGTAGGCACCTGCTTTTATTATTTTTCTTTTGTGTAAAGCTTCATTGTTTGCAGCTAAGCACATTTTTTATTTTGTTTGTTTATTTTGCTTTTTACACATAGTCCTTAATCTAATTGCAAAATTGTACCTAATACAAAACAAATTTACTGTATTTTTGATAGAAGATTGTTACATAATTATTTACACTTTCATTTGTTCTTTTCTCACTGTATATATTTGTTGGTTTACATTAGAGCTGTCATGGACAAGTATGGATCATATAAAGAATAGCTGCTGATTGGTTACATGAATGTTGCATCATATGAGCACAACAAGAAGACACTTATTTTGTGATGAGTATTTAGTGGATTATACAATAGTCAGCAGAATGCTGCTCGCTGATTACATTAAGTCGCATGAGAAAATAAAAATCAGTTTATGTAATACATTTCAAGAGGTAATGATGTTTATTTTACTTTAGAGTCTATTTCCATAAAGTAGTAAAAGTAAAAGCATCAATTTGAAAACAACTTTTGCGCAGCTTTTAAGCAAACTAATAACTGAAGCATGTATATGTGCAAACATAAGAGATGTTTATTGTATGAGAAGAAAAGTGAATAAAAAGTATGAGAATGCTAGGCTATAAAACCTTGGTTAATCATAATGAAGAGTCAGGATACAGCTTCAAGTTGTAAATCATCTATTTTATAAACAAAATATAAAACTTAAAAAGGACCTAGCAGGTGAATGAATGGAAATATCAAAATCAGCCTCTCTATGATTTAAACTACTAGTGTAATAAAAGGCAGGATTGAATGATACACTGCTTTATAGCTTCTATTTTAGAAACCTTTTAAGCCATGGCGATAATGCTAGACTGAACAGCCTTTCTCTGATAAATTAGATTTTTTTGAAAAACTCTTTCAGTTTATTTAGGAACTTAATTAAAATGTTTTTTCTGTTATAGACATAATACTTGTTTTGCACTATGTAACTAATATTTCATACTTACCGTTATTGTTGCTATGCATTGTAAGTTGACATTCCCAAATTGTGTGGTAATTTCTCCATAGCAGCACATATAGGCAATGCAGAAAGCTCTAGTGTGGTAAGAAAAAACATTTATTTTGAAATATTGATTGTGATATTACAATTTGTACAATTACATAAATACACATAGTGCACAAAATGGCATGCAATACATGTGTGGTAAGTTCATAATGGAATCTTGGAAATTGAAAAAACTCAACACAAGTGCCTCGTTTTTACAAACCTTTCCTCATTCCGTATAAAGTGATTACCATATTAGTATTGTAATATACTATAAAAGACAAATGTGAAAAAATTGTTAATGAAACTTTTCTTTCCTTACAGTTAATTTTTTTCTAAATTTCATAACTTTTGCAAAATTAATGATCAGCCTTAGTTCTACTTGACTGTAATGGATGTACTTAAAGATTATTTACTCCTAAAGCACACACAGGTCAGCTTCCTATCCCAAGAACTTTTTAGAAAGGTTTATATAAATGGAGGGGGGAGTTCAATCTTGATAGCATTAAAATAAATTTATAGGGTAAGGTTTTTATAGCTTAAAATGTTTCTAAAATATTATGCTTAAGGTTACATAAATCAGATCATAAATGTATGACAATTCATAGAGAATCTGAGGGTGTGGTCTTTATAAATTATTTTACTCAGAAATATACAGTAGCTTTAATGAGAAAGTTTTTTATTTTTTTCAGATTAAATGCAGTTTGTCAAAAAGAGAAATTATTGTAACAGGTGGTATTAGTATGGTATAACATATTATGCTCCTGATAATAAAGCCCTCTACATGAAAGATTTTAAACAATCTAAAAATCATCTTTTAGTTGTTTAAATTGGTTAAAATAATTTTTTAAACAATAAGTTATAATACTATAACTAACCATTCAAGAAGATATTTTACTTAATTGCTAATTTCAGATATCAAAAGGAAAATGTCTTTTACTTGTGAATGTAATGGTTCTGAATGAAATGCTCTAGAGAGAAAATGTCTCATAAAAGTGTTGCAATACATATTGTAATGAATTTTTGTTGCAGTATTGCTGTCCCGTTAGCTTTCAATCCTGAAGCATTCTGGTGTTTAATTTGCTTTATTTATTTGCACTAATGTGTATACTTAACAAAACCTTTGAAGAGGATAACTCCCATAGGTAAACATAGTGAGTTCACACATATTTTAAGAAGAAAAGTTGTTGAATGTGCACAAGAATCAAACGTGTGATGAAATGTTTTGTTTAATGTTCGACATTTAAATTGTTGTATGAAAATATGATTAGTGTGTTTTCAATTTTTTTCCTTTAAAATTGCTAGCTTAGTAGGTAAAATAGTTGCAATAAAGTTACTGCATTCTTTTAAAATAGATGCATATAAACAATAGCACAGCTGCACTTTGAGTACAGTCATTCACCAGAAAGAAAGTATTGGTCCTCACACGAGTTTGAATTCTTTAAGTGACTTTGTATTAAAATTATTTTCTCCTAACATATTCTCTAAGGTGAATTGTTCAGAATACAAATTTGAGAATACAAATTTTTCACGGCTAATACACTCCTTATAAAAAGTTACTGTTGGCACCCAACTATTTATCACATCTCATTGTTTGATTGATTGCCACGAAGAAATTTAGGAAAAAAGAAAGAGTTCCTTTTTGTAATATTCCTTGAGTCTTTCATTACAGTAGGTTATGTCAAAAATAAGATACTATTCGTAGCACATTTGTTACTTAAAGCCTTTCAATGTAAAACAAATACTGTGCATTGTTTCTGCTATGGCAGTCGTGCATGTAGAAGTTAATCTGTGAGTAAATGAAATACTGGTACAAATCAAGAATACGTAGTAGAATCAAATCCAAACCAGCTTTAAATTTAATGGGAATGCTTGGCAGAGTGTATGGGAGAAAACCTGGATAAAACAACTGTTTTGTTTTCTCCATAAAAATGAAAATTAATAGGCATTTCCTTCATATAGCATTTTTATGTTTTCAATATTAACACTAAGTGTATTATTCAACAAAATACCTAATTTTTGCTTTGTAACAGGTGTTTCAAATATACAGTCATGAATATCATTAAAACTTAAAATACTGTTAATTGAGAAAGAGCAAAATAGATACAAGACAATCAACAAATACAAATTCAAAAGGGCAGCATACAAATATATTGGGACATAATTGCTCTACTTCAGGCAAGTAGGTATGGCTGAAGAAATAAATTATGACCAGCATGCAGCTTTAAAATTATAAAATAGAAGTATTTATAAACAGTGGAGCTTTATCAATAAAATTTTTTAAACCACTTGTCAAACTATAAAAATACTTTAGCTCCACTTACATTTAAAATTAGGACATGCTTCAAGGACCACGCGTCCCCATCATCAGCTGATGTTTGACTAGTTCTTCAGGTGACCGCCTCCCTCTCCTGGCGCTGTTCAACGAGTTGAATGACGTCTTCCACTATTGGTATTTCGAAATTCATGGCTCTCTTTCTATTCTTAAAAATGTGTATATTTTCCCAAACTGTTAATTCCCAATACTTTTTTGCTGGTACCAAAAGTTTGATTTCTTTAGAAATATTATGATTGATTATTATGATATAATATTATGATAATATTATATTAATAGACAGATAAATCAGCCATAGCCCATCATTTTTGGTCAAAAATATCATAATATTATTATGGATTAGGATTATTGATCAATACAGTTAAAATAATATTTTGAAATGCCTGTTGCATTTATAATACAGTGTGCTAAAAGGAAAAAGGTACCGTATATTTTTAGAAATATTGGCATTCTTCAAAACAAGAAAGAAAATCAGTTGAATCCTAATATTGCTTTCAAATTGACATTGCAGTAATATTTCTTCTGACAAGCTGTTTGCATGTTGCTTTCAAGCTTTATTATATCTACAGTGTAATAAACAAAAAAGTAAAATATAGTCAGATGTTATAACAAAAATACAGTGATTCAGTTATGCAAGGTCCTGGTAGCAAATCAAACAATATTCTTGGTATGTAAACTCAAACAGAAGCATACAATTAATTTTGAGTAGCAAGTATCAAAAGACAAATGTTATAAATCAACCAAAACAACTTTCTATTGATAAAAGCAAATTTTGAGATGCTTAAAAGAAATTAATTTACAACTCATATTAACAATACTTTTTCTTGTTTTGATGAATGCTACCATCTATTAATACTTTGTATTCAAATATTTTTCTTGTACATGTTATGCTATTAGTACTTAACAGTTTATATAGCTGGTTAAACGTTACACATAATATGTTCGCTGTTTCATGAGCTTTCTGCTTGTAAATAATATGTTATTATGAAGTAATTCTATTTTTATTCCTGTAGTATCACTTGAGATACTATACATTTTTCTTAGTGTCTTTACTACCTTTGTGACATAAAAGGATGTAAAGAACAAAGAAAAAAAGAAACCTTTTGGGTTTGTTATCGTGTGCAAAAGTGTTCAACAATGTATGTACAAAACTTTCAGCACTTGAAACATAACATTTACTGAACTTCATTTTAAGTGATAAATGTCTTCATGAATACTTTCTTATTATTATTTGCTCATTTATCAGCTCTCAGTGTGAATAACATTGTTATTGTTAACATTACAGCAACTATAGCAATACTCTGTAAATGCAAAAGTATCTTAATCATATTGTACATTTGTTTATATCTATGTGTATATACAGGAAGTATTGGTTCTGGAGTAATGTTGAAGTGAAAGCAAAATAATAAATATTACATTCATATGTAATAATTGTTATTTATGACTCTGTTCTTATAAGCCTTATATTTTCAAGGAATTGGAGAGTAAATAAATTCCAGTTTCTTATATGACTATAAATTAATGGTTTAACACTGAACTGCTGGAAACCTGTCAGCCTGACAGGTTTGAACCTTATTCCTCAAATAGAAAACATTTATTCTTTAATTTCATCCAAAGCTTTCTAGAAAATATCAAACCTATTATTTTGAAACCTACCTTGAAATTTTTAATAAAGGTTATTATTTGAAGCAAAAGGTTAGAAACAGTATGTATTTAACATTTGAAAGTAATGAGTTGGTAATTCAAACACAAACATCACTTAAAGTATCCTTACTTGGACATGTTTCGGAGAACGGTTTGTCCCCATTGTCAGCAGTTATCTGACTGGTTGGATCCGTGGTTTCCTGAAGTGAGCTGGTTGTCTGTGAGATAGAATATAACCACATGATTAAAATAGCTGTAAATAATGGATACAGTAAACAATTAATAGAAAAGAAAATTTGGAAATTCAAGAAACAGAAACACATATTGGATACCACAAAATTAACAAAATCAAAAACCGAGACACAGTTTAGGAAATTCACATATCATCCCAGAGTGCATCATAAATTCAACAAAATATTCAAGAAGTACAACATCACACTAGCCCCAATAAATAAATTCAGTTTAAAAAACTTATTATGCAACAACCTGCAAGACCCAGTACCTGAAAACAAATCAGGCATATACAAAATCGACTGCTCAGACTACAATAAGTTCTACATAGGAAAAACCAAAAAACCAAAAGAAGTTTACATATTAGATTACAGGAACATATGAGATGTGTGAAATACAAATAAATAGAAAAATCAGCAATAGCCCACCATTTCTGGTCTACCAATCATGAAATTGTACCAAATATAAAACTATTAAAGCCAGCCAGTAATGCAGCCGAACTCTATGTTTGGGAAAAGTTGCTAATTATAAAAAAACAAACAGTATACTTTAAATTTCGAATTGCGACCTGAAAACTCTCTTTGGAAGTTCATCTCACAGACACAGATGCCACCACAGACCACCTGCTCACTTCAGAAAACCACGGATCCAACCAGTCGGATAACTGCTGACGATGGAGACACCATTATCCAAAAAATGTCCAAGTAAGGATAATTTAAGTGATATTTGTGTTTGAATTACCGACTCATTACTTTCAAATTTAATAAAGGTTTTCGCATGCACAAAAGTATCTGCCAATTTACATATTCTGCAGTAATTCATCCATTTATACAGTAAGCAGTTCTTCTATCGGTTCATTTAAAACTCAACTGTAGAAAGAGGGTAGTGAATCATTAGCTTCACTCTCCTGCAGAAAGTAGAGTCCACCTGCATGAAACAGTTGCTGTTACAGGTCTTCAATTTGATATTGAGAATTTGCAGTTAAAAGAGGCAATTAATTTTTCTGGATATAGTGTTATCACTAGGGCCCAGAAGTTTAGCCAAAAAAAAAAACAAAAAAAAAAACAAAAAAAAAACAGGCTAATAGTGACAGTTATACGCTACCTACATCTCGTAAACATAGGAGAGGGGATTGAGTGCCATGCAATTATGCACTGTACCAAGTTCATGGGCAACGGTAATCTATCAAACACAGTATTATAGAATATATTGCACAATTTATTTATAAATTATACAAAACAAACTTATCTTTCCCAGATATATAAATATAAACAAAAGAATCAGTAGTATTTACAATGTGCACAGTAAATGAAAGCTAATTCATTGTGACACTACTGCATTGTTTGTGCATATGCCTCGTGTACCAACAATTATATGCACTACAGCCATTTCCTCTATGGAAACTCATATTCTGTTGTCAGACATGGAGTTTCTAATATCCTGAAGTGCATCTTCGTAGCACAGCTGTAGATATTCCATGCATTTGTCGACTCAGATGGCAATATTTTTCCTGTATATTTTTCTAAAAACTGCTTGAAATAACTATTTTATACTTTCCAGAAGGGGATGTTTGCTCCCACCGTCATGTTGCACAGATCATGACAAAATCTACTGCCTACCTGCATTAATGTTGATGATCTATACCGCATGCACAACTAACTTCACAAATTTTTGGCTAAACAACCAGGCCCTAGTTATCACACATAAGAGTATTCTGTGTGAAAGGGGATATCAAAGTTCAGTCACTCTGCAATTGATGGCAAGAGATCACCCATTTGGTTGGTGGGTTTGTAAAGTTTGGAGGAATATTTTCAATTAACAGAAAATATATCTAATGATTACAATTAGCAAATATTATGAGTCACCAAAACCGTACTTTCTGAAATGGTTTTCTAATAAAACCGAAATTTTAATTGTTCTAATAAATGTAATGCTATGATTTTATTTACAAACTTTCCACAGCATTATTCCCTCACATAAATATGTGGTACATTCCTCAGGGTCATATAGTAGTGCTCATTATGATGATAAATGTGACATCCATCATACAAATCCAAGGATAAACAAGTAACTCATCAGTGTAATACAAACCAGGAAATAGTTGCAATACATATTGCAACGAAAAGAAGTACTGCAGTATGTGGAAGACCTAAAAGAATCTACACATAGTGAAAAACTACTGGATGGAACTGTATAGCAAATAACTGTCTGAAGAAAATAACAGAATCCTGGAGAAATGCAACAATAAAAACAATTTGGGAAACTAACCTGGTCCCATATCAGAGAGTTGCCCTTTAAAACTCAATATTTGAAGTATTTACAAAAATCATAACCAACAGACTCATGGTAGAAGTAGAAGAAAGTTCCAGATAATAAATTCAGATGTAGAAAATGGAGAAGCACCCTGCAGGTAGTCGGATACCTCATCAATCAAATCCAAAAGGCAGTAAAGCATCCAAAGAAAAAATAGTACATTACGTTCATAGATTATAACAAAACTTTTGACATGATAGTCAGAAAAGCCCTAATACATAAGATTGGGCACATAATTGTAGACAGGCACTCGCTAACAACAGTGATCTCAGAAATCTTGAGATTCAAATAGATGATGAAGTCACACTCTCAAGAAAGGCAACACAGACAAATGGTGTTCTACAAGGAGACTCAGTCCATTGTTATTCAATATAATGATGCAAGCATCATAAAGGTATTACAAAAATAAAAATATTTGTAACAGTCTCCACTTAACTTAAGAAGTTGATAATTCCTTCTTCTTTAGAAAAGGTCAATTTCGAAGGCACACCGCCTTCGTCTTCAGTTTACTAAACAAACTCTGTTGTTAAGGAAATCTCGGTTACCGTGCTATTTTCTTTTATTATGTCACGTTTCCAACATTAAAGGGTTTAAAATCTTGTACTACAAATTTTAATAAAATACTTAATAAAGGGAAAGTTATATCAGACAAAGAAAAACATTTTGTAAAGGTTAGTAATCCTGCTTTATCTAGAATTTATGCCCTTCCTAAAATTCATAAGCCCGGTAATAAAATAAGACCTATTGTTAATTGTATAAACTCACCAACTTACAATTTAGCAAAATGGTTACACAAAAAATTTAGTACTTTTGATAAATTTAAAAGTTTAAGTATTAAAAACTCTTTTGAACTAATAAAAAAGATTGATAGTGTTGTATTATCTAAAACTGATACTTATTTCTTTTGATGTAACTGCCTTATTTCCTAGTATTCCTAGAGAAAAACTTTTAATTTATTTAAAAAAGTGGTTGAATTCAATAAATTTAGATGAGGACTTAATAGTTGATTTTATTAAACTTACTGATTTTTGTTTAGATCAAAATTTTTCCACCTTTTCTTGCTGATCTTTTTATGAGTTTTTTCGAAATTCAAGTCACTAAAGCTTTTCTTTGATTTTTAAAACATGGTCTAGATATTTTAGTTAATTTATGGAAATTAATCATTTCTTCACATTAGCCGTATATAGGCTAAGGTCTTTGATAGATAGAGCCAACATGAAAAATTCAATGCCATGGCCGGGATTTGAACCACGGATCTCCTGGTTTCCATCCAGTCGCTCTAACCCATTGAGCTACCATGGTCAACGTGCTGCCCTGACATTAAATGCTCCATTTGACTCGTATATTTTCCCGGTAGACCACTAGGGGTTCTCGCATCCGAGGTACACCGTTTGTGGTGACTTACTATCGTAAGTACTTGAGTCCCAGGCTTCATCATTTAACCTTTATTATTTTAGTTATTGGTCTACCGGGAAAGTATACGAGTCAAATGGAGAATTTAATGTCAGAACGGCACGTTGACCATGGTAGCTCAATGGGTTAGAGCGACTGGACGGAAACCAGGAGATCTGTGGTTCAAATCCCGGCCATGGCATAGAATTTTTCATGTTGGCTCTATCTATCAAAGACCATAGCCTATGTACGGCTAGTGTGAAGAAATGATTAATTTCCATCAATTAACTGGTTCAAATCCCGGCCCTGGCATTGAATTTTTCATGTTGGCTCTATCTAAGGTATTATGTTGATGATATTTTTGCTATTGTTCCTGAAAAACAAATTAATGATGCTTTAAAATTACTAAATTTACAAGATAAAGCTATAAAATTCACATTAGTAACTGAAATTAATAGATTTCTTCCTTTTCTAGATTTGAAAATAATAAATAATAACAAATTAGATTTTGGCATTTATAGGAAATCTACTTATATTGATAATTACATAAAAAATAAAAGTTTTAACCCTTTTTCACATAAATTTGCTGTTTTTAATAGTTTGATTTATAGATTAATAAATATACCCCCAAATAAAGAATAATAATAAAGAATATAAACATATTATTAAATATGCTTTAGTTAATGGTTTTAATAAAGATTTTATACAAAAGAAGATTGAAAAGTTTAAATATCAAAAAATTGTTCATGATATTTCTACTCTTAAAAAAATAAAAGATGATTATAATTTTAAAAAATTTACTTACCATCCTTGGTTTAATAAACATTTTCAAATTTTTTTTAAAGAAGTTGGTATAACTTTAGTTCCTCAAAATAAATAGAGTATTAAAAATTTATTACAATTTTCTAAAAAAAAGATAAAATTCCTAATAATAAATAATCAGGTATTTATCAATTTAATTGTTTGGATTGTGATCAGGTTTATATTGGAAAGACGAAACATAGTTTGGAAACCAGAAAGAAAGAACATTAAATATAAACAAATTGATAAATTGGCCGTAGCAGATCAGTTTTGGTCATTTAACCATGAAATAAATCCCGAAGTTAAATTATTAAAACAATTAAATGGTCCTATAGAGTTCATAGTATGGGAGAAAATATTTATTTTAAAAAATAAAAATTGCATAATGAATTTTGACATACCGGCAATTGATTCTGTTTTTAGATTTGTTTCGTATTCAGATGTTGGTAATGTTGGAAATGTGACATAATAAAAGAAAATAGCATGGTAACCGAGATTTCCTTAACAATGGAGTTTGTTTAGTCAACTGAAGATGAAGGCGATGTGCCTTCGAAATCGATCTTTTCTAAAGAAGAAGGAATTATCAACTTCTTAAGTTAAGCGGAGACTCTGTTACAAATATTTTTATTTGTGTAATATTTGTTGCTTCACTGTGACTAGCTTCATTTTCTGTGTGATCACAAAGGTAGCCCAAAATATCTTGGTAACATTGATAGTCTATGTGGATGATGCTGACACGTCATGTAAGCCATGTTTTCATTACCTGGAAAGCCGCTAGAATTAGTACAGAAATTAAAATACCTTGGCATCACACTGCAGGCAACCCCAGCATCCTTTAGGATACACATGTTAGAAAGAGCCAATGGGATGATAAAAGCAATATTCAACATACAGCGTCCTAAACGACTGTCAATGAAAACCGCAATGGCCCCCTTTAAAATAACCATAGCACCAGTAGCAACATACAAGATAAACCTAATCTGAAACACCTTCAGTTCAGTAGACCTGATCATACTAGAAAAGGTGAAATCAAAATATGTGGAATGCACCCTGGAAATTGGAAAGACAGCACTATCAAGACTGACTTACGAACTAATGAAAGAAAATTTCTTCAAAGAAAACATAAGAATGGATCTGCTCCTAGCAAATATTAGAACCTATGAACAAGCATGACAAATAATAAAGGGGGGGGGGGGGGGGGGAAGCCACATGGACCAAATGATACTCAACCAACTACATTGAGCAAGAAGAATGGAAGGCAGCAAATTATGGCCTCAGGCACAGAGTGACCTGGTATGCTGTTCATAGGTTTCATCACCTGTTCTATATCAACAAGCTTTTCCACAGCCTTAATGAAAAGTATTTTGAAAAGTGTAAAAAGGCATGTGATCGATACCATGTCCAAGAGTGCTAAGAAAACCACACTTCTATATTAAGGCTAAGACAGTGACAATGACAGTAAGTCGTGCACATTTGTGCACAGTTGCATATTTATTTAATGTGACGTCCATAATGACTATGGAATATGTATTCAAGCACTTACCCAGCAACAGGCCTCTGAAAACACATTCATACAGTTAAGTTAATGCCAGAGGTTCTACTCACATAAGTCCTGGACCTGTAGGACCAAAGACCTGGGCCTCCTTCTACCACGGAGTTACCGAGCTGTCCCAAAAGGGTACCTGGCGCCTCCGTAGCTCTTTCCATAGGGCAAGACCTAGAGACTAACAAGCCCCCCATCTGGTCCTGTGGACTCAAGATGGGATGGAAGTGGATATGCCACTTAAGTGCGCCAACTCCAAAATGGGAAGGCTACCGATATGACCTTGGTGGGGCCGCCTGGTGATCTAGCACACCTTCTACTAGCTATGCTGGCTATTACGTGGGAATATTAATGGCTTCCCTCAACCCCGTCCGGAGAGTATCTGATCTCCCACGGGTATCGGGAACCACTGCCTTCTCAAGTCCAACCCAATCCGAACAACTCCCTATCAGGGAGGGGCTCGAATGTTCGACCTGAGGTTCCTCTAGTAACGTCAGAGGCTAGGGGTCCGCAGCGCCCGCAACCCCTCCCCTACGGGAAACACATTCATGCACCACTTTCAGGATACACTGAGTATTTTTTGTCAAAGAAAACTATCTCAACTCCAGCCTTAAAGCAAACTTGGGCTTCTTGAAACAGCAGGCATATGTTTACCACTGAACCATGCAGTCACATTTGAAAGAGCATTGAACAATAATCAACAGAGCAAAATATTGCATCTTGTGTGGTAAAGCTTACCAAACAAGTTGGCGCCATGGTAATGTGAGTGTCTCATATTCAAGGGTCCAAGGCTTAAATCCCCAGTTAATCCAGTTGACCATAGGTTTTTACTGTTTTCCACTTTCATTAGGTGAATACTGGGTTGAATAATTTTATCCACAAATAATCCTATGATCCTTTCATCAGAATAATTCATCTCCTTCACCACTTCACCAGGCATTGGGTTGATTACTCACCTCGCTATGGTTCTTCTGTGATCGAAAGTTTGCTAGCTCCTCGATGGACTACTGACCCAAGACATTGGCATGCAAGTCCTGCAAACAGAGTGTGATCCAAAGAAGAAAAGTGCATTAAAAGTTTTGGTTTCTGTTATCTAGTTCTTAAGTCATTTTGTAATCTTGAGTTACCATGACTTAAGAGATTAATGGATTTCATTCTTCCAATAAGAGCAAATTAAAATAATTATCTGTGCAAATTAAAAAACTTTGATTTAAAAATTTAAGTGTTATAGTTAATATGTGAAGGTCAAAGCTACTGTTGAAAAAATTGAAGTACATGAAACAGTGTTGAAGGCACTAAGCTGTTTCCGAGAACATGAGATATGCTGGAACACTGGAAAGGGTTGAAGACATCTTGAAGTTCTATATGGGCTTAACAAAAGTATCAGAATCTAAAAACTGTCTTGGTAACAAGGATACTATGCCATCAAATAACATCTGCACAAGGTATCTCAGAGAGAACTATTACTTTCCTGTTATGAATGCTATGTTAATGCACATCAATAAGTCCTCATTTTTTGGGGATCTGTTTCTGAATGTTGAATAACTACATTCCCCGTATCATTGTTGATGCTGAACAGTTAAGCTGACAGGAAATTACAATGACCACAATAGAAGTCATAGAAGTGAAAAGTGCATGAATATTTGCTAACCCCTACAATCCAATCAGTCTGGATTATTCATAATTTAATTATTAACGCTTAACAGGAAATGTGTGTGTATCAGACATGCATTGTATTTTATTATGTTGTGTTGGCAATACCAATTCCAGTAATGACCTAAACATATCAATAACTTCTTATTTCATTTGCAGTGTGATGGTGTGGTTCATTGTTGGTCTCTTATTTAGGATCATTTATAATAGTTTTCTGAAAACCTATGGTGTCTGACAGACGTGCACTGCCGGTATTGTGCTATGTTAGCAAGTGTATCACAGGCACCCATTTCCAGGAATGTTATTTTTATTGGTATGTGTATTTTTATCATGTTCAATTACATGATGATTTTACAGAGAATATTTACATTCAGTTTATAGTATTGTAACGGGAGCGCTGGGACACCCTGTGAACCAGCTGGGAACGGAAGGCAGGGGGAGAACCGCGTTAGCCACACCTCCCCCTCGTTTGTCTTGTAGTGGTGACAGGCAGCGGTTGGGAGGAAAAACATCAGTGTGCCGTCTGTTTCTGTCCACCTGGTTCCAGAAATTACGTAATCTGGAACATTCTCCTGGTCACTAGAAACCGGCGATATTCCTATATAAAGAAGGTTACAGACAGACGGGGTTGGTTTTGGTTGAGTCAGTCAGTCAGTTGGTTAGTGTGTGAGTGAGGACAGTTCTTGGTGTAAGAAAGCAGTGTTAGTCAGTGACGTGCTAATGAACGAAAGGATTGTGCAACGGAAGACTGTACGTAACTGGTATGTGCATCGGAGTTTATGTAATCGCGAGGACAAGTGAAATTGTAATGGACGGACTGGTAAATTGTAGCTGTGTGCAGCACGAAATTCTGTGTAATTGGCAAGAGTTTAACTGTAAGTCGGTGGAAATAAAGAACATTGTTGAGTGGTGTAATTGGACTTTTTATTTCACGAACCCACAAAGTCACAGTATTTATTAGGGTTTCTCTTTCTAAAATAATAGAAGTAAAGGATAAGCCTACAAAGACCACAGGACTTAAATTGGAGCATATAAGTGTAGTTGATTCTAATTTTGAAGCAAAGATAGCGAAAATGTGGGATGAAGTGCAAGTAGAGGAGGACTTCAGCTTATTTTCTTCTGATGATTCTAACGCTGACCCTTCTTTTCATCCTAACCAAGAAGATTCATCTGATTCTTTATATGAAACAAAAGGAGGCGCACTATTCTGAGAAATGCAACACAGAAGAAATAAATTGTATGAGAAAGTTGTTTACTTCTTGAAAGAGTTAAAATGTGATGAATATGACCATTTACTTGCTAAAATATGCTCTGTCAGAGAGAAATGGGCATATATGCAAAAGTATGATAAATTAGGTTAATTCATTTTGCTGTTTCATAAGAAGCATTTATATGTATTTAAGAAGCATTTCAGTCCTACCAAAAAATATATGCCCTATCATAAAAGTCCTAGCCCTAGTTATTAATATGCAAATGTGACCCACAATGAAGAGAACTTCAGAAGCTATTCCAAGAATTCAAGTGTACATCACATTTGTTATGAAATTGTATTAAATACATGGTAGTTTAATCAAAATCGTTAGAACCATTTTTGAGAAATTTGAATTTTTTTTAAATATTAATATGTAATCATTTTGGAATTACACAATGCAGTATGTTATTGCAGGGAGATCACAAAAATAGAACTACCTAATATTTCTATAAATAATATTCATAATATATTGAGGTGTATATGTATATTAGGACATCCTGGAAAATGTTTACATCCATGTTTTTTACCCATAACCATTTAACTCCTGAACACAAATCTGATGGATACCTAGTAAGGTTGCAAGATGAAGCACAGGGGGTGACTGGTTAATGCATAAGTCCCAGCCTCTGGTTATCATGTAGGACTGTGTTCATATCCGCTGATAAAGGTCAGTCCCAGGGAGGGCCCATTGCATGAGCTAATGCACTCCTGAAGGCGATTGGGTCCCTCTGTCTTTACATTGGTAGTTGAACAAGGTCCAGGCCACGACTCTCACCTAAGCCGGGGTGGCACCTAGGATGTAAGCACACCATTGGAGACATCTGCAATGGTGGAGGATAATACTGCCATAGTAAATAAATCTATAAAACAAACAAGATAATAGTAAAGGAAGTAGCTGAGAGTGATGGTCCTTGCTACTTAGAGATAAAAACTGAGGAATGAAAGAATTTTTCACCTGTGAACCCATTTCTCATTCCAAAGCATCTCGACAATATATTGAAAGAAATGGCATACTCCTGGTAGAAGCAAATTCAGCATCGCAGGCAGCTAAGGTACAAAGAGCTATAATGTTAGAAATTTACCCTATACATGTTTAATTACATAGAACCCTGAATTCCTTGTGCAGTGTTATAAACACTCATGCTTTGTACGATATGTTAAACGAGATTATTCAGAACCTTCAAAAACAAGGTGCTACGGCAGTGTACCGTGTACTACGTAAAGAGCATTCCTGGTCTCGTACTCCTGAGCTTTGATCGGGTAGACCTCTCGCAACGGATAGAGGCAGGGTATGAAGTAATTCAGGTTAGACCAAACATCCCAAATGCTCTGAAATGCTATAAATGTCAGTGCTTTGGTCACACAAGTGATTTCTGTAATGGTATACCTATATGTGTCAGCTGTGGAGGCCTGCATGAAGATGCATGTGTTAATTGTAGCAGTGAACATTCACCAAGTTCACGATAATACCCTGTTTTATAGAGCATACAATCCAAGAAATCTGGGATAGAGAGAAGGTTCCCTTCTCGGAAGCCTAGAAGCTTCTTCGTATCCACAAGCCCTCTGTTACAATTTCTGTGGCGGCCACACCATAACTCACCCGTAACTAAAACGGGAAACTGGAATGCAAACTTGAGATATATGAGGATGGTCTCAAAAGTTTCCAACCTCAACAAGAAGTTGGCAGCTCTTGTAAATAAAAGCTAGTGAATTTCGCCGTTCATCTATTGACAGTTACTCTCCAAAGGTTCAGCCATTTTGGACGCTTAATTATATAACACTCGTTTGAGTGAATTGATGTGTTTTTATGAAAATGGACAAAATCGAGTATAGAGCTGTCATTAAATATTTGTTTTTGAAAGACAATACGCCTAAGCAAATCAAGGATGAGTTGGATTCTGTGTATGGGGACTCTGCACCATCATTTACCACAGTTAAATTTTGGGCAGCTGAAGCTAAACGTGGCCGTAAGAGCTTGGAATACGAGGAACGTTCGGGACGTCCAAAAATTGCAACCACCGACGAAAACATCGCCAAAGTTCACCAAATGGTGCTGGATGACCGCTGAATGAAAGTGAGAGAGTTGGCAAAGGCTTCAACATGTCAAAAGAACGTGTTTGTCGCATATTAAATCAACAAGTACACATGAGAAAGCTGTCCGCGCGTAGGGTGCCGCATTTGCTCACATTAGACCAAAAACGTGCTTGAATGAACATTTCTAACGCTCTGTTGGCGCAGTTTAGGTGCAATAAATCTGAGTTTTGGTGTCAATTAATTACTGTAGATGAAACCTGGATACACCATTATACGCTCGAAACAAGTTTTCTGTCGGCTGGGAAAGTGA
Source organism: Mantis religiosa (assembly GCA_030765055.1). Lineage (NCBI taxonomy): Eukaryota > Metazoa > Arthropoda > Insecta > Mantodea > Mantidae > Mantis > Mantis religiosa. The sequence continues at coordinate 211,013,207 of CM060947.1, read as the reverse complement.
TGGTGACTGTTTTTTGGGATAGTCTTGGAGTTATATTAAACGATTATCTTCAAAAAGGAAAAACCATTACAGGAGCATACTACGTATTATAACTTGCGGGAAAACGGCCACATTCGCAGAAAAAGAAAATCTTGTTTCACCAAGAAAACGCACCGTCTCGCACCTCAGTGGTTGCAACGGCGAACTGCTTGACCATCCTCCTCACTCACCAGATCTAGCCCCAAGCGATTTCTTTTTGTTCCCTCAACTGAAAATTGCTCTCGGAGGAAAGAGATTTTCGTCAAATGAAGAGCCAATCACCTTCGTGAACAATTATTTTGCAGAGAAAAACGCCGTGTAATATTTGGACAGGTTACAGAGAGGGAGCATCGGTGGAAAAAGTGTGTAGAGTTACAAGGAAACTATGTTGAAAAAAAATCTGAAATTTCAGACCACCTTCGTAAACCATATCAGAGAAAGTTCCTGTGCCTCTGTCACCACCAAAGAATTTGAAGTCAGCACGTACACCTCCAACGTCAGCTAAGTCTACTGCCAATAAGAATACCTCAGGTCACCTGAAGAAACATCGTTGACCAGCAATAAGACCAACCCGCATTTTATATACCAAGCACCAGCAAAAACGTTTAAGACAAAATATGAGGGATCAACCTCCCTAAAAGAAATCGCGAAGTCTGCTCCCGTCAAGTCCAAGGGAAAAAGGAGTCCAACAATATCCTCCTAGATCCTCTTCTGAGAAATCTTCTGGAGAGAACTACGATCAACGACTTTCATCGTTGACCTCTGTGTCCAATCGTTGCAAGGCTCTAGAACAAAGTTTCCTGTGCGGAAACGGGTCTCTTCTGTGGAGGACATGGAGCAGGAAGATCCTGACAATGCTGCCAGAATGGCAGTGAAAAAAAAAAAAGCCAGAACAAACCTGCCGAAAAGTGTTAACCCAACACTCAAGTAAAAAGGCAAATAAAACCAACGACCGCTAAATTCTAAATAATGCAGATAAAAGTTTTGTTATTGATCTTTTTATTTGCTTTTATTTTAATTGTGAATATTTATTTTATTTTTATGTTTTATAAATTATAGTTCAATTTATCTCTGGCAAAACCATTTTTACAAATGCTTATTCTCCCATTTAATTAAGGTTAACCGAGATGAACGTTATCTTATTGCCAATGTTCTTGTAGGTGCAAAGAGAATATGGTAATGCCGTACGTAGACTTTAAGCGACAGTCGAATTCTTAAAGAGCTGGTCACTAAGTAATGTACTTGAAATTTCGTTCTCTTTACATGGCCAAGAGCTCAAAGATGAATAACTGCTTACAATTTGATCAAAGATATGATTGCAAAATTAAGACAGATAGGGATATCTCCAAAATAGTTCACTCCATAAAATATGTATTAGGCGCTGTATGTTTAAGCGATATCTATATTTTTGTGTATTGTCAATGTTTTACGGTTTCCTAGCTATGTTGAAGTAATTCAGAATGAAAAGTATTTCTGAGGACCTTCCTTGATAATTCAACGTACACATTTTATTGTCATAAAAGTATCTTAATCTAGACCGTTAGAGCCATTTTTTAGGAAAAAGTTTTTCCCTTAAAGTACTATGGTACAGGAAGTTTCCTGAACATTTTCGTGCCGCATCTTTGGAAGCTGCTGATATTAGTACCTAAGTTTGAAGTTTAATCGATTTTTCGTTTTTGGTTCTACTGTTCACAAACACATATTTTTCTAAAAATCCTTTTTGGGTAGTTCAGGTGGTCTTAATATACATATTTCCTGCGACCTTTCGACATAGAATGTTTAGATGCAGTCCCTACTTGCTGTACGTAGGCCAGAAAGTAAAATTTGACTGTGCTTCTTTCGTCTGTTGTCTCCTTGTATCTACAACGAAATTGTGTTTCAGTCATTTCTGTTACAAAGAACTATAATCGTTTGTAAGATAGGTTTTAGAATGATATGTAGAAAAAGTAGTATGAATTTAACACGCCAGATTCCACTTCTAGAAGACGCAGCATTTTTAGTTGGTTAGAGAAGCTTTCGCATATTCGTGAAAATGCAGGCTGTATGAGAGATGATACTCCAGGCAGTCTACAGATGAACCGTTCTCCATTGTCTTGTCTCTGCTCTTCCTCTGAATCCACTTGTTTGTGTCCTTGTTTGCCTTTACTGTTGCAGTTATTTCAAAACTTCATGAAGGTTAAACTTTGCATCCCGTCCTGTCCATTCACGAAATTCAGCATCGGTAACGGTTTTGCAAATCTGGAATATTTTTCAATAAATCCACAGGTTTACAATTTTCTGACGCGACCCTGCTTTCTTTAAATCCACTTCTGAGTGGTTCAGGAGTTTTCTCAAGGAATAGACTAAGCTTATTCCCTCGATTTAAACTCAAAATTTAGATATCCAGCCAACTACGTCCAGTATGTCTATTTTATTTATTTTCCTCGTAAGTTTACTATTTAATATTTTTTCTGATTCGACCCCGCTTTCTTGAAATGTTTACCCGAATGGTCCGGCAGCTTTCTCAAGGAATGAACCAGGCCTATTTACAGGGTTTTATTTAAGTATTCAAGATGTTCAGAATACAAAATCTAATAAGTCTATTTTATTTAGCTTTTCTTTTCAATAAGACAGGTCGCACCGTGGCCGAGTGGTTAGACCAACTGACTCTCAGAAAGGCGACCCGGTTTCGTTCCCAGGCGACCGCATCTAAGATTTGTACTGGACAAAGCGGCGTAAGAGCGGGTTTCCTCCGGTGCTCCGATCCCTCGCCATCTCATTCCACCGGTGCTCCATCTTCATTTAATGTATCAGTGTCAACGTCTGCGGTGCCGCATGCAGTAATAAAATTGGGCGTAAAACTCTAAACTTTCCTAAAATTTTGTTTCCTGATTTGTCCACCAATTTCATCCAGGATCGAATCATCTTTATTTGCACAATTTCATTCCAAAATTCAGATCCAACCTACTACGTTCAATATATCTATTTTCTGTAGTTTTTTTTTAAATTTAACATCCTTTCCCAATAATAAAACAGGAAATGAAATAGCTTTGGTCTGTATCTCTTCTTCAGTGCCTTTAAAATTCCTGGTTGATTTGTTGACACGCTGGTCACGCTAGGACGTAGAACGTTTTTATTTCTTTTCGTAACTGTTCCACATCGGAATGCCATGAAAAATAGTTGAGATTGAGAAGTGCTTTCCTTGGCAAATTTTTCGATTTTAGAAACATTTCTGTACAATAAACAAACTGATGAAAAAAATAAAAAATAAAAGCGGTCCTTAAAATGGATCCATTCATCCTCTCATTTTCCAAATAGCATGATCTTAATAGGTATCAGTGCCACTAGAGTATATTTTAGGCATTTAAACGTCCGCGGAGTTTTAATTAGAGTTTTGAGTTTTTCTGAAGAAAAAAAAAATACTATTCATGATGAGGAATGACAGAAAACTGTCAGTGCAAATCGCTGGCACCTATAACACTGCTTAACAAGGTTTTCTTTACAAGAAATCTGATTAGTGAATCTAGGTAATTTTTCATACTGAATTCAGATATGTATTCAGAATTTTTCCATCAGGCACAGTTTGTTTGCGACAGCTACTATTTAAAATCGGATTTTAGCGCTATCTTTGACCCGATAAGGAACCTTTACCTCCTATGTTGCGATTTCAGCCAAGCTGTATATAAGGAAATGGTCTGTAATATGCTGAAGAACCATAAAATAAGGTTGTGCTAGATTGCTGACTGGGTGGATATATGCTGCACATCGTGTGCCATTTGCAATTCATATGATTTGGAGGGAACCGAAGGATAATTTAAGTGATTTTTATTTCTATAAAAGGAATCACATCTAAAACAAATCATACAGTTATGCATCCGAATTTTCAATCTGCAATAAGACCTGTCTTACACAATGAACAGTTCTCTGTAGAGTATATGCAGATACGACCTTAGGTGATAACTCTGATTCTGATCTAAGTGAAACTGAAAATGCTTCAGATGAAAATAAAAATTATCCTACAAATGAAGCCAATACCTGTTAATCAGAACCATAGTTTTCCAAATAGAAAGACCTTAATGACCTGATTCCGGATTAAAATATGTTTAAACAGCAAGCTGAAGGTTTAACTTACAGACTCAAAGGGTGAAATCTAATCCAAAAAGAAGTAAGAATATGTAGTTATCGTGGCCGCCATAGTGATTTCAAGGGCTGCTTCTCTGAAGAAAATGGTATTGTGTTTTGTAGTGATATTTGTTCAGTTATGGAAACCCTTGGGCTTCAACATAGGTTAGATGAGTGGCGACTATTCATAGATTCGTCTAAAGTTAGTTTGAAGGCTGTGCTGCTACAAATTGGTAATGAACTTCGAATACCTGTAGCGCATGCCGCTGAAGGCATAACAAAATATGAAACTAATTTTAGAGAATACACAATATGGAAAATATCAATGGAATATCTGTAGTGATTTAAAGGTACTGCTTTAATGCTTGGTTTGCAACTTGGGTTAAGCAAATTGTTCTGCTTTTTGTGCCTCTGGGACAGCAAAGATAGGAAGTCTCACTATGTTAAATATCATGGCCTAAACGTGAATATCGTATCCCTGGCCAGAAAAATGTTTCATATGTCCCTTTATTGAATCCTGAAAAATATTATTGCCTCCATTGGGTATTAAGTTAGGAGTAATGAAAAATTTCGTCAAAGCTACTGATAACACTGGGCAACAATGAGAATGTTTCGGGCTTAAAAATAGTGAATGTACATGTATTTGCATCTGCTGAATTAAAAAATCACCATAAAAATGATGCATCTCTTGTTTTGAAGATAAAGTGACATTTCATTTTTTAGAGGGAAGATTTTAAATTTGGGGGAATTTTTTGGGAGTTGGCACACCTGTCAAATGACAAAACAAATGCTCTTCAGCTGTTTGTAATCATAGACATAGATACCGTTGCTGTGACTGTGAATTACATGTACTTTCTACTCAAACTAATGCAAAATTTCTGGTTCGCGAGTGCTTTATAGTGTAAAATTTGTACAAATGCCACGAAAATGTGTAAATATGGTGAATATCTTTTGTTATATTTGTGGTGAAATAACATTTTCCTCACAGAAAAGTAATTTGACGCCTCTTGTAAAGACTGCCTATCAGTATTCAATATGAAAGTAGCGGACTAGGATAAGTGTTGGGCTCCACATATATGTTGCAACGCATGTTCAGTTACACTGAGAGAATGGCTGAAAAAGAAGAAGCGATGTATGGCTTTCGCTATGCCTATGGTTTGGCGGGAGTTTACAAACCATACAGATGACTGATATTTCTGCCTGACTCCACCTATAAAGGCAGGATTGTCTATGAAGAAAAGAAGAACAGTTCAATACCCGAATCTTCCATCTGCTATTCGACCCATTCCACATTCCGATAGTTTACCAGTTTCTACTCCACCCAATTGTGTTTTGAAGTAGAAGATGAAGACAGTGTGGAACAAGAAGAACCAAAAAACCTTCAGACCAGGGTCTACATCCCATGACCCTGATTTTGAGGGAAAAGATGATAAACCGCACAGACTGAGTCAATCGGAATTGAGTGATCTCTTTGGAGACCTTGGTCTGTCAAAGGAGAAGGCAGGAATTCTTGGGTCTCGACTACAGCAATGGAATTTTCTCCAAAGTGATGTGAGAATCTCACAGTACAGGAAATGTCACATGGAACTGCTTCCCTTTTTTTGAGAAAAAAATAATCGTATTGTTTGCCGTGACATTAATGGCTTGATGAAATCTTTTAATGTGAACCATGATCCAAATGAATGGAGGCTATTCATAGACTGCTCCAAGGTTAGTTTAAAAGCTGTGTTACTTCACAACGGGAACCTTCTTTCATCTATTCCTGTTGGTCATGCTGTTTACTTGAGGGAGACATGCAAATATGAAAGCTATCTTGGACTCAATTAAATATCATGAACACAAATGGAAAATCTGTGGTGATGTAAAAATCATTGCCATACTCTTAGGAATGCAACTGGATTAAACAAAGCATTGCTGCTTCTTATGTATGTGGGACAGTAGAGATAGGAAATTGCATTACGATAAAGAAGGCTGGCCTGCAAGAAACCTTCACCCCAGCGAGAAAAATGTCGTTGCCAAGCCTCTTGTGGACCCAAAAGACGTTCTTCCACCCCAGCATATCAAGCTGGGTTTGATGAAGAACTTGTCAAAGCTATGAACCGATAAGGACGGGCCTTTAAGTACATCAGAGAGGTATTTTGGAAATTAAGTGATGCAAAAGTTAAGGAAGGCATTTTTGCTGGTCCACAAATAAGAGAACTAGTAAGGGATCCTGCATTTGACCAAGTTTTGGAGGGGAAAGAAAAGGAAGCTTGAGAAGCCTTCAGGGGTGTTGTTCATGGATTTTTAGGCAACAGGAGAGATGACAACTACAAGCATTTGGTGACAGTGCTCCTGCAAAAATATCGTGACTTTGGATGCAACCTGTCCCTTAAGACCATTTTCTCCACTCCCACCTAGACTTTATTCCCTCTTAGTTGTGGAGCTGTTAGTGATGAACATGGAGAGAGATTCCATCAGAACATTTCTGTTATGGAACAAAGATATCAGAGCCGTCGGAATGAAGTAATGCTTGCGGATTATTGTTGCTCTTTGTATGGGGATTCTGTGGAACTCCATCACAAGAGGCAAGCTTAAAGACGACGAAGTCAACAGGCCACCACATGATTCTCTTCAGGCTATCTGTGAAGTATTTTTCCAGCAATTTAGAACTCTTGGCATGTAATTGCCAGTTTAAAAATCAAATGCACTTTCATTGTTGTTAGCACGTATGCAATTAAAATGTATCCATTTCTCTCAATCCGTTAATATGTAATACTTCCACCTTGTGTATATCATAGAAACTAGAGCTAATAAAAGTTTCCATTGTCATATTTGTTTTGCTCAACCTAAAATTAGTAGGAATTGGCTCATGAAGTGCTCGAAACATTCAAAAGTTATTTTTTGTTGCCCATTGTAATCAGTCTGATGGATTCTTGTACCTGAAATTGGAGTTCTCCAAAGTCAGTGATGCTAAACTTAAGGAAGGCACTTTTATAGGACCACAAATCCGGTCATTGATGGGTGATGAGCATTTCGAAGGACTGTTAAATCCACTGGAGAAAGCAGCCTGGCAGTTTTTCAAAAGCTTGGGAAACCATAAAGTAGAAATCTATCGTGACATGGTGACTGATCTCTATTCTTATAAACCTATGGGATGCAACATGTCTTTAAAAGTTCAGTTCTTGTACTCTCACTTAGACTTCTTCCCCGAAAATCTTGGCGCTGTCAGCGTTGAGCACGGTGAGCGTTTTCATCAGCAAATTTCTGCTATGCAAAAGAGGTACCAAAGCAAGTGCAGTTCGAATATGCTAGCTGACTGCTGTTAGATCAATAAGATAGACGTTCCAGATGCAAAGTATGCCCGAAAAACACTATATACCACTTTCTAGGTAAGTCAGAATGTGCAATTATAATTTTGAGTAAAATTGCTAGTTTCGCATTTTTTACAGTGTTATAGAAATTCAAATAAATATCACACCAAACTCCTCCCCGATGGGGAAAACTGGAGGTATATTTGAATTCAACATGAAAAATACTTCTAGAAAATGTTATTTTCATTCGTGTGAAAGAAAAACAGTTAAATTTTGTCGACTTGTGTAATTAGTACGGCGCACGTTACTATTTGGTATTAGCTGAGCTAATATTTTTGGACAGCATCCAGAAACAGTTTGTTGCACGCTACTGTCATTCGTCAAGAACACTCAGTGCCATTTAATCTTTCGAAAAAATGAAATGAAATGTGTAGTGTTTAACGCTCGCTTTTATTACATACGGCACCGCAGGCGGTGACACTGATGATACATGAGATGAAGATGGAGCACCGGTGGAATGAGATGGCGGGGGAAACCGGAGGTCCCGGAGAAGGCCTGCCCCAGCGCCGTGTTGTCCATCACAAATCTCACTTTGCCGTCGCCTGGGATCGAACCCGCGCCACCTTGGTGAGAGCCAAGCGGTCTAACTACTGAGCCACGGCGTGGCCTTAATCGTTTGCTGCTATCGTTAATATCAGATTGACATTGTCTGTAGGCAGTGTTTCGCATCAAGTGACGGCAATATTAAAAGCAGATAAATGTACGTTAGAAGAGGAATTAGCAGAGAATATAATGCAATGTTATTAATGACAGCATAACTCAATAGAGAATAACACCATTCTGCATTTTAAAACATTGTTGCATTTCTTTTTAATCTGATAGGTGACCCTAGACGCACTTTTTTGTGCTGAATTCGAAAATAATCTCTATCTTCTACAATCACATGTTTCAAACGATTGAAATGAAGTTAAAGTTTTGTGAAACCTAATATAAGTTACTTAGTACAAGAATTTTGTATGAAAAACTGGTTCACAACTATCATTTATTTGCACTAATTAATAATAATTACAAGCATATTCATTCATTAATAAATAATAATTATAAGTACATTCATAGGCTTACGTCAATATTGCACTTCACATTGTCTCCCCCTTGATATCGCATGTTGTTCAGAGGTCCCTTTTTAACATCTAACAATAGTCCTCCATATGGGAACAGCCCAGTTTCCTGGATACCTCATTCCCATATTTTTATATTCTGGTGAAATATTTCACCCTGATTCTCACTAAAATATTCTAAATTACCAGGGAAGTAATTCAGATGGGAATGAAGAAATTGTTCGTTGACACTCATGTTGCAATCACTCTATTTGAAATGGTAATTAAAAACAGTGGTTTTCAAATCATTCCGGGCATCCTTCCCTTGTCGACTCACAGTATTCTTGAACTGAGTGTCCATGGTCAGTTTTCAGATTTGTGGGACAACAAATACACCAGCTTTAATTTTTCATAGGATAATGAAGAAAATGTAACACAAAATATCTAAAGACTCAAAATATTTATCTAGATTTTTCCAGAATTGTTTCATTGAATGATACTGAGTGAATAGGGCTTATGCTTTTTGTGCTTTTATTATCGGTTCTACTCCTTGTGTAGCATGTGTACTCAGTCGCACACGCACTCTCTGTCCTTATCGTACTGTATAAGGGTAGTACATTTATGCCATTGAGTTTCTTTGCGTTGGCGAAAAGTAGGTACACGATGTTTTTCACTTTACTGTGGTTTTCAGCACAACCAGCTGTATGCTATTTCAACGGCTACACCACACACAGTGACTTATAACAGTGTATACTCCATGTTCTCCTGTTATTGATTACTCTTTGGAAAAAGCTGCGAAATAAGAATACTCAATCTGCGGGTTAAATTTTCTTTGCCTTCAAAATGTGGGTTTGAAAACATAGTGTTTTAAAGAGTTTAATTTTATTTTTGTCTCCAAGAATGTGTGGTGTTAAATGATCAGCATTCAATGTTTTAAAAGACGGAGTTCCGACGAGTAGAGCTGATCTTGGTGATATAGGGAAGTGTCTATTGTGAACTGAATAGATAGCTTACTCCCGCCATTTTAATACAGAACCATAGTGCGGGAGAAAAATAAGTTACAAGTTATAGTTCGCTTCTCTAGAATATTTGGGGGTTAGTGAAATGGCGAATATAACATTAAATACCGATGCATTTATTTCGCGCATAAAAAAATTGTACTCCGCTTGGAAGGTATGTTATTTTCATTTACATAACCAATTTCCTAGTGTTGTAAATGTTTACGTATGGAGCTATCTCTTTTGTACGATGGTTTAACGTCAACCTTTTATTCTTATAGCAGGCAGCGGATGCCAAAGATACCGAGCCAGGTTATGGCTTTTCGAAAATGGATGCATTAGTTTCTGCCGTTGGAGTTGATGAAGACATTGTTTACAGCAAGTCAATTTCTTTGCAGGTAAGATGTCAGTGCATTTGATATTCTGCCAAAAGATAAAGTGAAGAGTAGCCCGAAACAATGCCAATCTAACTTGCCCTGTTTTTGTGACTAGTCAGCATTTTTCGATTAATTAGCAACTAACATGCTCTTACCATTTGAGAACACACTGACCTCTACTCATTGGGTTTACTTTTCGTCCCGCTAGCATTTTTCCCAAGTGCAGCACCGACTGATTTAAACGAGTACTAAGGGAACCAGCTGAAGTTGCACAGGTTGTTGCCAACCTCTGTACCAAGCCTCTGATTTATTCTATCTTCCAGACATTATGAAAACACTTAAACTGAAGAATAGTGGCGTTGAAGAAATGACATAACGGAAACAAGCTGTTGTTAACTGCGGAGTTATGAAATATGCCAAGACAGCGAACTGTTGCCAACACTTTCTTTTTGTCTTTCTTGTTTCAATATTGTTGAATACAGATGTTACTGACCACATTGCATAGAATTGTCCATCTTTCAAGGTAGAGAATGCTTCTATTAAACAAGGCTGTCCAATAAGACTTGTAATGGCACATCCAGAATTAGCTAAAGAGGAAGACATAATTTGAAACCTGCACCATAAAGTAAAATGCAGACTGTTTTAGGAACATATTACATCCATGAATGTGTCATGTCATGTTTTAACACTATAGAATACTCACAATAACAAATATCTGACAATATCAGTATTACTCGACAGAGCATTGAGGCGTATCGAACTTCAGGTGACCAGTGTTGTGATCGGCCCTTATCGGGTCTTATCTGGTTGATTAGAAGAGTGAAATATTAGTAGGTCGATGTACAGTAAGTTACAAAACACAAATAGAGTGATTGGAAGCTGCGTCTGTATATATATGTTTTCTCGCTCCTGCCAGTGTATGACACATTGCTGTCCAGAAGGCATGATTACATGTGAGCAGACTATACATACACTGGACTCACCATGTATGTGCGGTAAACTGAGGTAAACATCTCTGTATTGCAAATTTTTCCCGATATGCTTTCTCCCTTTGCCATGTAGTATTACTCAACAGAGCATTGAGGCATATCGTCCTTCAGGTGACAGCATTGTGATGGGCCCTTATCGGGTCTTATCTGGTTGATTAGAAGAGTGAAATATTAGTAGGTCAATGTACAGTAAGTTAACAAAACACAAATTGAGCGATTGGAAGCTACGTCTGTCTATATGATATGTTTTCTCGCTCCAGCCGATGTACGACACATTGTTGTCGAGAAGACATGATTACATGTGAACAGACTATAAAACACTGTACTCACCGTGTATGTGCGAAAAGCTAAGGTAAACATCTGTGTGTTGCAAATTTTTGTCGATATGCTTTCTCGCTTTGCCGTGTAGTATGTTTATATCCAAGATATTAATACATTTAATTAGTTTGGTTGGATCTGTCGTGCTGTACTTTGGTTATGTGGTGTTGGTATTTTCAGCAATGCATATTTTCACTGTTGAACAAGTATTTGACAATATTAATACCCTTATATCCAAGAAATCATTAATAATTTTAATTAGTTTGGGTGGATTTGCCATGCAGTACTTTGGTTACGTGGTGGTGGTATTTTCAGTGGTGCATGTTTTCACTTTTGGCAATGCTCTAGCCAGAGAGGGCACTGTTGTGAATAACCCATGACTGCGTAATCTCACATTGCATCACTTCCATGTAATGTTCCAATTGACTTAACTTGATTATATTGTTATCTCTTTAATTCTTTCAAGCAAAGCTTTTTAAAGACTATTGGTAGATGGTGGTATGGATATATTATCCATTAGTGTTTCTTAGAGGTTCCTGGCAAACTGTTAATGTCTTCAGCTCCATTGTTATTGGATGTTGGATCAAACCCACAGTTTTCAGTCAATTTCTGATTCAGAATCACTTTCTTCTAACTTTATGATGGAATTGTCCAACATATCAATTAATCCATCTTTTTTCCAGTACATTTCGTCTATCCCCTTCACATCTTTCACAGGCAGCCTTCCAATTTTCTGGAGTAATTGTACTCAGAATTTGTGGCAAAAAATTTATACTTTCATATTTTGCAGAAGAGAGACCCAACAAGCTCTTTACATGCATTTTCTTTTCAGATTCCAGTAATTGAGTAAATGAAATGTGGTAATTAGCTCCATACAATTGTCTGTACATTACAAATCTACCTTCCAGAATGTCAGTCTGAAATTTGCCTGTTAACACATACTTGACACCAAACATCTTGAGATAAACACTTATTAACTCACTAAGAACTGCATTCGTATGATAAAGTGCCTTGTGTGTCTCTCTTGAAAGCTTATGTTCTTTTTCAATTGATTGCCATTTATCAAGCCACAAATTAAAATTTTGTAAAAACTGTAGCCTTCGATCATTTTCAGTGAAGCCCTGAACAGGATTTTTAATATTCACTATTCTCCACCAGTCACCAATGATTTTTACAAAGTGTGCTGTTGCTTCACTTTTGACATCAAAGCAAAGTAATGCAGCAATTGTAGTCTCATGAAAAACATTATTTGTAAAATTTACATTCTGCCTTTCAATGAGTGTGGGATACACACTTTTATAATTTAACTTTGGAGCTGCTTTCATTAATGGAGTCCTGTTACATTCAGACTTGTATAAATTTCTTAAATCGACAAATTTTGCTTCCAATACATCACTGCCAGTCAAGCTGAATGATGAAAAATAAAATGTCTTATCGTTATCATGCAAATTCAGCCAATTATTTCTCACATTCTTGAACATATGTACTGTGTCAAACATTACATTTGGTATGAGCAGCATCTGCAGTAGGGAATGTGAAATAGTAAGTACTTTCAGAATTACTTGTAAGCTTCGTAAATAAGCTTCTGTTTACAGCATTATTGTCACAAATAATGGTAAACACTTTCAAGCCACAAGATATAACTACTCAAAACTTCTAAAGTTTTCTTATATAGTTCTTGTCCTGTCATGCCTTTCACAGGATATAAGAATACAATCTCTTTCATATTTCCAAATGCAGAAGAAACCAGAAAAGCTTGTACTGTTTTAGCAGGCTCACTTTCCAGTGAATTTTCAGCAGAGCCAGTTATTTTACCACCTTTAAACTGAAACTTAGGGTTTACATGTATCTCATCTAACTGCAGAATTACCAATTTTTCCAATTCTGTAAGTTTACTTGCAACACTTTTTAGAAAGTGAGCATTATTTGATGCATTCGTTGGTGAAATACAAAAGGAGGAAATCAAATTCTGAAGGTAGTTTTGGGTGTGGTAAGCAGAGGATGTTATTCTGATACAGAGCACTGTAAGCAGCTCTGGGCTGTTCATAGATGAGGAAAGCATACTGACAGAATATTGTTTCCTCATCATGCCACTCAACAAAAGCTGTTCACATAAAAAATCAATATTTGAATTATCTAGAGCTTCTGATTTACCTTCTAAAAATGTCAAGCATTGCTTCAACCTTACTAAAGAATCCTCATTTGAATTTTCATTCATGCTGTCTATGCTAACATACCTTAGTAATATATTCTCCAGTTGCGACCATTTGGTAAGTTTTAATGATGGTAGAATCCATTTCAATTCACTTGAACTTACAATATAGTTGCCCACACAAATTTGGATACTAAGTGTGTCATCTACTTTTACACTTTTAACAACTTTAGGTATGCCTTGAAAACACATTTGATAGAAGCACACAAAATCAGAGAAAACAACCTTTTGACATTTGTTCAGATTCCTTATTTTATTTTCACACCTTTCACATAAACCACTAAAACCACTTATCACATCATCAGCCAACCACTGTTCATTTTTTCTTTGAAGTTCCTCGTCTTCCTTTCGCCTTCTATCGTCTGGATTTGTTTGAGCAATGCCACTGAAGCTGCCAGCTGATTTGCTTAAATACTTTGGTAGATTGGGGAACAAACGAGGCACAGCAGTATCTTTCAGCTTTGGATGAGGAAATGTAATTTCATTGCCTTCAGCATCTTTATACACATCACATTTTATCACATCATCTGTTTCAAAGTGATTGATGCACACAACCGATCTTTTAGATGGATTCCAGTTCTTCCTAGGAATACATGTTACCCATTTAGCGTGCATTTCGGGGTCTGAAGGAAATATGAATACAGTAACATAACCTCCTTTACTGGATTCGTAATTGCTACTGCATTCAGGAACACAGCACTTATCAGGCATCTGAAAAGAATGCAGGTGTAGTTACCATTAGTACCAGAGTAACTGAAAGCATATGAAGCAAAGGGCTTACCATTTATGTTTGGCATTTGAATGATTTCGTTTGTCATTCTAAACCTAACCTAAACGGTACTATCTGAATTATAGTACGAATTATTTTACAAACTATCACAAATCTTACCTTAAATCCTTGATTTTAGTAGTGTAGTATAAACATGTAACTACACAGAAAATGAGGTAAACGTTTACCGTACCGCACCGCAGAGAATATTCTAAAAATATTTAAAATAGGCAACTGCAAACTTCGTAAGGCCCGTTTAAATCAAAGTAGAACAAGCCATCTTCACAGTGTTGCCGATTCTATGCATTCCGGCCTGTGTAGAGTCGGCCTTGCTGTACACAAAGACAATAGAAACGTCTTGGATCTACATGCAAACACAAGAACACATCAATGTAAAGATAATCGTCACAAAAGAGGCATAGCTGTAACATTTTTATGCTTATTGAAGTAGGGAAATGCCGCCTACATACTTTTTTTTCCGGGAATTTCTAATTTAGATCCCGATGCCTGACTTTCTTCTCTAAAGTAATTTTCGTTCCCAATCTTAACCACAGTGTTCTTACTGATACCTACAGCACGTGAAGTCCTATCAAGTACCTTAGAGAATGGAATAATAGGCTCCCCTTTCAATTTGTCTCACAGAGCATATTATTTCCTGTGCCTGTCCTTTAATTGGAATACCTTTACCAAATATAGTTTTATTTGGTTCCCAAGCACGTTCAGGTTTTTGCCTGTCACTATTTTTAGACATAATTAAACATTCATTAAAACACAGTTGCAAATAATCACAACACACGTGCAGATACACGAACTCACGCACGTAAACCAAGGGAAATTGTCACAAAATGCAAAGGAACTTGCCAGCACAGGATCTCTAACTGTTGTAACCTTATATAAAATAACAGCAACATATACGTGAAGGCAATCTGTTTATGCAATGTTATCAGAAGAGAAACAAAAACCAAGGTATTGTGTTTACTGCAGCATTTGCATAACTTGCTCACCCGCAAATCATGCTAAGCACGTGAAAGAATATCGGCAACCAAGGTTTAGCATCTAACATTGTCATGGAAACGTCTCGTCCCTAATTGGTCCTTCTAATGGTCACTATGACAACCGTTATGATGCACTCATCCCCTGCCTTTTATTTACAGCGTTTTTCCACGTGCTTACTGTTAATCTCATTCTAGTTTGGCGACCAGTATAGGGGGAAGAAATATCACGGTTGCATCATTGAAAGAAACTGAATTATCTGTATGATTGCGATCACTATTAAAGTATGAAATATAATTCACTCCTATCAGAAATTTGCTTTAATTGAGCATGTGGAGTTCACCAGCACAATCCACGCTGGAAGATTTAACCTGCAATTTAGTTGAACGGCTTAGTTATGTAAATGAAAGGTTAGCTTAGATAATGGTTATAAAGATGTATTCATATATATTGACAGAAATCCTGCACAGTATGGTTAACACAATAACAATGTAATGGGGATAGCGGACCTATTGCCACAATGCATCACACACGTAAGCTTAGAGAGGGGAGTATGCTGCACAACCTGACTAAAAACAAGGCTTACCATTTACAAGTCAAAGCTCACTCTCAAGAGATTTGAGTAGCTAATATTGCAGCTCTTCTAAATTAAGGCACCAAATTCATTGATACCAAATGGCAATTTGTCTTCCTCCTCTGCTGATGGTGTTGTTCTGGCCCATCTTCATCCTTTGCATGCTGATCTTGACCTGTTTCATTATTTTCTTCCTGTTCACTGTCACTTATCACCAGTGTCACTTTTTAAATTAATAACTCCTCTTCTGCATCCAGAAGTCCCTTGGTTCTCATATATTCCACTTCAACTTTCCTTACATCTTTCAATGCTTCTTCTATTGTGATTGATTTTATTTTTTCATCTGCAAGTTTTATTACATCATCCAATTTAAAAATTACATTGTGTTTGGAAACCGTTTTTTAACATGGCTCATATTAGTTCTATGGGGTTCAATTCTGGGTGGAAGGGAGTAGTCTTGTGCTTCTCAAGTATTTTGTCTATTTTATAGGTAGGTGCTGGTTTTAGGAGTAGTATGAGCTGATAAATTTCAGGGGGACTGCTTTCAGACCCAGGTGTTGCCTCTGATACCCTATCCCAGATTTTCATAGCTGACCCAGACCTCGTTCCTTTTCATAAATCTATAGACATTGCTTATTACTTCTCGTGTTTATGAATGTAGCACCTCATTTCTTAATTTTCTGCAATTTCTAAATGCTGTCCCAGAACCAGGAGACACCACTTTGTAAAACATACTCTAGTATTCCACAGTAACTCTGCACTTGTTTTCCTGCTCATATTTGACGTGCAACTGACCTGCTCTCCCCTCCAGATAGGTTTACTGCTCAGCCTTTCTAGTTTTTCTAAGATCTTGCCACATTTGCTTCTAATTACAGATTTCTCCCCAGTATTTAAACCCTCACTAGCAAAATCCTGCAATAAAATTTTCCATAAAAAGAGGCAAACAAAGGAATCCCTTTGTATCAGAAAAGATACAAAACTAGAATTTGGCATATATAGGAAAGAAACACACACAAAAAGTTTCATAAAATCAGTTGGATATAACCCAAGAATTCACAAGCAAGCTGTTATCAACAGTTTAACTTACAGGCTGGTTAATATATCCTTAAACAAGATGGAGTATATCAAAGAGCACAATCATAATTCACATTCCAGAATACAATGGATTCAGTGTTGAATTGGTCAAAAAGAAAATTAATAAATTCAAAAGACAACAGAGATGCAGACAAATAGCTACTCTTTCCCCAATCAGTGATAAAACTTCATACAGAAAATTACATACCTTTCCAAAGCTACATATCTTTTCCAAAAAGTGTTCAAAGAATACATTACTTTGGCCCCACAAAACAAATTCAGTGTACAACACCTTTTGAAATCATATAATACAAAGGAGAAACCCACAGACTAAAAATCAGGTGTGTACCGGTTAAACTGCAAAGGGTTTGACAACTTTTACATTGGAAAAACTAAAAGGAATTTGAACATTAGGCTTAATCAGCATTTTAGGAACACCAGGAACAAAGAAATTGACAAATCAGCGGCAGCATACCATTTTTTGAATGATAATCATGGTATAGAACAAGAAATCCATTTAATAAAGTGTTCAGGGTCCAACTGCATTAATCACATGGGAAAAGATATTCATAAAGAAATATGAAGGAAAACTGTTCAATTCAACACCACCTTTGAAGAACACCGAAACTTCAAGTTCATCATGATACCAACAGAGATGCCCCTATTGCCTCCAAGGAGTTCACCAAATGAACTTTCAATAGTCAACATTAGCTGAGGTTGTTAGGAAGGTCCTAATAAAACGCATTCTAGGTAAACACTAGCAATATATGGAGCATTGAGTACTTACTAGTTTGACTCAAAATTGTTAATCTTGTCCATTGTATCATAGGCCTTACTCATAATAAATGTCATTATTTGGTTCTCATGGTTCACGTATTATACATTGATTACTTGTCTATTTAAAAGGACATTGATAGAGAAAGGATAATTTACATATGTCAAATTAGTCAACAGAGTAAATAGCCATATCAAAAATGTGTAAAAAAATATATTCACAACATTTAGATATCCAGGAAGAGTATTTAGGTGAAGTATACTGTGTACCCACAAGAACACAAGAGAGGAATGAAGGGGAGAGGGGTTTGAACTATATCTGCTCTGAATCTACTTCTTTACTAGGAAGTGAATGTATGAGAGTGCATATGGGTCACCCGGGTTGCCAGATCTAATACTTGTTGAAGTAACTGCAGTGATAGGAAATGAAATGTGTAGTGTTTAACGCCCGCTTTTACTACATACGGCACTGCAGGCGATGACACTGATGATACATGAGATGAAGATGGAGCACCGGTGGAATGAGATGGCGAGAAAACCCGCCCCAGCGCCGTGTTGTCCACCACAAATCTCACTTTGCGGTCGCCTGGGATCGAACCCGGGCCTCCTTGGTGAGAGCCAAGCGGTCTAACCACTGAGCCACTCAGTGATAGGTATTATGTATGGGTGAGTTATGTGACAACACTTGCATATTTTAAACGAACCTAACATCCTTGTCATACTTGAAAGGCAAACATAAACACCATACGGACAGCAAAAGTGATTACGTTGTACATTCCTCTAGCTTGCCTTCTTGTGCTGGGCAGATAGTACTTTAGATTAATAGTTGCAATCAGGTGATAATTAAAGCAGTTTATTCATTGACAAGTGCAAAAAATGACATAAAATGTCATAGTTTTGCAACAGAGAGTATTAAAAGAATTACTAATTATAACAGAGAAAGATAGATTATTGGAAAGAACAGTTGAGAGAAAGAGCAAAAGATAGGAATGTTTAGTCTGTATGTCATTGTTTGAAAAACATTGCAGCCAGTATGCATTTAGTACAAGAAACATAATTACTTTCTCTTGCGTATTGAATAGTGCTCTGATTTGGTAGGTATATATGTCATAAAGATTAAGTTTCATGGAGACCTGTATTATTCACAGAGGGTCACAAAATGATCCATCAATAAATGTGCCCGCCTTGATAGCGTGGTGGTAGTGTGTCTGCCTCACGTTCAAGAGGTCCCGAGTTCAAATCTCGGTCAGGGTGAGTTACCTGGATAAGGGTTTTCTAGGGTTTTCCCTTATCCTGAAAGACGAATGTCAGGTAACTCTAAGCTCTATGGACCCTGGGCTCATTTGAGCATCATTTCACCCATTCCATTCATCGTCCGATATGACTTAACGTTGGAGGACGTAAATTACAAAAAATTAAAATCATTAAATGTTTAAATTTCATAATATATGGCAATGAGGGGGCACCATGTGGTGTATGGAAGATATTTCACCTTCATGCCATTGTAGGGGAGCCACGTGGATTATATCTGCAGTGGGGGTTTCCTGCTAGTTGGATTGATGGAAGGAGAGTTATGTGGTGCTCCAAAGAATCAGTAAGTTCGTGATTACCAAGATTATCACACAATTAAACAAGAGGTATCTTTAGTAGTGCAGAGGTAATGAATCAGTGCCACTACTATACGGGAAAATATATACCGTTCAGTTATGATTTTCTCATGTGTACATCTATTCTGTTTTTGTATAAGCATTTGAAATATCTTTATGCAAACAAATCTCTGAAAAATTATGCTTTCAATTTTTTTCAATTCTCTCAAACCAATTCATGAGTATACCATGTAAAAGTCATTGTAATAACTTATAGTACATTTTGGACAACATTTCAGAAGTTCTGGTGTCAGTGATATTCTCAGATTATCTTTTTAACTAGGGTCATCGTTCTGTATGTTATACCTGCTCAAAAGTAATTATATAAGTCATTACCTTTACCTTTATAGTGTGTTTCAAAACACATTTCAGTATTTCTAGTAATAGTACCATATTACATTTTATTTTTAATGATAGCTTGTTTTATATGAAAATCATCTTCTGTTTCAATCACATGGTGAAATCTGACTAAGGTAGTACAGCTGACACCATGACATTAATATACAGTTACTATATTTATTCAATTATAAGGCAATTTGTGATGACGGAAAACTGAGAGTATTCTTGGATTAGTTAATATGGGATTATTAATAAAGTGTAATGATTAGTAATAAAGGTCAATTGTCTGTACTTCTGTAATCAGAATAGCGAGATAGAGCTGCAAAAGATGAGTTGTTTGAGTCTTTATCATATGTTGCTAAAATGATATGAAAGGACTGGATTTCAGCGGTTTTATTAGAGTAAAATAATGGACATATGCTTGCTAACTACACAATATCAGCGTGTATGTAAACAGAAGGTCAGGAATGTGAACACAGAACTACCTACCCAATATCTTGAACAATAGCAGGCTCTGTCAGTGCTTGAGATGTTTTAAATGCATTCAGAGCTATGGCAGTGTTTACAAATCAAGAAAGAGTATTTAGATATGCTTCTTACTTATGGCAAAGCTGACTGCAACATACCTGAAATGCAATGCTGTATAGGGATAAGTCTCCCAGTAGATGATTTCCAAACCCAAGATCATTTGCTGCAGTAGCGAAGTGAGTGCGAGAATCGGAAAGTGTGATTCCACAACTGGAAAACCGAGAACACAGTGCTTGAATGTAGTACTACAGGCAGAGAAAGCACTTTTGCAGCTGGTGGAAGAGGATCTTAGCGCAAATATACAAGGTATGGCTCGTACTATTGCTGTATCAAATAGAACAGTTCGTAGAACATTGAAAGAACAGTTACTGCACTCATATCACATTCAAATGGTGCAGCACCTTGGAGTGAATGATTATCTGTCTGGAGTGGCATTCTGCCAATGGCTGAAAGAATAGTATGTGCTCAATCCTAATTTTTCATCATAGGTACTAGTGACTGATGAAGCATGTTTCACATGTAATGGTGTATTGAATTTCCATAATCAATATACATGGCCCTTTGAAAACCTTCATACAGTGCGACAAGCTCATTTCCAGCACTGATCATCTCGGCTGGAATAATTGGAGATAAAGTTGATAGGCCCTTTCGTATTTTGCACAAGATTGACTGGAACAACTTACCAGCAGTTCCTAAGAAACAATCTATTCTCTCTTTCGGAGGATGTTCCTCATCTCACAGGGCAAAACATGTGATTTATGGATGATGGGCCACCCCCTCACATCAGTAAAGTTGTTTGAGATTTAAATTGCACCTTTTCTGATCGTTGGATAGCCTGATTAGACTAGTCCCTTGGCCAGCAAGACCATCAGATATCAATCCTTTAGATTATTTCTGGGGACATCTGAAAAGTAAGGTGAACCATAAGGAGGTTGTGCTACCATTGATGATCTTCGCACACGTGTGTTTGAAGCAGCACTAGAGATCGGGCAGAATACAGAACCACTAACAAGGTTAAAACTTCAAAATCCATTTTCGTTGCACAGTCTTATTTATTTTGAGCATCTTTTGTACGTAGACATCTTGTCAATGTTGCAGTTATTGACCATTAATAAATTTCCGGTTTAGCAAAATTTGGCTTTGATTTAATTAAACATGATGCACCTGAATGAAGTATTTCTATAATTAACATATGAATTTGTTATCCTTGATCATCTTACGTGTAATATGTTACATAATTTTTTGTTTAGGTCTCGCAAATGCAATCGAATAGCTTAAAAGACTACCACTCCACTCGTTATTAACAGTAGCTGATAAACACAGGCACAAGGCAAACCAGATTTCAAGCGCTGGCCTAGGACTTCACCTGTTGGAGGTGGAACACATGCCGGGTTGCAAACCAAAACCAAAATATTTTGCTCTGAAATGCTAGACTGTGTTCAGTTATTTCCTTTATCTTTCAAGATAAATTGTTATGGGACTTCATAATTTGTCATTTTTGAATCTCCCAGCTTGCAAAATCTGTGCACTCACACCCCTAACATCCTGAGTCAGAAAGTTAGATCATTTGTAGTGTACATACATAATAATTGTATTTTGATTAGGTTAGATTTAGTTTAGGTTATATGGTCATCATACACGAAAGATTAGGTTAGAGCTTGTTTTACATTTACACTATTTTTCCCTCATTCCCCACTTGTCACCTAATTACATACTCTCAAATTTCAGTTCATTAAAAGTTTGCATGTTTTTGTTTTCCAAGGTTGGCAATACATTATGCATTGAATGAAAGCAAGTATACCATGTGCAGTGACCAGGCAGGTATAGCATGACAGTATGGAAGTTTACCAAAAGTATTTGTTTCATTTGAAAGTCATGTTATAATGTCAATATATTGCCATGTTCCTTCAATCTCCCCCTAGGTGCAGGAACTGAAACCTACTAAAATGACTATTTTGCATTAATTTTCATGCTCTGTGTTTACAGATGATCATATCACATGTTTTATACACAGGCATAACTTTCTGGTTAGCTGGCCATCAAGGAGAACAATCTCTAGGCCTCTGACAAATGCTTTTGGAATGTAAAAGTATTAGATACATTGACTAGGTTAGTGTATGTAGGTATATGAACGGAATGACAGGACTGTGTTATCAAAATTTAGCCCTTGGTAGATTATGATGCCTAGGTTAGCACATGCGAGGAGGATGATAGGGTCCTCTAATATCAAAATTTAGCCCATGTTAGATTATAAGGCCTGGATTAGTGTGTATATATGAAAAGTATAACAAGAGTTACGTGTTAATGAAATTTAGCCCACTAGGATGCACTGCTTAGTTTAGTAAGTGTATGTGAATGGATGACAAGCTCCAATATTAACTAAATTTAGTCCATGTTAGGTTATGATGTATAAGTTACCAATGTACATAAATGGTTTGACAGGATCCTAAGTTATCAAAATTCAGCCAATGTTAGAAGAAAAAAAATATATATTTTGCTAGTGACATGTCAATAGGCAGGATCACCTAAGTACTACTGGTGTACCAGAATTTCGCTCTGCAGGATTCTTTTACAGGTCAGTAAATTTATTGACATGGTTCTGTTGCTTTTACACAAACTACCAGTCTGGGACAGATTTGAATCCATAAGCTTGGGGTCAGTAAGCCAGTACCTAAAGCCTGTGTTAGGTTACAACGCTTAGTTTAGTGACTATCTGAACAGCATGATAGGATCTTGTGTTACCAAAATGTATCCCATATTAGATCAACGATGGTTAATGATAGTTGTCTTTTTAGTTGTTATATAATCTTAGGCTTCCAATACACACCATTTTTATTTCATTTACCATTTATTTCAGCCAGTCACAAACACTTGTATGTTCATATTACACGAATTACTAACATTTTGCACACGTTTTTATAATAGGTTGGCAACCTCCTTGTTACATACTAAATGTCACTAGGCACCATTTACAATAATGTGATACTATTCACATCTGTTGTGCGTTAAAATTTTCCCAAATTATCTTTATTTTAAAGAATATATAAGATTAAGTAAGTCAGGCTTCTTTGTAGGATGTGATGTGTCAATGTTTTCAAAGGTAGCTTTCCCAACCCAGACTTCCCTTCACCTCAAAAATGTTTCATTCCTTTTTCAAAAATGACTAATTGTTTTTGTTAAGATACATATGTTTCAGAATTTGCTTTACAAAATTTATATCTTGGAATTTGTGCAAATAACGTGAAGTTCTTTTCATTTGAAGTGAATTTTATATAATTGGTTAACCATAAAAAAAAAAAGGGACAAAAAGCTTACTACATAAAACATATGCTTCTCGTTCAAGTACACAGTTTGTTAAATTCATTTTTTGTGCCATTAACCACTTCCAAGGATATTTTTTGAGTTGAATTTTTAAGTGCTAGTGTTGTCACTCTCAAGTGTTGTCGCTTGTTTTTTTAATTCATTTATTTTCTTTTTTCCTCATGATCAGACAGTGCTTGGAGTTTCAAGTTCATTACTTCGCAACATACTTTTTAAAAATCATTCTCTTCAACCTGTCTAAATTATACCTACAATGTAATTTGTTATGAAATCATTTATCCAAACATTTTGATTAAGAGGTTTCTAATTCTTAATAAACTTTTATAAGATGATTTGTATAAGACTGGATATAGAAAGTAATGTGAGAGTAGCATGTACTTATATTTCATTATGTGCTTTTGAATCTGTTTTTCAGTCTTGGCTCCTTGGATATGAGTTGACAGATACAATCATGGTAATAGCAGAAGAAGAGATTCATTTCCTGGCCAGCAAGAAGAAAATTGACTTTTTACGGCAGATTCAAAACAACAGCAAAGATGAGAATGGACTTCCAGCAAAACTGGAGCTGCATATTCGTGATAGGGTGCGTGCTCTCTAGGTTTAAAGAACTATAATATAGAAGTATTGGAGAAAGTATATAAAAGACAAATTTATTAGAAAGTGAACACAAATATAATCACTTAGATTATTTTCTGATTTACTGAAAGTCATCCTCTGAGAATTTTTATCCAGTGTAATATCAGATTTGTTGCCAAGTAGTAATGTTACTGTTTTCTGAGATTTCTCCTCTAAATTCCAGGACAATACGATTAGTGTTGGTGCATGTGTAGGGCTGTTGACCAAAGCATAGCTGTTGAGCATGTAATGAATTAATGAACAATTTATCTAAATTGTTGATAGATACTATGTACTCTTCTGTTTGTAGACTGATGAAGACAAAGCAAATTTCAAGAAATTAATTGATGCAGTCAAGAAAAGTAAGAAAGGAAAGACTATTGGAGTATTCAGCAAGGACAATTATCCAGGACAATTCATGGATGCCTGGCGGGCTGTACTGAAGAAAGAAAATTTTGAAAATGTAAGTGTACATTATTACTGTAAAATATTGTGACACACTTCATTTGTCTGTTTGAAAAATTATAAATTCTTCTGGACTAGTTTCGAAATACATTCATTGCATCATCAGCTTGCTTAGCATTAAATTCTATGTGATAATTAGGGGCTGGAACTTTAGCCAAAATATTTGTGAAGTTATACTGGTCGTCAGTCTAGAAAGTGATTGACATTTCGTGTGGAGAGAGAGGCAACGTTGCTGCTTGTTGCTGCCACGTGCCAACCGTGATATGATTACGTGTGCGAAGGTGATTCAGTTGCTACTGCGATGATGATTATTATTATTATTATTATTATCATCATCATTATTATTATTATTTATAATACTATACACAAATACAATAGTAAAGTCGTGGATCTACATGCAAGAACACATCAATGTCAAGATCATCGTAACAAAAGAGGTATACCTGTGACATTTTGATGCTTATTGAAGTGGGGGAAATGCCACTTACATACTTTCTTTCCAGGAGTTTCTAATTTAGACCCTGATGCCTGACTTTGTTCTTTAATATACTTTTCTTTCCCAATCTTGACCACAGTGTTCTTACTGATACCTACAGCACGTGCAGTCCTATCAATCACCTTTGAAAATGGAATAATAGGCTCCCCTTTCAATTTCTCCTCTTCGAAGTATTCTCATATTATTTCCCGTGCCTGTTCTTTAATTGGACTACCTTTACCAAATATAGTTTTACTTGGTTCCCAAAGCACGTTCAGGTTTTAACTTGTCACTATTTTTAGACATAATTAAACATTCATTAAAACACAATTGCAAATTATCAAAACACATGCACAGATACATAGATTCAGACACATGTAAACCAAGGTAAATTGCCTCAAATAAAATGCAGAGGAACTTGCCAGTATCTAATAGGATAATAAACAATTTCGTACTTTGATAAATTTGGGAGCTTAATATTAAAAATTCTTTTGGTCTGCTAAATAAGATTAGCAATATAGTATTATCTAAGAATGATAAACTTATTTCCTTTGATGTAGCCGCTTTATTTCATAGTATTCCTAGAGGAAAACTGATGTTTTTGAAAAAATTATTTGAGCTGTGTAAATTTGCATAGGAGCTAATAGTTGATTCTGCTAAACTTACTAATCTTTATTAAATTATAGATGAGTCGTATTTATTACACATCAGCTTCACTTACGTACCTATATTGAGGACATGTTTCACAAACTATCGTTCACATCATCGGCTCTAATGCGACTTAGGCAAACAATAGTTTGCGAAACATGTTCTCAATATAGGTACGTAAGTGAAGCCGATGTGTAATAAATACGACTCATCTATAAATTAATAATTATTGATCTTTGGATCAAAATTATTTCAATTTTAATGGTTAATTCTTTCAACAAACTTCTGGTTTCTCAGTCAGTATAGCACCTGCCTGCTGTGTGAGGAGGTTCCAGGTTTGATTCCTGGCTGGGGGTTGGGATTTTTCTCTAACCTCATCTTCGCCAGAGTCTGGAAGTATGAGAGTATGAAAGTGAGCGTGATCTAATGATTTAAAATCCAAAGTACCAGCAACCCAACGTATATGAGTCAGCACCTTCGCCAACAGGCAATGTGTTCCAAAGGAGAATGGCTGCTGATATGACCATTACAGTTGAAGACATAGTATATCTATAAAAACTTCTGGTTTAGCAAAGAGTAGTCCACTTTCAGCTTTCTTTTGATTTTTTTATGAATTTTTTTTGAAATGCAAGTCACTAAAGCATACCCTTTCATTTTAAAATTTAGTATAGATATGTAGATGACATTTTTACTACAGTTCTGATAAATACACAAATGATGTTCTTGATGAGTAACGACTATGATACAAGTAGCTCGTAAAGTTCCCACACTCAGATTTTTTTTATCCAGTTTTATTTCACATAAAAACTAAATGGATATGCATATTTGTTACACATACCTTTACATACCTGAAACCAGTTTTGAATCCCATTTTTTAGAATTATGCAGTCTCTGAGAACAATAAGTACACTGATATGTTAGCAAACTATTTTGTGTACATTACTTTCATGATGTCCCAGTTTACAGCAGCTGCTGAAAACAATCACTGTTTTTCATCCAAACACATTACACATGTTGCACAACACTTTCCGTATTAATTTTTCACAGCAAGTGCTGACAATTCCACTCAATGACCTGTGCTCCATGACACATTTTTTAAATGTTCAAATCTTAGCCTACATACAGCTAGTGTGGAAGAATAGTTAACTTTCCAACAGTTTTTAATGTTGCTGTTTTTTTTCCTCGGCAATAGAGTTAGAAATTGCATCTTTGAATTCTTCTAGTGAGTGTGGGTTGCCATTATACGCTTTTCCCCTTAGATAACCCCCACAGAAAGCAATCTGGGGAGGTAAGATTGGGGGAACGTGGAGGCTATAAATTTTTTAAGATGATTTGATTGCTGAAAAATTCCATCAACATCTCCATGATCTCATTTGCAGTATAATTGGCACCATCCTGCTGAAACCAACTGTCATCCTCTTCCAGCATAGCGACAAACTGTTGCACAATATCCCTGTAGATAACACCACTCTATTTCCTCAAAGAAGAAGGGCCCAACAATCCTTCGTGACATTGCACACCAAATGCCACTTTTTCTGAATGAAGTGGCTCTTCATGGTAGACATGCAGATTTTCAGTTGCCCAAATACTAGTGTTCTGGTAGTTAATGTAGCCATTTAAGTGGAATAATGCCTCATCCATAAAGAAAGTCGTATCCGAAAAGGCTACATTGCTGCATGTGGATGAACGAAACCACTGGCAGTAATTGCAACATTTCCCTAGATCAGGCGGATGCAGCTCCTGTACAACTTTAACATGATACGAGTGCAGTTTGGACACCTTAAGAGCTTGTGTGGAGCCAATTGATGATGCAATTTGTAGTGCCAAACATCTTACTGATTTTTGTGGCGAGGTAACAAGTTGCTGCTCGATATCATGAAAGAAATCTTCTGTGACTACCTTGGGTCTACCACTTCCTCGTCTATCGTCCATGGAGCCTGTATCATGAAATCTGCACAAGTTCATAAACAGTACTTTTACCTTGGAGTCGGATTATTTGGAAATGACCTTCTCCATCTCTCTAAACAATTTTCATAGAACCTGAACTCAAAGTATGCTTACTACATAGCGACATGCAGCATGTGATAAAAGTCACTGTCCCTGACTGTGTCACTCCAAGCACCGCAAGAGGTACACTGACCTAAAAATAGTGCAAAGCTGTTCTTCAAGGTTACAGCTATCCCTGTAACATAAATGATGCTTTAAAACTTCGAAATTTACAAGATAAAGCTATAACGTTCATGTTAGAAATTAAAAATAATTGTCTGCCTGTTCTGGATCTAAAGATAATAAAAAATAATACATTAAACTTGGGTATTTATAGGAAATCGACTCATACTGACAATTAAATAAAAAGTAAAGGTTTTAACCTTTTTCACATAAATGTGCCATTTTTAATAGTCTAATTTACAGTTTAATGAATATAATCCCTAAATAAAGAGGAATTTAATACAGAATATAAACACATTATTAACACTTCTTTAATGGTTTTAATAAAGATTTTATGCATACAAATATTGGAAAGCTTAAACATAAAAAAATGTAAAGTTTCTACCCTTAAGATAAAAAATGTAAACAATTTTTTAAAGAATTTTGTATAATCTTGATTCCTCCAAATAAATGTAATATTAAAAAATGTACTAAATGTTTCTAAAAAAAAGGTAGATTCAGATAATAAAAAAAATCTGGCATTTATCAATTTAACTGGTTGTAGCAGGATTCCTCAATTGTTGTGGCAACATATATAGCAAGATTCATGCTGGTATCTCGTTTCCCGTCGTTGGTCTTACTTCGTTGATCTTATCTTTGTCCAAAATATTATGACTTGATGAAGTTGTTCCCTAAATTTATCAGAAAAATCCTTAATTATGCCTCGGCTAGCTTTTAATATTCTTCTGTTATATTCTCACTTACGAGCAATGAAAATTCTAAGTTACAAGGGTGGTAACGAGTGAAGAAATCATTAAGATTTTTATTTGAATTTCTATAAGAAATCAATCTTTTGTTTATTTCTTTTAACACCAAATGCTTTATAATTCTTATCACAGAACTTTATTTGTGATCTGAATCAATATAATAATTCAAATTGAACTAACACTTAAATATTTTCAAGCAATTTAAAAAGCGTCCGATCTCTTCGGCGTTCCAGAAAGAAAGACAAATTTTCTTTCAGTTTCTACACCAAGATTATTTAATCCTTCGTTACTATCGCTACCCATATATTACTTTTATATGATTGGCCGATTTACTACTATGTCACTACATTATGTAATACAATTATTAATACGGCCAATCACAAAATTACATATATTTTTACACAATTTTGTTTGTTTTTTCTTTTATAAATATATAAATTTTTCAAACTCTTTTAAAATATAAATCAAAACAACTGTTACATGTTTAGATTGTGATTGGGTTTGCAGTGGAAGGGCAAAATGTAGATTGGAAGGCAGAGTGAAGGAACATTTTAGAAATGTTAAATATAAACAGATTTATAAGTTGGCTGTGGTAGATCATTTTTGGGTATTTAACCATAAAATAAATCCAGAAGCAATTAAATGGATCAATAGATCTAATGGTTTAGGAGAAAATATTTATCTTAAAAAAATAAAAATGACATGATAATTTTTAAATACCGCCAATTGATTAGATACATAAATTTGTTTTGCTCCCAGTAGATGGCAGTATAATAGCAAACATTCCATCACCTAGTAGCAGTAACCACAGTAAGCAAGCTGATGAAGTAATGAATGTATTGCAAAACTAGTTGTGAGGAGTTCATAATTTTTCAAACAGATAAGTGAAGTGTGTCACAATTATTCAATAGTTTCAGTTTTTGTGAGGTAAGTGTACAGTTTTAAACATTAGGAGAGGCAGTCTGCATACGTCTGTATTATGCAGTTCACATTGATCTCTGATTATAAATTTAATTAAACTTTGTTATGGAGGTGCTACATGTTCATTCATTATATGCTGTTGATAGTTTCTCTCTTATCTTAATTTATTAGGTGCATAGTTTTACAATATGTTGCACAAATATTGTTGCATGTTACAGGTGGATGTAAGTGCAGATATTGCTTATATAATGGCTCCCAAGGAAGAGAATGAATTGGTGATAATGAAAAAAGCCTGCAATGTTTCTGTGGATGTCTTCAACAAATACCTCAAGGATCAGATTATGGAAATCATAGACTCAGATAAGGTAAAGATTTCGTGAAATTCTTTAGGCAACATCTTATACATAGGTGAGTTAAAAGAAAATTGAGGAGCATTTTTGCAAAAGTCAATAGATGCAGAGAATCAAATTTTACAGTAATCAAAATTTTTTTTTTATTTGAGGATACAGCTTTTGTTACAATGATGTTGAGATATATGTTATTGGTCATTTAAAGACAACTAATATAACATTGTGAGATACAGATATTTTCCTTTCTGCCTGTTTTAATTGGGATCTTAAGAAGGACTTTTGCAAAACTCTATAAATGCAGACAATGTGCTTAGGCTAACCATTACTAGGCTTGCAGCAAAGGGGTAAAATACTACAATAAAAACAAGGAAACAGTATCAACGTGGGGAGAATTACTCTGCAATAAGCCTTATAAAAGTCATTTGCCCTTTCCACCAATTCAAAATATTTTATTAATTTCTTAATGTTCTTTTCCGTAGACACTATTTTTACTTCAGGAAGAACAGTGGATGGTAACATGCTGCTGCATGTTTTAATCCATTATTTCAGCACAGTGACATCTACTGGAGATGCTATGTATGTATTTTGCATTGCAACACTCACTTTCTGATGTTTATTCAATAATGATTACATGCCAAGGTCACACCTTGAAGGGTGGCAGTGTTTTCAACAACTTCATGGCACTGGATTTAAAATCGTTAATGTTCCATTGTGTGCTAAAATGCATAATCCTTAGGGGATTATGCAGCAAAGCTTTGAATAGGTGGTCTAAACTGAGATTGAAACTACAGTACCTATTATTCTTTTCCTTCATAGTTACCTTCCACATGGTGATGGGAAACAAAACATGTATACTTGGCTATATCTTATGGTTTCAAATTAATCAAGAAAAATTTTATTAATAGCTATTATAGTGATATAAGTCTCTTGCTTTTGATATTCTGGTGTATGTGAATATTGTTCTGAACATATCCATGTGTTATTCAGGAACCTACTAATTGTTTATTTAAATAGGAACAACTGCAAAAAGATTAAATATAATCAGCACCAATATTTCGTTTATCAAATACTGCACAACATCATAAAAGCAATTGAATCTCTGGAAAGGTAAAATAAGAAAAATTCAATGCCACAGCTAGGATTTGAACCATGGACTTTCAGCTTTATGCTGTTGCTCTAACCAACTGAGCTACCATGACAAATGCAGGTTCAACATTCATTTCCTAACTACTTATTTTTTCCCCAGTAAACCACAAGGTTTTCTCAAATTTATTTAGAGGTAACATTTCCCAATAGTGACTGTAAATTTTACAATAGTGACAATAGTTTAAATGTTATTACAGTAAAGGAGAATTACTTTTTGACACACACTGCTTTGAGACAGCCATTGGAGGGTGTGGTATCTCATGGTCCAGTGACTTCAAGAAGCCAAGCTGTGTCAGCATTGATTGGTTATATAGATGACTAGCCCTTCCACAGTTGCTTGTGTCAATCACAAAATCATTTTTTCCACACTGTAATTAATTACTGTGTTTCTCCAAGTAGAAGAAAACTCTTTCCTGAGCCTAATTTAGGAAAGTTAGAAGATAATGAAATTCTTGGGATGTTCCTAATATTCCTGTTAAAGCTCCAAAGATAGTATGTGGAACTTAGAATGTAATCTTTAGCATTTCTATATTCATCTCTTTCTCTTAATTTAAACATATAAAGTTTGAAGTGTATTGCTTTCTGTAAATAAGGGCACTTATTAATATTTGTTATTAGTAAACATGTGCACAATGTGCAAATAGAATAATGTTCAATTAATCTAATGCCAGTTTGTTTATTGATACTTGTCTATTTTTGCAATTTTCCACATTGTAACTTTCACAATGTTCTTTGCACAGTTCGCACATCAGACTTCGTCAGGCTTGTGGAATCTCTTGTATCAGCAAAATTTGTGGTGGAATTCATGGGTTGGGTACAGATTGTACATTAATTCTTGATGAATGAAAATGTTATATGAAAGGTTAGATCCAAGTCACTGCTCACCTTTTACGGGAATGCTGGCATCGAGAGGTACAGTCTGTAATGACATCTCTACATGTATGCACATGCTTCTGAGCTGAAGTAGTACAACACTACAAAGTAATTTATCACACTTCCAGTAATATCAGCCACTCATATTACACACTGTCAACCTCTATAACTGTTTCGACTTAACGTTCTTACACTTCTACTACCGGCATTTCTCTCTTGTCTGAATTGCTGTTATTTTCATTATCTTCGTCACTGCTTTCCATTCCATTATTTTGGATAATTTGCTCAATCCTTTCTTCCGCTATAGCATCTTTATCCCAGTGTTCTTGTTCAATTTATTCGTCATGATGGCATTGCTTTTCCCAGTTTCTCCAATTTCTTGAAATCTCTGCCTGCAGAGGATTTCAACATATTTTAATTTAAATGTTACATTTCTAGGAGCAACCCATTGCTTTATGTCTCCCATAATTCAATGGGATTCGGATCTAGACATTACGGTGGAAGTCCTAAAGTTGTGTGGTTGTATTCTGACAATATCGATCAAATATTTCTTCTGAGCTGACTTATAGGCTAAGATTAAGCCATAAAAAAGTGTCTGTGCTGTCCTCATCAAATGGAATTTTGTTATTTTGTAACCAGGACTGCATACCTTTTTTTAAAGAATTTGATGTTGGAGGTTTGTCTAACTGTGCATTATGGTAGGATACAATTACTAAAAGAGAGCAGACTGTAGCAACTCTCTCTTGCACCTTCTGAATTTCTTTGAAGTACATTGGTGAAAATCAATCTTTGTTTTGCCTTCGCCTTCTTATACTCATTAAATATTAGCAATAATCTCGCAACTTTGAATAAGTAGTTTTTTCTTTCATTTTTGACATTGTAGGAGGCATTGTCACATTAGTATCTTAACACATGATTACTTAAGTAACTAGCACTCATTAAAACACTTGCATGCATGTATGCATCTGTACTACACAAAACTTTTGCAGTCGAATGTATACACAAACGCAACGGAGGAGAGCAGAGCTGTCTGTTACCATAACATTAACTGTTTGCTGACCTGTTAATTAAGGGTAGACCAGCTTACTGGATTTGTGCTGAGGGTCATTCGTCATGAACTAATGCGCAACCTATACTGTGTAATATTTGGAGCTCATAGTTTGCTCGTTTCCATTCTTCCATTATTATGCCATCTTTTAAGTAGAAATCGTTCCAAATGTTTTTCCTTAAGAGTATATGACATGTATTCTCATAGGATTTGTTGCTTAGTAGGAGTATCTGAATTCTGATATCACCTATGAAGGATTCTTTCAGTCTTCAGTCCTGATGGCACTGTCTTCCCTATACCCAGGAATTTGCTTCATATAATGTGCTTTTACTCTCTTAGTTTGTCCCAAATTATGTGGATTTTTAGGTTGCTATTAGAGCTTTGACTGCTTTAAAGTGTTATTGCTGTTTCTACTTGAGAGCTTTTGAGACAGTTGGATGTTCTAAATTGCTTTTATTGCTCCTGTTGCTCTTTCTTTCACATGGATATTGATTGATGTATATGTGGTCTGGAGGGTGACTACGAGGTATCTAAATTTTGGTCCTACTTTTACTGGTTCATTTTGGAGGGTCAGATTGTTTTCTGGCATGATTTTACTATCTCTTCTGAAAATCATTTGTTTGGTTTTGTCATGATTTATTTGTAGGTCGTCTTCCAGGGCCCACGAGGTCAGCATGTTTAGTACCCTTTGTGGTTCGTGTCTTGAGCCTGAGGTCATCTTCCTGAAGATTTGTGTTGAACTGTTCTTAATGATCTTTCAGATGTCTTTCATGATGTTGAACAGTATTGGGCTGATTGGTTCTCCTTGTACACCATTTGTTTGAATTATAGTCTTGCATAGGGTGATATCGACCGATATTGTCTGAAAGTACTATTGTTTTCTGGGGGGAGTTACCAATAGATAGGCTGTGCTTTCAGATAAGTGTTCTCTTGACCGTATTAAAGGCTTCCGTGTAGTCTTGGAAGACTATAAAGTACTTTTTTCTAGTTGTCATAGTGCCTGCTCTATTAGACAGTTCACAGAAAGTATAGTACTCCTTCCCTCTCTGAAATCAAATTGGTTTTCGGGTATTTGGTCATCCACTTTGGTGGTAAGCATATTAGTATATTCATGAAAATTTTGAAAGATGTGTTTTCAAATGCTATGCCTTGATATGAGTCTGGTTTGCATGTTTCTCCTCTCCTTTTGAAGAGTACTTTCAGTGTCAAATGTTGTCCATTGTTTTGGTATTTTTCCTGTGTTTAAGCATTTATTGAATAGTTCCGTCCAATTGCCTTCCATCATATGATATTCTTTGATGTGATGTCTTTATGTCTGATCCTGCATTCTTTTTGCTCTTTGCCGTATTATAGGGATGCGACTTTTCTGTTGTTTCTGCTGTATAGTATTCATAGACTTGTTCTGAAATTTTAGGATGGCCATCAAAATGATTTTCTCAAAATCCATGGAGATTTCTTTTATTGCAGGTGGCTGTGGTTTTCTGAGCACTATGAATGGCTCCCTATGGGTCTTGACGTTAACGGGGGGGGGGGCTTTTTAAGAAATCAGGTATTGCTCTATGGAAAGACCCCTGGAGTTATCCATCGCTCCCGGGTTAAAGGAGGCCAGGGTCCTTGGACTTCAGGATCTTTGGACTTTTGGATAGATCCTCTGCACTTAACTGGATGTCTTCTGCTTGTCTAGTATTTGCTTCTATTTAGTCTGACTTTTTTATTAGTGTTTTGTATATTCTTCTGTTAAGCGTATATTGACATCTTGTTAAGCTGTGATTTCGGCTGGGTGAGTTCTGAGTGTCTTCAGTGTCTTAATTCTGTTGCCTGCATTCATTTATCCTGGAAAGCTATTTTTTTGAAGTAAGCAAGTTCAACACATGGCAGTAAGAAGTCTAATGTAAGATGGTAAAATGATCACGATGGGAATTGCTCTCCAATTGGCTATTTTGTATTTAACATAGTATAAACTTGAAATTTGGACCTTACTTTAAGGTTTTAAATTTACATTTAATTTAGTGTTTATTTTTATATTTGTACCTATGTTTCACTATTTTTATATTTGTATGTTTCACTACAAATGGTTTCATTATGGTACATTACATATCATGTAGTTTTAAGTTTAGGTAATGCTTACATTTAATTTTCTTTATAATTTGGCCTTAGCAAATCTTTAGGTAGGATTTTTGGAAATCTTTGTGGATGGTTAGCGAACCATCTACTTTATGCTGCATTGTTGCTACAGCGGTTGATACTATAGACAGATTTATGGGCCGTGGTGTTAAATAGGTCATTTATGTGTTAAATATTAAAAGCAGAAGCATTATTAACAGTGAAGTATTCATCATATTTGAGTTTGATTTATGAGTCACTATGTTTACACTCAAACTTCACTTACTTGTTGTATAATTGAAACGTTTTCAAGATCATTCGATCTCATCCTCAGCTGTTTGATGACTAAATGAACCTTCCTCTTCTTCCACTACTACAGAGCTCCGATCACTGTGCCATCTGGTGTTAGGGGCACTAAGTTTTAATACTTCATTTAATGCCGGTATTAACCAGGCAAAAAGAACACCAGAGGAACATTAAGTTGAAACAAACAGAAAAATCTGCAGTTTCACACCATTTTTGGACAGAAAACCACAACGTTGGCCACAACATTAAACTGTTAAAATCTTTAAGTACACCCATAGAATTGGATATTTGGGAAAAAATATTCATAAACAAAAACCATGATAAAGTTATAAATTTTGAAATCCCGGCATTAAATGAAGTATTAAAACTTAGTGCCCCTAACACCAGATGGCACAGTGATCGGAGCTCTGTAGTAGTGGAAGAAGAGGAAGGTTCATTTAGTCACCAAACAGCTGAGGATGAGATCGAATGATCTTGAAAACGTTTCAATTATACAACAAGTAAGTGAAGTTTGAGTGTAAACATAGTGACTCATAAATCAAACTCAAACATTTATGTGTTCTTTCAAATCACACTATAGGGAATAAAATGTTAGCACTTTTCTCCATTACTTACCTAGTGTACAGAGTGAACCATCTAAAACTTGCACTACCAATATTTCTGAAGTGCTATTGATGAGTGGTTTTCACTGCATTGTTTGGTTGTTAGGGTTTTGTAGTTTTAGCCTATAAATAGATTTAATAACACTTAGGAGGCTATTTTTGGAGCATACACTTTTTTTAAATGGAACACCTAATTACATAAAAAATCAAAAGTATGGTAAATTAGAATGTTAATGCTGTTTTCCACAGGATTCTAGTGCCACTAGTTCACAAGATATCTTATTTTGAAACTTTTACACACTAAAACTTATACTACCTGTGGTAGTGCAAAACAAAGAAAAACAAAAGGGAGTGCACTCTCTGTATGGATTGTGACGAGCAAAGAGAAATTTGGCCTTCAAAGCTTGTGTTCAAAATGATCACCTGCAGCTTCAAAACAAGCTTCCAGTCTCCTGCACACATTCTAGTATTTCAGCAGAAATTTTAAGAGCAAGCAGCAGTAATACATTGTTTCATCTGGTGTAGTTGGTATGTTCCTGTAGACAGTGTCTGTCAGTTTTCCCCATAGAAGAAAAGTCTAATGGAGTCAAATCTGGTGAACAGGTACAGCCAACTTACAGGTCCCCTTCGTCCAATCCATTGATTTGGAAACCATTTATGAAGACCAGCTGTAGTAATTTGTGCACTATGGGCTGGATAGCCATCATGCTGGAACCATAGCTTCATCCTAGTCTCAGAAGAACATCTTCTAGCATCTGTGGAAGATGGTCTGTTAGGAGGCTGAGATACTTGTGCGAGTCTAGTGTTCCTTCTATGAAAAAAGGGCCTATGAGCTGATGGTTCACTATCCCACACCACATGTTTAAATTCCAGGTGTGCTGACATTGTATCTAGGGACTAAGCCGGTTGAACGGAACATGTAATTGTTGGTGTGTAAAAGCTTCAAAATAAGATATCTGATGAACTACTGGCACTAGAATCTTTGGGGAGGGGGGGGGATTAACATTCAATTTATCATACTTTTGAGTTTTTGATGTAATTAGGCATTGTTCCATTTAAAAGTATTTGCTCCAAAAATATACCTAAGTGTTATTAAAATCTATTTATAGGCTAAAACTACGAGACCCAAACTACCAAACAATGCTGTGAAAACTGCACATAAATAGCACTTTCCATTTGGAAATATTAGCAGTGCAAGTTTTAGGTGATTTACCCTGTTTAGAGGAAGTAAGGCTTCCCACCCAAAAATGTATTGAGGTTTCCTGAAAATACAAATTTTGAGGCTGCCTGAATCATAAAACATCTGACGTGTTGCACTCATATGACTTTCTAATCTTTTGTACAAACTATTTTTACGACTCCTTTCATGGAAGTGTTGAAAACACTGTTGTATAAATTAAATTTATTGGGAGTCGATTAATGACACTAAACAACACTTACTTTTAAATTTTCCCGGAACTAGTTTTAGAGGCCTTCCCTCTATCTTCAGCCGGACATCGACTGGTTCTCATTGGTGTAGCTGGCAATATTTTGTCATCGGTCTCCTCTGGTGGCAGTTTGAGGAACTTGCTGAACAAATCTTTCTGGGGGATGTCGAAATTGAATACTTTGTTCCTATTTTTTGAAATAAAGATTTGTTCCCATTTTTTTGGGAAAAAAACCACAACATAAATCCAGAACCAAAATTACTAAAACATACAACAGGAAAACAAGAACTGTCCACATGGGAACAAATTTTTATTTCAAAAAATAGGAACAAAGTATTCAATTTCGACATCCCCCAGAAAGATTTGTTCAGCCTGTTCCTCGAACTGCCACCAGAGGAGACCGATGACAAAATATTGCCAGCTACACCAATGAGAACCAGTCGATGTCCGGCTGAAGATAGAGGGAAGGCCTCTAAAACTAGTTCCGGGAAAATTTAAAAGTAAGTGTTGTTTAGTGTCATTAATCGACTCCCAATAAATTTAATTAAATTATTTTTACAACACTTATTTCTCTATTTCAGGTTAAGATAAAGGTTTGCAAAAATGATAATTGCTGATTTTCTTGTAAGTGCAACATATAGGGGAATGCAATAGTCTAGTGAATACAAATCTGTAGAAAGCTGGTTATGTGATAGCTTTCAAATTGTTCTCTTTGCGTGGTAAAGAGATAAAGAAACGAACACTTCCCACTTGAGAAACGCATATATTCGAAAAATTAAAAAAAAAAAAAAAGGAATATGTCGCAAATGAAATGTCCATAAAGTCCACAGAAGAAAAAAAAATGATTTGACATAAATTGTATGTTGTAACAAAATCTATGTTGTACAGTAATATTTAGTCTCTTTCTCACAGTTTATCAGTTATGAGGACCTGTGATATTTGCAGAAAGTTCAACATATGCATTTCGTTTGTTATGGAAATATCTTAAATATATAGTGTTTTAATCAAAATAAAATCATTTTTGAGGAATAAAAGCTTTCAAAATATGTTCCATGTAAATGGTAGTGTGAGATGGGGTATTTTATTGTAAATATTTGTATCATAGCCACTTTGTCACTTGCTTTTTTATATTATTGAAAGGACTAGTTTTGGAAGCCATTGCATCCATTTTCACCCTTGAAGGTCCAACTGTAGTCGGACCTTTATAAAAATGTAAGCGACGATCTATTAAAAGCTGACTACAAATATTTTTTCAATTAAATACTAAATGTTGTATTTAACAAACTTTTTTTCAGTTATGCTATTCATTTACACACTTTCTACTATTTTTCCCTAGAAAGTCTCCACAAACATATTTCCAGTGAAATCTGTGCATCTATTTTTTGATGAAGTACACTACTTTCCCTATTTACTATGTGTAGCAGAGAAAGCAAAAATGAAAAAATTAAGGAAAAGATATGTGAGGGTATTTGGAGAGGGGGGGGTTAAGTCTGATGTAGCATAGCTCTAAAATAACTGGTAAGCAAATTTGATGCTAAGTTCAACATCTCTCAAGGATATGACAAATCATTTTAAAGAAAATCTCCACCCGCTTTAATGGAAAAATGAATTATGTTTTATTTTCTCAAAAATAACTAATGGTTTTGATCAAATTGACATGTGTAAGATATTTGCATGAATATTTATGTCTTGAATATTCTGGATAAAGACTGAATTGCTCTTCATTCTGAATGAATTTTGTTTAACTGGTAAGCCATAAGAAATAGACAAAGCCTTACTGCACAAAATAAGTAGTCTCATTGAAGGGCACAAAGTTTTTATAGCATTAACCTTTTCTGTAATATGTTTTGTTACTGGTTTGAATTTTCAAGTAGTACGTTGCTATTTGCCTTTTTCTTGTGGACATGCAAAGAGGAGGGAATTTTGAAGCCATCACAAATCATTTTGCTTTGTGATAATCTGAGTTTAATCTACTGCCCATTCTAGAGTTTCATACAAATTTACATTTACAACAATCTTGAGTTGCTTTAGTCTAAAGTATCCTCGTTATAACTACAATGAAATAGCAAATTTCAAATGAAAGTTTAGGTTAATTAACTGTAGAAGAGATAGTAGAGAAAATCGTGTGAATGCAACACATCAAATTTTTTTCTGCTCAAGATGAACCAAAATGCTGAAATTGGTGATGCAACCATAAAATGTATATTTTAGTGCAGTAACATGTGTGGATATGTAATGTACATTAACATTTCTGTTGCAGAAAGTGAAGCATATAAAACTTGCTGAAGGAGTAGAATCTGCGATAACTGATAAGAAATATGTCTCAGGGGTAGACACAAGTCAGCTGGACATGTGCTACCCAGCCATCATTCAAAGTGGTGGCAACTATAATCTGAAGTTCAGTGTTGTCAGCGACAAGAATGTTCTGCATTTTGGTGCCATTGTATGTTCGCTGGGAGCACGATATAAATCATACTGTTCCAACATCGTACGGACATTGCTAGTCAATCCGAGTGAGACTATTCAGGTATGAGACAACTGCTTTTCAATGTTTAAGCAAACAAGCAAGTTTTTCATTCAGACTTTTTGTTCGCATAAATCTTTAAATATATTTCTGATGCATTACTACTGTAGTATTTCTTTGTGGCATATGCAGAATAGAAACCTCAACCTTTTTCTGTGGAAAACTAATAGATAATTGCTGTTTGAGAACAGTATTTCCGAGCTGTTACTTATGGGGTCTATTTATCAGTTTCATTCAAATTGTTCCAATTTATCTTATAAATTTAAAAAGGCCTTTGTTTTGACACATGACCATATTACAGGGAACTGCTTTCCCTGCACTACAGTCCTTCTAAGTATTACTCGACAGAGCGACAGGCGTATTGACATTCAGGTGACCAGCGTTGTTATAGTTCCTTATCCGGTCTTAGTGATTAGAAGAAGTCCGGTGATTAGAAGAGTGAAATATTAATAAATTGACGTACAGTAAGTTACGAAACACAAATAGAGCGATTGGAAGCTTCTTGTGTCTATATGATATGTTTTCTCGCACCTGCCAATGTATGACACATTGCCGTCCAGAAGACATGATTATATCTGAACAGAATATACATACACTGGACTCACCGTATATGTGCAATAAGCTGAGGTAAACATCTCTGTATTGCAAATTTTTTCCGATACGCCTTCTCGCTTTGTCATGTAGTAGTTATGTTTCTCCTCTTTCCTTCCTCTCATAGTGGCTAATCAGTTGAATCAAACCTTTATACAGAGTAATTAAAATTATATAATGAGTTGACTGAGACACTCTGTACTTCACATAAGACAAATTTTCGTTCAATGCATTTTCCCTCCACTTGAAAGCATTATCAAGAAATTGTCAACTCAATTGTCGGGGTAGCCGTCACCTTGGCCACCTCCAACCTCATTGCAGCCGTTAAAAATAAACAAAGTAATGTAATTTCTATCTAGAACTTGAAATTAATTTTTCTTTGCTTTCAGTTTTTCAACATTTTTGTATGGTCAGAATACTCTAGAACTTGCAATTTTGAAGGAATTTGTTCGGAACTTGGCATATGTATTCCTAAATAAATCGTTAGTTAAAGTTGATATTATTTTAGCTGTAAATTTAATGGTTTATTATTGAATTTTGAACTTTAATATTGCAAAAAATATTTAAGAAAAATTTAATATATTCACACACAAATATTTTGTTTTCTAAAGCTACTTAACTTGAAACCTAAATCTAAAATATAAAGTTTCTAAAATAAAAATTTTTGACCTGAGACATTTTATATAGCATACAAAAACATAGTATAAAAAAGAATATACATTTCTTGTTGTTGAGAAAACTATAAAAAGTAGAGCATGAAACTTGGAATAATACAAGTTTATGCAGCTCTGATGTAAACTCTGGATTTTAGCATTTTTCACAGATACCTTCCCTTATATTATTTAAATTCTAGCTCTGTGACACAGGAGAAATTCTTTTGTGTACACAAAAGTTGAAGCTCTTAAAATTGACATAATGTTATCATCATGGTGCAAGATCTCATTTTTGTGATTTATTTTTAGGAAATGTAAACATTTTTACTCGTCCTTTACAAGTTGGAACCTTTGATCTCAATATCTGCTTAATTCTTTTCATTTATGCGCAATACCATTTCTTAATTTTAAAAGTATTTTAAGAGGCTTTTGTGTTTCTATTCCATTGAGCTTACTTTTATAAATATTTAATTTTTTATGCTGCTTGTCTTTTTTCATTGCCTCTTTTCTCATAGGCCTCATACGCCTCTTTTCTTTCTTCATTGCCTTTTTAAAGCACAGTTGATGATATGCAGTGCAAACTAATAGCAGTTATATAAATGAAATGAAATGTGTAGTTTTTAACGCCTGCTTTTACTACATACGACACTGCAGGCGGTGACACTGATGATACATGAGATGAAGATGGAGCACCGGTGGAATGAGATGGCGGGGGAAACCGGAGGTCCCGGAGAAAACCCGCCCCAGCGCCGTGTTGTCCACCACAAATCTCACTTTGTGGTCGCCTGGGATCGAACCCGGGCCGCCTTGGTGAGAGCCAAGCTGTCTAACCACTGAGCCACAGCGCGGCCGCAGTTATCATAGAAACACTTTCTTGGTCAATGGCTCATTCAGAACATTACACCTGTACTAGCAGAAGAACTAACTTTGTATGTTCATTAAACATACTGCTCAGCTTATAAATCATTTCACACAGCATTCTTTTTTTCCCAAAATACCTAACAATGAGATAAATAAATGGTTTAATTTTGTGCTCCTTTGGGTAGGTTAATTAAGATTCTAATTAACCTTTTTCTGAGACATATAGTGAGTTTTATAACAATCTGTTTGGCCATACTTGCTGTTCTTCTCTTCCTCTCTTTCCTAGAGTTGATAGAGTTCAGTAATATGAATATTTAAATGGTATAAACAAAGGGCTTCATATTGCAGCACAAACTTCTTTAGTTAAAACAACATGTTGTCTTTTGAGATGTAAACCTTAAGAGATGGTATGGTGATTTAAAATATTCCAAGATTGTACAGATAAATTATTCATTGCAGGAAAACTATAACTTCTTAGTAAGTTTGGAAGAAGAAATTTTAAAGACTTTAACAGATGGCACTGCTTTGAATGATGTTTATCAAGCTGGTGTCAAATATGCAGAAAAGGAGAAGCCAGACCTTGTGCCAAATCTCACCAAGAATTTTGGATTTGCAACAGGAATAGAATTTCGGGAGAGTTCACTTGTTATTGGTCCGAAAACAACAGCAAAAGCAAAGAAGGATATGGTTTTTAATGTTAATGTTGGTTTAGCAGGACTAAACAACAAAGATGCCAGTGACAAGGAAGGAAAAATATATGCTCTCTTTGTGGGTGACACAGTCCAAGTGAATATTGTAAGTATATTTTGCATAGTTTTTAGTTTTTGTCACAATTGAGCAGAAACATGTAGACAAATATAAGAATTTGTATATATTTGTTTGCTTCACTGTTAATAGCTTCATATTTTACTTATTTATTAGAAACACATAGTTTCGTTGATGTTGGAAATTTAGTATATATTTAGGAATTACTTTAATATTATTTTAAAATTTAAGCTGTAGGTTGCAAATTAAGTTTACATCAAGAATTAGCAATGCTTATAAAATACCCAATTCCAAAGGCACCCACCACGGTGCTGCTTTTGGAGTCATTAAGATATCAAGGATTTGATTTATTTTTATTGTAGGATCTACCAGCCACCATCTTGACACCATCCAAAAAGAAGATAAAGAATGTTGGCATTTTTCTAAAGGATGAGGAGGAAGAAGAGGAAGAGGAAAGAAAAGAAAAATCTCCGAAACCACAGATACTGGGTCGTGGAAAAAGAACAGCAGTCCTGGATTCCAAATTACGAGTAAGTAATCATTTTCATCCTTTTAAAGTCATTATTGAACACAATAACTATACCTATAGAAATTGCTGGTGGATGGGTAACATATAGTTTTACTTACACTTATATTTCGTCTTGAGCCCTCAGGTTGCATTGCTGGAAGAAGCAGGAGAACTTTTCATATCTTTTCCATGGTCATACTATAAATTATATCATAGAAGAATGAGTTATTGTTTCTGCAATTGTACTTTCCAGGTTGGTCAATGGCTAAAGTAAAAGTCATGGCTGCTTTCATTATTTCAGAAATTTACGGTGTTACTGCTTCAGGTATTTCAAACTTAAAATTACTGTTTGAGTAACAAAAGCAAACTGTTCTCTCAAGGCTTCTGTGGCCACCTTTGTAAATATCTTGGCTATCTGGTTTTCGCTGCATCATATTTTGTAAAACCAACATTTTGACTGTCTTGTTGTGGCTGCCTTTGCCTTTATACGCAAATTACCTTCTGCCTTTAATTGCAGTTTGTCAGCTTTATATATGGGCTGGTAGATGGGAAAGGAGTGAGCTATGATTGCCCAGGTGTTCTCAGCTTTGCAGCAGGTAAAAGTGCACTCCAATACGTCAAGTGTTCTCTGCACTGTGACGTCACTCTAATGCAGGTTCAATGCGCGACAAAATAATGTGGTGTTTCAACTACTCTTTTCATTTTGGTTTTTTGTATGAATATTCTCCAAAGTTTATTAATGTACATTGCACCATTTGAAATTTTGTGAACAAAGGACAATTTCTAAGGCCTCTTTGATCTTCCTGGGTCACCATCTGTTTTCCCCAAATATTATCTTGATTTGATCAAATAGTATAGTGTTTTGGGTTTTCTGAGCATGTGGGGCCACAGCCAATTTTCGTGTATTGTTTTGTTTGCAATAACGTATGTGGTCCCGATCACTCCTTTACAGTACGGCCCATCTCATCTATATATGTAATAAAATATTTGAGTTTAACAAGATTATACAGGGCCCTTATTTGAAGAAAACTGACA
Source organism: Mantis religiosa (assembly GCA_030765055.1). Lineage (NCBI taxonomy): Eukaryota > Metazoa > Arthropoda > Insecta > Mantodea > Mantidae > Mantis > Mantis religiosa. The sequence continues at coordinate 210,968,955 of CM060947.1, read as the reverse complement.
TGTTAGTCAGCTTTGATGTTATGTCACTCTTCACAAATGTGCCCATGGGTGAGGCAGTGGAAGTAGTGCACCAAAAGTTAAGATAACATGATCTCCCTGAGGAGTGGGCCAACGTAAGTGCTTTGTGCTTAAAATCGACCTTTTTTCAATATAATGGAGACTTTTTCTTAAACTCAAGGGGCTGCCATGAGTTTGCCACTTTCACATGTTAATAGGCAATATATTCATGTAAACATTGGAACAAATGTTCTTAGATAATAGTACTATAACTTCCAGTGTGTGCATCAAATATGTGGATGACACATTTGTGGGTGTGGCCACATGGATGCAGGAATCTAAATTTCTTTGACCAGCTGAACAACTGCCATCCTCAGATAACATTTACAACAGATAGTCAACCTGAAAATTTCAATGCCATGGCCAGGATTTGAACCATGGATCTCTCGGTTTCCGTCTGGTTGAGCCACCTTGGCCAATGTGCCCTCATGACATTAAATTCTCCAAATGACTTATGTTTTCCCGGTAAACCACCAGGGGTCCTCGTATTCGAGATACACGCTGTTTGTGGCAACTTACTACTGTAAGTACTTGATTCCCAGGCTTCATCATTAAACCATTAAGTTAATGGATGGAAATTAATTGTCCCTCCATACTAGCTGTGTGGCTAAAGTTTTGGATAGATAGAGTCAATCTGAAAAATTCAGTGCCGTGGCCGGGATTTGAACCACGGATCTCTTGGTTTCAGTTCAGTTGCTCTTAACCTTTGAGCTATCTTGGCCAATGTGCCATCATGACATTAATTTCTCCAAATGACTCATATATTTTCACGGTAAACCACCAGGGGTCCTTGTATTTGAGATACACGCTGTTTGCAGCAACTTACTTGATTCCTAGGCTTCATCATTACACCATTATTAAGTTAATGGATGGAAATTAATTGTTCCTCCATTCTAGCCGTGTATAGGCTAGACGGAAACCAGAAGATCCATGGTTCAAACCCTGGCCATGGCATTGAATTTTTCAGGTTGACTATCTATCCAAAATCTTAGCCTATCCATGGCTAGTATGGAGGAATGATCCATCAATTAACTTAATTTACAATGGAATTGGAAAAGAATGGGAGCTTCCTTTTTGGATGTGCTGGTCACTAGACAGAAAAATGGCACATTGGGTCACTCAATTTAAAGGAAAACAACACACACACACACACACACACACACACACTAATCACTATCTACATGCTGATTAACATCCCCACCCTGGAACTAAAAAGGGAATTTTGAAAAGTTTGCGAGCAAAAAGAGTGACACCTCCAGTCTAGGATAATAAAGAATAAAGTTTTGTGAGGCACTGCATGCTAATGGCTATAAAAAAAACAAGACATATATCAAGCTTGGAAAATGGCAGAATTCAGATGGAGAGATCAAGATAAAACAGATAAACTAAAATTGGCAGTACTATCTTATGCACGAAAATTGTTAAAACAAGTGAATATCAAACTGGCATATAAGGCACCAACTGAACTCTATGATTTACTGATTAACATGAAAGATAAAGTACCACTGTTTACACACAAGGCTTTCATGAAGTACCATGCAGCTATGGCAGAACATATAAAGGTGAGACAGGCTATACTGTGAAGGAGTGATTACAGGAGCACATACATTATTGCAAACAAAACAATATAGAAAAATCGGCTGTGGCCCTACATGCTCAGGAAACCAAACATTACACTGTTTGATCAAACCAAGGTAATATTTAGCAAAAATAGATGGCGACCCAGGAAGATCAAAGAGGCCTTAAAAATCGCTTGTCCACAAAATTTCAACAACAATGATGGGATGCACATTAATAAACTTTAGGAACGGCCATATGAAAAACAAAAATGGAAGAAAAATTGTCACACCACCTTACTTTGCCGCATTTCAGTGACCGTGCCACAATGCAGAGAACACCTGGCCAATCAGAGCTCACCCCCACCCCACCCCACCCCACCCCAGCTGCTGGCCTCTATAGAAAGCTGACAAACCGCCAGTGTGACGGCCATAACAAGATGGTCAAAACGTTGGTTTTACAAAATACGACACTGCAAAAACTGGATATGCAAGATATTTATAAAGCAAACTGGTATGATAATGCAAACGAACGGCAACAAAAGTAACTTGATACAATGAAATGCATAAGTAGTAATACTGAAGTATGAACAATGATATCCAGTTGTGACTTTGGCAAAGCATAGGTGTTCTTGACACAGACTATAGTACTATGTAGAGTTCAGGACTCAAGATAAAGTATGCAAATAGTACTAAGTTTTCAGAGAAAATGTTTTAAAGTTATTTGTCACAATCTTCAGCTGTGTGTCTTTTGGTGTCTTAGAGGGTGGTTGTAGTTATTTGGTTATCTAGAGAAGAACTTCACTGTCAGCTGTCAGTAGTGTTTCAGATTGTTATTCTTTCTGCACTTCTGGTGCTGTAGACTTTCCATATTGTGTAATACCAGTGTAAACTGTTTTTATAATATGTCATAAAATTGACTTCATTCAGTAAACAGAATCTCATAACATTTAGTCCATTGTTGAACCGATTTACCCAACATCACTTAATAAAAAAACCATATTTCAGGAGATAATTGCTTTCACCTTCTGTTCCTTGTAGACCGCCTGTGTCATTCATTGTGGTGGTTAGTTTTTTCCTGGGTGGGGTTGGATGAACCTCTGCATATGTATGTAGTTCAGCCACCACCAGGGGAATGTGGGGAAACTGTACCTGATCTGTGATTTATCTTAGCCACACTGCATGATGATCCAAGAATGGGAAAATGGCTGTCACATGTTGCATTGGTTTGACTGATATTTATAAATGTTATCTAAGCATCTGATACTTTAGTGGGTTTGTTTGTGCATTTGAAATTTAACTGCGTTAGTAGATTTTTAAATTCCTTTGCAGTGGGTTTATCTGTTATATTGAAATTTGAATTTAAATCACAACCAATTATAGTGCTATATTGCTTCCATTTAGGTCTTACAAGTGAATCTAGCAATTACTTGAGTTTTTCAAGAAAATGTAGGATTACCTTTGGGCGATCTGTACATTGCTATTAATTATTATTATTATTATTATTATTATTATTATTATTATTATTATTATTATTATTATTATTATTATTATTAATTACTTTATTGGATAAATACACCAGTCACTTCAAAGTCTAGTTTCTTACAAAGCAGTTCAAGCTCCAGTATTCTGCAACAAGATGCTTGTTATCCCTTGCATATATAACAGTGCCTCCATGTATATGGTATTGTCTGCTGTAGCTACCCACTAATTTAAAATTATCTCGAGATTTAACTGTATTGGAACACCACAGTGAAGCGAAATAATTATTAATTTTTAGATGAGTCGTATTTATTACACATCTGCTTCACTTTCATACCTATTTTGAGGACATGTTTCGCAAATCATCATTTGCATCTTCGGCTCTTATGCGACTAAAGCTTGATCCAGTGGTGTGGGTAATTCTGGAGTTTCTGCTGCCATCTGTTGATTTAGTGATGAACTTAAATGTGGGATTCTCTTCTGGCAGGATTTCAAAGTTCATTAGTTGGTTTTTATGTTTTTCTATTTATATTTTCTCTCATATGACGAGTTCATTATGTTTTTGTGCGTATTTTAGTAATTCTGTACTATCTTCAATTTCATGATTTTCAGACCAGAAATGAGCTGCTATTGCGGACTTACCAATATTTTTGTATCTTAAGTGCCTGAAGTGTTCTTTCTTTCTAGTGCCTATTTTTTTTTTTTTTTTGTCCTCCCTATGTTTTTTTTAAACAAGATTAAGTGCAAAGACTGTGAAAAAATTTACATAAGGAGGACAAAAAGAAACATAGGCACTAGAAAGAAAGAACACTTCAGGCACTTAAGATACAAAAATATTGATAAGTCCGCAATAGCAGCTCATTTCTGGTCTGAAAATCATGAAATTGAAGATAGCACAGAATTACTAAAATACGTACAAAAACATAATGAACTCATCATATGGGAGAGAATATACATAGAAAAACATAAAAACCAACTAATGAACTTTGAAATTCCGCCAGAAGAGAATCCCACATTTAAGTTCATCAATAAATCAACAGATGGCAGCAGAAACTCCAGAATTACCCACACCACTGGATCAAGCTTTAGTCGCATAAGAGCCGAAGATGCAAATGATGATTTGCGAAACATGTCCTCAAAATAGGTACGAAAGTGAAGCAGATGTGTAATAAATACGACTCATCTAAAAATTAATAATTAAAATATCTCTTTGTTAAACAGTATTTAGTCTAATATAATTTTGTGCTTCATTGTATCATAGTCCTTACACATTGGAAGTATTTAGTCTATTTTACATCAGTGCTCAAAGAGACAAAGTCAATTATTTACAGTTGTAGATACGGTGATTAGTAGGCACTGGTGGATTCCATGAACATTGAGATAACCTATTTTAATAGTGCAGTTGATACATGCTTTGTGGGTACCTTACCTAACCATGTCTGTGTTATGTCCCTTTAACCTAAAAAAGCTGGAGCTTTGATATATAATCTGTGGTTGGATTACTTTACTATCTAGTGTAGTAATGTTAGTATATTGTCATCTTTGAATCTACTGCATTTGCTTTTCTATGTCCATTGGCTCCCTTGCTTCTGACACTGTAAAAATTGACTCAAGATGTGGTTCATCATCACTTTTACCTTGTACTAACACTTATTCTGTTTACGTAGAAAATGAAGCTATCTGCAATGAAGCAACAAATACTACACAAATACAAATATTTGCTACAAATGCTTCACTTATCCTAAGAAATTGGTGTTAATACTTCTTTGTATCTAATGGAGATCGATTGCACAAACAATTTGTTTGCGTCTTCAGTCCACACACTTCGTCAAGGATACAGATTACTATGATATTATGTTTCTTCAGTATTGTCAAAATCTGAAAATGAAACAAACCTAAAAACAGAATCAACTGCTGGTATTTCAAAATTCATTATACAATGTTTATTTTTTAAAATAAATATTTTTCTCAAACTATTAAATCCATTAATTGTTTTAATAATTTAACTTTAGGATTTATTTTGTGGTTAAAATTATTAAAATTAAATTATTAAAACAATTAAATGGTCCGATAGATTTAATAGTTTGAGAAAAGGTATTTATTTTAAAAAATAAACATCGTGTAGTGAATTTTGAAATACCAGCATTTGATTCTGTTTTTAGGTTTGTTTTGTTTTCATATTTTGGCAGTACTGAAGAAATATAATATCACAGTAATCTGTATCCTTGACGACGAAGTGTGTGGACTGAAGACGCAAACGAATTGTTTGTGAAATCAATCTCCATTGGATAGAAAGAAGTTTTAACACCAATGTCTTAAGATAATTCAAGCATTTGCAGTAAATATTTGTATTTGTGTAGTACTTATTCTGTTTTCTGTTCTTCAGTTTGAAAAACAAAAAGGAAAATTGAAAATAAGGGCAAAGAAACATCTAAAAAAATCTAAAAGTATAAAGAAGAAAAGTCAACAGTAACAGCGCACTTTTGGCTAGTAAACCACAAAATTGTTACTGAAACTTCTTCACTCCATGGTTTGGGCATATCGCCCATTCCGGCTTCGTAGATCTCTTCATAGATTTTTGAATATTGGACAAAATAAGAAGTGAGGATATTAGAAAGGAATTAGAAATCAAACCAATCCATGACAAAATGTCAGAACGAAGGCAACAGTGGCATGAACATATATTAAGAATGGAGGATGGAAGATATCCAAATGCAGTACAATTACTGAAACTATACTTTTAAAAAACATTCAAACTTGAAACACCTACCAATCTGACAGAACATTTTCATTTATAAAACAACAGTTGAGTTTTCAACTTGTGAGTTACTTCCAAGTGAAATCGGAAAGAAAATTCTTTAAAGGACACAAAAGGACAACATTAGTGCCATAGTCTCCAACACATAGACAATGTTCCAGCAGTTAGCTTCAGGTTGCCGATGGGAATGTTCTATTTTATAAAAATGTGACTCACATATACTACCTTTAAGTTATTTACACATCACTATATAAAATATTGACAGAATACTGGAATTAAAAATTAATTTTGGTATGTTTACTCAGCAGTAGAAACTATAATCAGTATTAAAACCACACCAAGATAAAACCTTTTTTATCTCACCCACACAAATTACCTCACATGCACGCATGCCTGTCATGTCATCGGCTGCCAGTTCCCAGGCTAACTGGACTGACCAAGGATTGGCCAAAATAGTTGATGAATACATCAAATTTCAAACAGTATGCAGGAGCAGGAAAACATGTTAAACAAGTTTTTTTCATATCATTTGATGTATTTGGGACTTGGGCTTTCATAATTGGTCATATACAGGAAAATGTATATCTTCCTGAAGAATGTATTATTGGGATTGCAATGTACTTTCTACTTTTAATCATGTACAGTATTGCAAATGAAAAGTTAGTGCATGGGAGGAAGGAAAACTAAGTTGAGTCACTTCATTTAAAAATAATGCAATCCTTAATTTGTATTTTAAGATAACTTAAGATACTGTGAGCATTATAGGTTAATATTGCAATTATTGTAGTGGTTTACTGAGATGCCCATAACATTTTTTCTCTTTAAAGCCCATTTACTTATAAAAGTATCTTTTACCATTGCAGTAGAGCAATTCAATTATTACGAAAGGGTTGCTTAAAAGTAAAACATATGTGGGATTTAAAATTTTGGACTTTTTTGTTTTCTTTCCATATTGATTGGTCTGTTAAATAATTTGTAAATTGCGACTTGAAAGAAATACTGCAAAATCATGTTGTTACAATGGTTTCCATTTTGTGAATTTATAAATTTGAGACATACAAGTCTGAAAGTGTAGTAACCTCTTTAACTCGTATTACCTTTTTATGTACAAGAATGTGATTGGTGATAAATTGTAAATCAACAAATAGCTTTCCATTATACACTTTTAACACTGGAAATTGTAGTACATTTTCTCATTTAAATCACGGTAAATGTATTGTTACAGTCAGAACATTCATCAGAAGAGAAGCGTAAGCAACATCAAAAAGAGCTTGCACAAGCTCTGAACGAAGCTGCTAAACAAAGACTTGCCCAACAGTCGGATGGCAGAGAAAAGGCGAAAGTGCGTAAATCTACTATTAGTTATAAGAACAATGGTCAGATGCCACGTGAAGCTGAGGTGAAGGAACTAAAGATATATGTGGGTGAGTCTGAATCTGAGTTGAAAAGTTATTCATAATACAAAATTATTCTCATATGTCATATATATGTTATATTTTTTTGTTCTCAGTCTTTTGCAGAGTTTTTTTTGGCTTGAAGCTAACCCAAGATCTATCCAAACTGTACAAAGTATTCATGATATATGTTTCATAGGATGTTCACTGATCTTGGTTTTAACTTTTACTATTGTATATGAGTCTACAAATTTTCCACACCAATTTGTAAAACACATATTTACAGCCTTACTTTATCAAATTCCTTTCTTATTAACTGTAAATATACTCCCAAGTCATTAATCATAGTAAGGTTATATGTCAACATATTATAAAGATAACAATATCCTTAAACATCCTATTATATAGAGAGATAAAATATTAACAGATAACCAAGAAATTCCCAATGCATTTAATTAAAATTTTACATCTAAAATTCAAAGAATATATAAAAAATTAGAGAACATAAGGAAATAAAGAAAAAGGAAAAAAAGTAAACCTTGAGGTACATCAACAGAAGAAATATTCTATTGGGAATTTATAGTTTCTGAACTAGATGTAGCTATTTTTAAAACACCTAATAGCAAAGCTCCAGGACCAGACAAAATTCATGCAGAATTCGTAAAAACTTCAGGAACTTCTATAATCATGTCTGGAAATCTTCTGTTCCATTCATTTGGTAAAAAAGCAATACCCAAACTAGGTAAATAGGCAGATGTTGTAAATACCTATAGACCTATATCATTAACCAGTGTTCTTGCAAAAATTATGAAAGAATGATTTCAGCCAGTTCTTGAACACCTCAATCTTCTATCATCTTGCTAAGCTGTGCTTCAGAAATATAATATAATCAGTGAACGAGTAATTAAACTCATAAATTAGAGACATTTAATGAAAGATAACTTAGCCATATTTGTTGGTCTGAAATCTGCCTATGATACCATATGAAGATGTAACTGTATCAGGAAGCTTGTACATACTGAAGTTTCAGTGCCTTAAACAAATTCCTGATATGCTCAGTTTCGGACATATGAGCATTGACTTGGTCACAAAACTAAGAACATTAAGGAGTGGTTCAGAATCAAGTTGAACATGCTAAGTTGATTTCTAGTAATTCTTCATGGTGAGCAATTTGAAAAGCAACTAACAATGAAGGTGGCCCAGTCATGACTAGGATTTCTGTGGCAAAAATTGTGATATGAAAAGGCTGTACCCTTTAAATAGCATGAAAGAAACTTAAGTTTTTGTATATCAGTCCAGGAGTTAACATTAGCAACGAGCTCAAAGTTCCTAAGGAAGTCATTAACTAAATCAGGTTGCACAGCATCAAAATAAGATGGCTCCATGAAAGGCCTTGACAAAGTATAGGTAAAGCACTGACAGTATTTGTTACGGTAGTTTGCACTAAAGAATTACTATCACTAGAAGCTGTATCAATAGCTTCTGAAGTGGAGCTGGTGGAAGCCATGGCAATTGGTTCAGATATTACAAGATCTAGTATGTATTTAGTATGTTTACCAGGCATGACAAAGCAAATAATGCAAAGGGGAAAGGTAAATATACTGAAATGCAAGTGTTAACTTCAGTGAAGAAATAGAAAGCACAGCATCATTAGCTCAGCATAAATCAGTATTATGGACTAGCCAAAAGCATTAAATGATGTATGCGCAGGACGTCTATACACATCCATATCGGTTTGGGGCATTTTAACTTGGACGTCATATGATAACCATATCGGTAAAAGGGTTAAATATTACATATAGTACATATATAAGATCAGCTTTTATAGAGAAGTACTGATAACATCTCTTTAACGTCTATGATATTTGAGCACACACAAAATCAAGCTGTTAGGTTAGTTATTGGTGCTATTAAAACTACCATAATGACCTTACAAGCATTTACGTGTAATACATCTGTAAGGCAGATTTACAAATACAAGGCCTTTTAACAAATGTAAACTTTTGAGACTTCCAAGAATAAATAATGGGTGAAACACCCTACATCAACCTTCAATTTGAAAACTCAGGCTTCATCCAGAAAGTTCAGCAGCTAAGAAATAAAACTGGATTACCCATCCAAAATTGAACCTCTCATGCCTGTTCAACAGCCCACTGAACATAATTGAACAAGAATAGAACCTTGATCTAATTGCATACTTCAAAAAGAAAGAAAATTCATCTATAGAAGCTATAGCATATTCCCTTGAACCCATAAATGTAAGATATCCAGTTAATGGACTCATATCTATACATATGGCTCTCTCTTTGCAACCAGAAGTTGGAACAGGAGGAAGCTACCTGTAAATTTTTTTTTCTCTAGGCAATGTTAAAAATTATTTCACAAGCTTTGCTGGAGAAATTGATACAATTCATATTTACAAAATCTATTCACCTGGACAGATAAGCTTTCCAACACAGTTTTTGTATCAGGTGCCAAAGCAGATAAATATTTGAACTATTATTTCAATTGACCATCCTAAAATGGATAAAAGTAAATAAAATTCATAATTTGATAAAGCTTCTCAAATTTAAATAAACGTATAGTTTTCCATTGGATTCCATCCAATGCGGAATTTCTAAGAATGAGCAAGTGGATATGAACCCAAAAGGGGTTCCAAAATAGCTCAAACAACGAAACAAAATATTGTTGAAGTAACAGCTAGAAGATTCATTTAAAATGTTTTCACAACCAATTATGGCAGATAATCTTACTTCTCTGAAAAACTTAATTGGAAGGATCTCCAAAATGAACTTAAAACAATTTGATATCTATATAGAATAAAAAGTAGTATTTTGGAAAGTGGAGGGCCATTGTTATTAAAATTAGGCAAATGAGTCAACCTTGTATACACTTTTCTCCATTTATTAGTCTTCATATAAAATTGTAAGTGGAGAAAAATTTATACAAGGTTGACTCATTTGCCTAATTTAAATAACAATTTGAGATCTACTTATACAATTATCTGTTGCAATGTTAATCATGGGCCATGATTGAGTGGACGTTTGTTCAAGATTGGTTTACTGCAGTACTTTTTATGTGGTAAAGATGACTAAATAAACATTTATGACTTACATGAAATTCTCAAAAAAAATCAAGATAATCTAGTATCTAAAAACGAGGAAGCAAGAATTAGACATGCACAAACTTTTTGTTAAAGCTAACATTGTTCAATGGATTATAATTAGCATTAACTTCAGTATTAAATCAGTTTAGCATTAGTTGATGAAACTGATCCTTAATGCATACTCTATATGGTGACATTGAGAACTTTTGAGACATGTTCTGAATAAATGTTAAATGTGTTACAGATTGACTCAAGACCTCCCCACAATCTATTGAATATCACAAAAGTCTTCTTTATCTTAAGAACAAAATATGTAAATCCCTAACTAGAATTAGTGGAATGGTATTGTACCTTAGAATTATTTACTGGAAATGAAATACTTAACAAAATAATTTTATTTGTAACAGATCGTAAATATGAGACACTGATACTGCCAGCATTTGGAATACCAGTGCCTTTTCACATTTCAACCATCAAGAATATATCACAGTCAGTGGAAGGGGACTACACTTATCTTCGAATTAACTTCTTTCACCCTGGTGCTACAATGGGCCGCAATGAAGGTGGCAGTTATCCACAGCCTGATGCTACGTTCGTTAAGGAAGTGTAAGTCTTAGCTTTCCATTCTTTAGTTTTGGCATTTTGAAACATGAGTGAAATTTAAAGAAAACATGGCCTCCATAGACTGTTAATTTCACAACAGTGTGCTACATATCTCAGACACCGCCAAAGCTAGATAGTTTTTGTGTACCTTTCACTGTAAAGATGCATACTTATTATTGAGCTTTCACTAGAGATGTATGTTTTGAGATTCCATAAACCCAAAAAGTATGTGAGAGAGAGGATTGAGAAGAAATGAAATTGTAAAAAATACTAAATTTCACACTTAGATTAACCATTTTTAAGGATGTAAGGTAAAGATTTTAGGACATTTCTTCTAATCCACACAAGGATGAAGGAAATATTGTTTTCTTAAAAATAGCTCTAATGATTTTGATCAAAATATCTGAATGTCACTTAATGGAAGGAAATGATATAAGGTAATATTTTCCACTGCAAACAAGTCTTTATATGGAAAAACATTTCATTGTTTTTCTCAAAAGTAACTTTCATAAAATAATGTTTGACTATTAAAAAGAATAAAAAATTGGTATGTTAAATTTTCTATAAGTAATCTTTGAAGTGCTCTTCATTGTTGCTGAATATTACTGAATACAAGACTTAAGATATAGGTAAAAACCTTCGAAAAAATATACCTCTTAACATGATGTGCAATTTATATTAAGTTTTGTATCAGGCATTTTCGAAAAGCTTCTTGGTCATTGAAAAAGGATAATAAATTTTAATTTTGATATTATTTCAGTTTATAAGTTATAGTTTCAGTACAACATATTTATGCTTGGAATGGCAGAGCAATTATTATTAATTTTTTTTAATAGTTTACCATTTTGGTTTTTTTTTTATTTATTTATTTATTTAGCTGAGCTTGATTTAAAAAATTTAACCTCTTGGGATCTTTATTTGGTTTCTAGTTTTGTTCCTTGATTTGGTTTCTCACCTTGCTTCTAAATATATTGTAGTTTAATAGTGCTGGGAGAGAAATATATTCTTAATGAATAAGGACTGTGATACTATGAAGCACAACATTATTTTAGAGAAATATATATTCATATTAATCTTAAGCAAATTTAAGGAAATAGTTTTAAAGATTTCAAAGGTTTCTGTGGTATGCCCACAGTAGTGCCTACATAAATGTGGTGACTTCAGGGCTCTTGCTTTGAAAACTAAAAATTGCAAAAGATATACATGTTTTGGGAACATATTAACCGAGATTAAAACTGATGTTAGTGTTACTAGTGCCTACTCATCTTAGGCAAATTACAACTTAACACATCACTGTTTCTAGCTTCTTTCATATATAAATATACAAATGATGTTTAAATAAATGTTTAAAAGAAAACAAGGAATAAGGTGGTGTCAAACCAACCAGAATTTTTAACTCTTCTTTCCTTAAGATAGTATTTTCTGTATTCAGGATGACTATTTTCGGGAAAATACAGGGATATGAAAACACATAAAATGTACAGGAAGATTGAAGGGAAATGTTTTACTCTGTGGAAAGAACAAAAGAGTGAAATGAAGTGTGCAGATTGATCCAGTTTGTTCAACGTAATCATTCACTTGACTCATACATTGTGAACCTCTTTACATTATTCATATGAGTCTGTTCTAACCAAGCGCTGTTAGTGTCATGAATCATCCAATCCACTGCAGTCTATCATTGTGATTTGTTCATAAATAATCCATGTTTGCAACTCTGCTAAATTCATGATTGTTAAATTTCAACAAAGTTGCATTAAGTAGCTATCTAAAATGTAGTGCACATATGTTTACATACTTTCACAACATATTTAAAAAAAATAAAGGAAGTCACTGTAATATGTAAAAAATAGAAGCTAGCAGCAGTGAAGGAGCAAATACTACATAAAATATAATTATTTGCAACTAAACTTCACTTATTTTCTACATAAAATATAATTATTTGCAACTAAACTTCACTTATTTTCTTGAAATTTTCACCAATTTCCTTAAAGATAAGTGAAGTTTTGCTACAAATAATTATATTTTATGGGTAACTACTTATATTACATGTTTATCACTGCTATCATGTGAAGGTGAGGAAAAAATTTGTGTGGTGCTCACATATATTGATATGTTAAACAGTTTTAACTAATTATTGCTCTATACATAATAGTGTATAAATTATAATACCTTATTTTGAACTTATTGTTTTAAAGGCTCATATTAAAGTCTTAATAAACCCTGAGGGCGGTCTTATTATTTTTCTGAAATAGCATGAATTTCACATGTGTAATGTTTTTTCCATTGAATTTCATATGACAGTAAAAATGTTATTTAAAAACATTCTCATATTGCCATCATTTTGTTTTATATTATATTGAGGACATTCTTATAAAACTCACAATAGAAATCCCAAACTTTTGTGAGTTGGTCATTTGTTTGCATGCGGGCGTAGATAATACACAATTGTGAAGACAGTGGCAGCATAGTCACATTATTGGTGCTCAGTAATCTATAGTTTGTCAGTATAACAATTTTGTTGCTGTTGCTTCTCATTTTGGTTAAAAATTTTGTGAAATCACTTATAACCAGCCTGCCAAACTAATGTGTAATGGCACATAATTTTTTTTCTCTAGTATCTTATCTGTCAAGAAGCATTGAAATGTTATTTATAGTGTGCAATGTACTGAACATTGCAGCGCTTTTGTTGATTAGCCCAGTGTATAACATAACTGTTGCAGGAAAACCCAGTCATAACATAAGTGGTAATTATATTGCATTCGTCTTGTTCATGGGAAGTGTTGTAGGCATCACAGTGTGCAGCAATTAATACATATAAATTAGTCCAGTGTGGTTCATACAGTGACTGTGGGTTCGGAAAATTAAAAGTCAAGTTTGCAGAAATTCAAAATGCTCTTTATATCCGTAGAAAGACACTGTTTGTACACCCCTTTGCAGCAAGCTGATGTAACATAAACCAACACAATCTCTCGTCACTTCTGCACACGTAAATAAACAAAAGAGTTCACTTTCAAATCACAGCTGCACGAGTCCAATTACGTCTGATAAACTAGCCACGGCTTCTTTTATACTGTTCCAGAAATTAGTGGAATGTTCTCTAACAATCTAGACCGCACCAGACAAAAGACGAACCTTCCAGTCATATGTCTTTATCTGTTTCGGCAAGCTTTTATCTCTGCAGTGCACTGTCTCTTTGTGCATGCCGGCCGCGCCGTCGCAACAATGCAATTGGCAACACTGCTTCCTCAAGGCTATTCGTCCCGAACAGCACCATCGTAGCGGGACACACGATCCAGCTGTACCACCAACATTTTTCCTCGGGGCACCTTCTGGATGGGTAGACCATGTTGTAAATCCTCTTTATCATCCGGTACGGTCCTTGCCATGGTTGTTGAAGTTTTGGGCAGTGCCCCTTGATCCGGGTAGGGCAGTACAACCAGAACAGGTGACCTTGCTGGAATCCCTTGGCTGTTGGCTTGCCTGTCGTACCGGGTCTTCATGTGGTCGCTCGCCATCTCGATGTTCTGACAAGCCATCTCATGCATGTTGTGGAGATGATCCACGAGCCTCTCCGCATACTCCGTTGCTGGCTGTTATGCTTCTGGGGCGGGGCGGGGCGGGGGGGGGGGGGGGACTCCCAAAAGCCAGGTCACAGGGGAGGCGTAACTCTCAGCCAAATATAAACTTGAAAGAAGCGTAGGGGCAGTGAACCACTACAACTTGCACTAATCGAGTATCAGCTGAGGATAGGAGCAAGAGCTCTTGAAACATGTCCTGTGAATAAACAGTGTGAGTGAAGCAATGTGTCAATATATTCTCGATTCACTTTTGTACTCTCAGCCAAATATTAAACTGGCTGGCATCATCCCAGAGGTGTTGTGTGCTGACGAGCGGTAGGCCAGCAAGAACAGTGGTACCTTGACGTCCCAGTCTCGCTGATGGCTGGCCACGACCTTCCTCAGGGGTTCTAAGGTCTTGATGTACCTCTTGACCATGCCGTCCGACTGCGTGTGTAGAAGTGTTGTGCAAGTCTTGTTCACCCCAAGTCTTTCCAGTGCCTCCTTCATTAGGTTAGACTTAAAATTGGTGCCCTGATCACTGTGGAGCTCTAAATGGCAGAACAGTTGCTCCACGAGGCGTCTGTGATTGTCTTTGCCTCTTCGGGATGGCATACACCTCTGGCCACTTGGTGAAGTAGTCTATGCACACCATCAGACCATCAGGTACTTGTTGCCTCGGTCGGCCACTGGGAATTGTCCAGCTATGTCGACAGCGATCCGTTGGAATAGTGCTCCGACGTTGTACTGCTGCATGCAACCCCGGCTCCTAGTTTGGAGCCCGCAACTCACCACGCACACGTAGCATTGACGGCACATTCTCTCAGCGTCTGCTCAGAGCCTCAGCCAGTAGTAGCGCTGTCGGAGTTTGTGGTTCATTCGGTTTGCTCCCAGCTGTCCTCCTGAATTACCGGCTTGCACATCCTCTAAGACCTTCGGAACCTTAATCCGGGGAAGTACCAACTGTTCTCTCTGGGTTTTCCCATCGGGTGATTCCCATACCCGGAACAGCATGCCCTCTTTGATCTTCAGTGAGTCCCAT
Source organism: Mantis religiosa (assembly GCA_030765055.1). Classification (NCBI taxonomy): domain Eukaryota; kingdom Metazoa; phylum Arthropoda; class Insecta; order Mantodea; family Mantidae; genus Mantis; species Mantis religiosa. The sequence continues at coordinate 210,953,400 of CM060947.1, read as the reverse complement.
TGGGCCCAGTACCACTTGTATGTGGTGCTCCTTGGTGCGATGTCCTCCACTTCTCTCAAGAGTGGCCCCAAGTCTGCGTCTGCCAGCTGCTCCCTTCTCAGGCGTACGCTATCCCAGCCATCCGCAGGCACTGCCGTGACCACTCTGGCAGCTGCAGCACGCTCCTTTTCTTCCACTCTTATGCATTGGCCGCACTTCTGGGCAGGTCTTCGGGGCATGGCATCTGCGTTGGCGTGGCTCTTCCCTCTACGATGTTTAGAGATGAAGTCATACTCCTGGAGCCTCTGGACCCAACGTGCTGTCTGGCCTTCCAGGTTCCTAAAACTAAGTAGCTAGGATAGGGCGGAGTGGTCAGTCCTCAGATGAAATGGCCTACCATACAGGTAGTTGTGGAAGTGCTCTAAGGTCTTAACTACCGCCAATAGCTCTCGCCGGATGACGCAGTAGTTCTTCTCTGCCTTGGAGAGCATCTTGCTGTAGCAAGCTATCACTCCTTGTGGCCTTCCTGGACTTGGGATAGGATGCCTCCAATGCAATGGTCGCTGGTGTTGGTGTACACGATGAAGGCGCTGCCTGGTTGTGGAAATCCCAAAATAGGAGCATTACAAAGCATCTTCTTCAGCTGCTGGAAAGAGTGTTCGGCATGCAGCGTCCACACATAGGGATTGTTCTTCTGTCAGGCGGGTGAGGGGATTGGCGATGTTGGAGAAGCCCTTTATGAAATTTAGCAGTGGATATTAGGAAGGTCCTAACAAAATGCGTGAAGCTGCTCCCTAGCAGAATTTACTAGAGTTTATCAAGATGGAGTCTTTCAAATCTCTCTGCATCATATGACATGTTTTGGTTTTGATTATGAGGGGTATATCTTTGCAGGTAGAGGGCAGTATGTATCAACACTATGTCTAATGTTGGAATGCATGTTCGAACTGGGATGCTGAATGAAGGGCGCTTATCACTATGATATTAAAAGCTACATTTATGATTTCTGGTCAGCTGGAATTCCAAGAGACCCCTCAAATACTTTATCCACTGACATCTAACTTTTTTATTTTTTAAAAAATTGAAGGGGAAAAAATGTGTAATGTAGTTCAGCATACAGAATATCAGAAATATATTTTGTTTGTCTTTCTATTTGCCCAGTGTCTCAAACTTACCCAGTGTAAATGGAGATAGCTTGACTTTCAGCTCGTATTTTCAGCATTAGAATTGCTTACAGCTGCAGATTCTTTGTGTGATGCAATAATACAAACATGGTAATGGTAATACATGGTATTACTGAAATCTGGGAGGGAAATGTAACAAGGAAAAGGCAATAGTGTGGTGAAAATAACTCTTGAGAATTCAATTAAAATAAGTAATATATACAGCAGTCCATACCTGCTATATGTAAATGGGTTAAGATAAATAGTAACGGGTAACCAGTATTATTTTACAATACTTTATTATTAATTTATTATTAAATGACACAACATAGGCGTACAAATTTACATCTCAAATATTGCTAGTTGGTCTATTGTGCATTTTGTTGAGGTAGTTATTCGGCTTCCCCCCTCCCCCCCCCCTTTTTTTTTTTTTTTTTTTTTTTTTTTTGCTGATAGGCATGTACTGCATTTTATTTACAGTTTATAAACTAATGTGTTGACACATGTTTCATTCGTCAGTGAAACAGTTGAAATGAATTTGTTGGAAATCTTCCAATAAATTGCCAGAAGAAACCATTGCATGCTCTGTAGAATTTAATATAGGTGCTCTCCCTTTTCTAATTGTGGAACTAAAGGCTTGTCAGACATTAGTGACATGCACAATCATTGAAGGAACTATTAAAAATTAACACCCAGGAGTATGTCATATAGTTACATGGTAGTTTCAGTTTCTGCTTTAACTCTTAAAATGTGCACAGAATTGGGAGATGCTGTCTAGTAATTATTTTGCTTTCCATTTAGTTTTTCATAAATATGAAAAACAGAAGCCCTATTAATTGTAAAGTTAGTGTCATTTTAGCTGACTTTTGATTTTGATTTAGTTAATCATTAGTATTGGTGAAACTTGCTGTTGTGTTTTCATATAACTGGTAATATTTTTTATCACAAATGCAGATTTTACTAGAATTTTTCCTTATTTATTTTTTGTTCAAATAACAAAATTATATAGTAAATCTAAATGTTAAATTTATTTTCAGAACATACCGCAGCACAAATGTAAAAGAACCTGGAGAACTTTCTGCTCCATCTTCTAATCTCAATACAGCATTCCGATTGATCAAAGAAGTACAGAAAAAATTCAAGAACAGAGAGGCAGAAGAAAGAGAGAAAGAAGATTTAGTGAAACAGGATTCACTCATAATGTCCCAGAACAAGGGTAATCCAAAGTTGAAGGATCTTTATATTCGTCCAAATATTGTCACAAAACGCATGACAGGTATGTTCTTTTTATATTTCTAAAAACTTACTGAAAATCTTTGTCATCTGCATTTCTCTGTATTTCTGTTGTAAACAATTTAAAAAAGTAGTTAGGAATTAAATTAAAATATTTAAATGGTGAAAAAGTGTTTCTAAAAACTACATAACAATTGGCTTTCTCTTCCTTAATTTTTCTTTTTGCAAGTCTTGACATCGAATGATGCCGCTTTGAAAGAGAGAGAATAAGCAGGTAATCTCATGAAATAGTTATGAATAAAAGCATTGTTAAAAGTGAAACTGATTTCAAAGAACTTATTGAGTCATATTTTAAGCTTAAAGCTTCACTCATGTCATAACTGTCTTGATAATGGCTTCAAGGGAAGCAAAACACATTGAAAGAAAATTTGTGGTATGTGAAGTACAAATTGTCTCAGTTGACTTGTCGTATAATTTGAATTATTACATTACTTCACAGTGTTAATTACTATTTACCTTTCCAAAAAATGACTCAATAAGTCTTTTAATAGGCAATCTCTTATTGTATAACTATAACACCTTTTACATATTGAGTTTAATTAGTAGTAAAGAAATAGCTAATGAAAGTATGAATATCTTCCAGGCATTGGAAACCCTTGAAATATCTGGATTGTTGAATTACATCATTTAATTACTGTAAATCCTTTCATTTTACATGTCCATTATTATGGAAGTAACATGAATCACTTAGAGCATAAAATATGTCAGGAAGCAACTTTTTGCATTGTATAAGTATCTTCACTAATAAGTAATTTTGATTTAATTTATTGGTGTTACCAGCTTGAAGTACACAAATAACAAACAGTTTACATACTTTTCTTTTCAAGTTTAAAATAGTGCACATATTTTATTATATTACTATAGAAGTCATGTCAACATCCATTCATGCCATTTTATATGATCTTATTCCATCCTTCAGCAAACATACATGGTATTTATATCATCTAACTTTGAAATTTTAACCAGTGATATTCAGTAATTTAGCGCTGTGTGCTATAAACTTGAGTAGCAACAGATTTTAGGGCACAGGTATTTGCAGTATGTCAATTTGTAACTGGTTTTACTTTAAGTCTGAAAAGTTGTCATTTGGCACTTTGTTAAAGCTAATAATTGTCTACAGTTCAGCATATGTTGATATTCATTATTTTCAATTACATACCCTGTTTTCATGCGTTTGTGCCACTGTCAGGTGTTTGACTGAACTGGTTTGTTGTTACCTTGGTGCACAGCAAACAGAAAACACAACATAAGAACAAACCAGTGAATCAGTGGATAAGGAAGGCTAGTGCACATGTATGCAATGTTGACAGCAGTTCTTCGGCGGCACTAGGATGAAATGGTACTGACTTTCCAAACATGCCTCATATTATGACAGGTTAAATAAATGCACAGATTATAACAAGGATAATAAACTCTGAATTTTAGAGTACTTTGAATAATGCACAAAGAAGTAACAAATTAAACGATTAACAGTAGAGCAGTTTAATAACCACTCAGACCCCTGAATTAAAATAAAGGGGTAATATGCAAAATTAAATTTACAGTGCCATGAGAAAAATCAAATATGCTAAAATTGCCATTGAGTGGCGCCTTGTGCACACTGAAACTAAAGAACTTTTAAAAAGCAAGGCAGTAAAATGCAATGAATAAAACCCAAGTCAAGGGAAATGGTCAGGCAAACCGGTCAAATTAATATCAGTGACTTTAAGTAACAACAGCCAACTTATTTGAGATACGTGTGCAGTATCAAAGGACAAGAAGCAGTTTCTAGACCTAAGGTTACCATAAGCCAGTTGACCCAAATATGTGGCACCCTATGCTTGTTGAAGCTCAAGAACACCTACAGAGGAATTATGTGGCAGATGAATGAAGTATTCTCGTTTTCTTAAAATTTCTGTGGCAGTGGTATTATACGCTTCAATTTAGTGCATTTGTCAAACATATCCCTTTCATTCTTGTCCTTGAAACTTTGTATTTCCAAACATATTCAACTTCAAATGTTTCAGTTCTAATTCTACCTTTTAAATTTGGATAGATAGAGTCAGACTGAAAAATTCAACACCATAGCTGAGATTTGAACCATGGATCAATTATATACTTCTTCAATTTTTTATTTATGTCTCCCTCACCAATACTGGTGTTAGGAATTACTTGGGTTCCTGCAGAGCGAGGGAGCCGAAGAATATTGTGACTATGTGGGTTCATAGAATTAAAAGTCTTGTTTGCAGAAATTTAAAATGCTCTTTATTGCAGTAAACAGTAACATTGTATACCCCTTGCAACACTAAAAAGACGTGACATACACAACAGCAGTCTTCAAGGTGATCTTGTTTGCCGTGCTGCACGTAAACAAACAAAAGAAATCACTGCAGTACACTTCAAATTTCCACTGTTTCAATAACCATCGCACAACTCATAAAACTACACCACTAACACCTCAATTAACAACTAACTCCGCTCCAACACTTTGTAGGATTTTTATACCTCCATTCATTGTTCTCGAATGCAGTCGATTGTTCAATAACAATCGCGACGCAGTGAGAGAAAGATGGAACTGTATCTGTCTCTTTCTCTCGGCAAGGTTTAGTGCTGCGCGCCACTATCTTGTCTTTGCCCACGCATAGCTCCGGCTTTATGGTGGCTCCAACCAACAATGTGATCGGCGACACTGCTCCCTCCTCAAGGCTGGTGGTCCCGAACAGCACCATCATAACGTGCCAGATGATCCAGTGTACCACCATCTTTCCTCGGGGCACCTTATGAATGCGGTGGACCATGTCGTTAATTCTCTTTACAACCCAGTACGGTCCTTGCCACGGTTGTTGAAGTTTTGGGCAGCATCCCTTGATCTGGGTAGGGCGGTACAACCAGACCAGGTCACCTTGCTGGAATCCTTGGCTGTTGGTTTGCCTGTCGTACCAGATCTTCATACGATCACGAGCGATCTCATGCATGTCGTGGAGATGGTCCATGAGGTTCTCCACATACTTGGTTGTTGGTTGTTTCGCTTCCGGGGGGCTCCCAAAAGCCAGGTCACAAGGGAGGCGTAGCTCTCAGCCGAACATTAAGCTTGCTGGCGTCATCCCAGTGGTGTCGTGTGTTGACGAGCAGTAGGCCAGCAAGAACAGTGGCAGCTTGACATCCCAGTCTTGTGATGGCTGACCACGACCTTCCTCAGATGTTCTTCTAGGGTCTTGATGTATCTCTCGACCATACCGTCCAACTGTGGATGCAGAGGTGTTTTGTGGGTCTTGTTCACTCCAAGTCTTTCCAATGCGTCCTTTAACAGGCAAGACTCAAAATTGGTGCCCTGGTCACTGTGGAGTTCTAACGGGACCCTAAAACGGCAGAACAGTTGCTCCACGAGGCAGTCTGTAATCGTCTTCGCCTCCTGGTTCGGGATGACATACACCTCTGGCCACTTGGTGAAGTAGTCTACGGCCACCATCAGGTACTTGTTGCCTCGGTCGGCCACTGGGAATGGACCAGCTATGTTGACAGCAATACGTTTGAAAGGTGTTCTGACATTGTACTGCTGCATGCGACCCCGGCTCCTACTTTGGGGCCCGCGACTCGCTGCGCACATGACATTGACGGCACCATCTCTTAGCGCCGGCTCAGAGCCTAAGCCAGTAGTAGCGATGTCAGAGTTTGTGGATCGTTCGGTTTGCTCCTAGGTGTCCTCCTGAAGTACTGGTGTGCACTTCCTCTAAGACCTCTGGAAGCTTACTCCGGGAAAGTACCAACTGTTCTTTCTGTGTTTTCTCATCGGGTGATTCCCATACCTGGAACAGCACGCCCTCTTTGAACTTCAGTGAGTCCCATTGACAGCAATACGTTTGAAAGGTGTTCTGACATTGTACTGCTGCATGCGACCCCGGCTCCTACTTTGGGGCCCGCGACTCGCTGCGCACATGACATTGACGGCACCATCTCTTAGCGCCGGCTCAGAGCCTAAGCCAGTAGTAGCGATGTCAGAGTTTGTGGATCGTTCGGTTTGCTCCTAGGTGTCCTCCTGAAGTACTGGTGTGCACTTCCTCTTAAGACCTCTGGAAGCTTACTCCGGGAAAGTACCAACTGTTCTTTCTGTGTTTTCTCATCGGGTGATTCCCATACCTGGAACAGCACGCCCTCTTTGAACTTCAGTGAGTCCCATTGGGCCCAGTACACTTGTATGCAGCACTTCTAGGTGCGATGTCCTCTCATGTTGGTCTTGTCCCTGCCTCCACTCCTCTCAAGAGTGCCCCCAAATCTGCATCTGCCAGTTGTTCCCTCCTCAGGCCTGCGCTATCCTAACCATCTGCCGTGACCACTCTGACAGCTGCGGCACGTTCCTCTTCCACTCCTGTGCATTGGCCGCACTCTTCTGGGCAGGGTCTTTGAACATCGCATCTGCGTTGGCATGGCTTTTCCCTCTACAATGTTCGGAGGTGAAGTCATACTTCTGCAGCCTGTGGACCCAACGGGCTGTCTGGCCTTCCAGGTTCCTGAAGCTGAGTAGCCAAGTTAGGGCGGAGTGGTCAGTCCTCAGGTGGAATGGCTGACCGTTCTGGTACTTGTGGAAATGTGCCAAGGTCCTCACTACCACCAGTAGTTCTCGGGTAACGGAGTAGTTCTCTGCTTTGGACAGCGTCTTGCTTTAGTAGGCTATCACCCGTTCGTGGCTGTCCTGGACTTGGGATAGGACGCCTCCAATGCAATGGTCGCTGGCATCGGTGTCAGCTGCTGGAAAGCATCTTCGGCGTACTCCGTCCACACATAAGGCGGTGTTCTGTCAGGCGGTTGAGGGGCTTGGCGCTGTTGGAGAAGCCCTTTATCAAGCGGCACTAATAAGTGCACAGCCCTAGGAAACGCCAATTCTCGCTTTTCCTTTGGGCAAGGCCAATCTCTCACGGCCTGTGTCCTCTCTGGTCTGTGGCCACTCCGGAAGAGCTGGCAATTCGCGTTCGGCTCCAGGTTGGAGCCTGCAGTCTCTTTAGCACCTTGCTCAGGTTGTCGAGATGGTCTTCGAATGTTGTGCTGACGATGTCCTGGTATAGCAGGCGTCATTAAGTCAATCCTAATCCTCTCATTACTGACTCCATGAGGCGTTGGAAGGTATCTGGTGTGTTGCAGAGAACAAAGGGCATAACTGTGAACTGCTAAAGCTCTTGACCTGTCGATGATGATGATATATATATATAAGGGCGCTCAACTACGGCGGTCATCAGCGCCCTTTAAAAAACTAGTCATGGCAAAAGCCAGATATAAAACTTTCTAAAAACTATACAAGTGTAACAAAACCTATTAAAAATACACGTACATAAAAAACATCAGTCAAAACCTACTAAAAATTTCGTTCACTAAATCCTAAACTCTAAACTAGACAAGAATCTAAAAACCTTCTCCACGGGTCTCCACGCACGGCCTACACGTTCCCTTGTTGACCGTCTCCCTCAACCACGAAGAGGAGCCCACACGAGGGAGACTGTTGGCTCGGGACCCAGGGTGCGCAATACCCGTACCTAGCGAAGTAGGCCCCTGGGGGGTTGACTTGTCGAGAGTGCGGCTTTCTCTTATCTCTCGGATCTAGAGCTACCTACCAGTAACCAGACTTCATTTCCAGGGTCGAGAATCACTGTGCACCAACAAGCATTTCCAGGGTGCCGTCAAGCCGGGGTAAGGGGAAACAGTCCTTCCTAGTGACAGTATTCAGCTTCCTGTAGTCCACGCAGAAGCGTAGCTCACCATACTTCTTCACCAGGACTACAGGGGAACACCAAGGCCTGTCAGACTCTTCAGTTACTCCCCTGGATTTCATGTCCTCCAGTATGTCCCGTACCACCGCTTGTTTTTTCAGCGGAACGCGTCTGGGTGGTTGCGAATAGATCGGGCGTCTCCGGTATCGATATGGTGAGGCCGTAGTCGCTGTTACCTTGGCTGAAGGCGCGCTGGTATCATCTCAGCAGTTGTCGAACCTTCTCTAGTTCTGCGGTCAGGTGGCGACCGCCCTCTGCATTAAGCCTTCTAGCCGGGGTCCCAGATGTTGCGTCAGCACCGGCTCCTGTCTTGTCGATTGGCGTTACACTGACAACAGGCTCGCATGTCCCCAGCTCCGTCCCAGCCTGGATGTCGTTATCGGTGTCTGTTGGGTTGAGCAGTCTCACCGGCACCTCCTCTCGGCACGGCAACAATGTCTTGGCTACACAGAGTCCATGGGAGTTGGTGGGAGGCTGATTTCCGAATCGGTTCTCCAAGGCCTCCCAGATTTCCTTGGACGCTGCCACTATCTGGACCACGTTCAGCACCTCTGCGGGCCGTCCCTGGAGGTTGGCTATTAGCTGTGCAGCCTCTTCTTCTGATGACTACTTGTGCTTGGCCACTGTGTCGAATTTGCGGCGGAAGACTTCAAACGTTGACGCGCCGTTGTACTTTGGTGGTTTGACCCGTGCAGATATGTCGCCTCCCATCGCGTCAGCCTTCAAATCATTAAGTCTTCTGCCGACGATGTCCACCATGCTGTTCCAGGGACTTGGTGTTGCTGCCAGCCTTTCCATCTAGGTCATTAATGCGGTTTGCCAGATCTTCGATGTGCTCATCCACTTGAACCTCCGCTTGCCCAGCTCTGTGACATCATCCCTCACGCTGGTCAACTGCTCTTAAAATTTGGTGGCGAGGGCCTCGTTCACCGCTTTCATTTCGGTTGCCAGGCTGTCGTTCGCTGCTTTCATTTCTGTGGCCAGGCTGTCGTTCACCGCTTTCACTTCCGTCATCGCGGCAGAGAGGTCGTTTGCTGTTCTGATTTCTTTCAGCTCTATAAGATATTTGCCAATGCAGCTTCCATTGTTGCACTCCTGATACCAATTGTGACTAAGTGGGTCCGAGAATTAAAAGTCTTGTTTGCAGAAATTTAAAATGCTCGTTATTGCAGTAAGCAGTAACTTTGTACATCCCTTGCAGCAGTAAAAAGACATGATATGCACAACAGCAGTCTTCTTGGTCATCTCATTCAGCCCGCTGCACGTAAATAAATGAAAGAAATCACTGCGATACACTTCATATGTCCACTATCTCAATAACTACACAAGTACACCACTAACAACTCAATTAACAATTGACTCTGCTCCAATACTTTGCATGATTTTTATACCTCCAGTCATAGTTCTAGAATGCAGTCGATCGGTAGATAACAATCGCGATGCAGCGAGAGAAAGACGGAACTATCTGTCTCTTTCTTTCTCTTTATCTCGGCAAGCGTTTAGCGCTGCGTGCCACTATGTGTCTGCCCAGGCATAGCTCCGGCTTTGCCTCAGCTCCAACCAACAATGTAATCAGCGACAATATTGACCTGATAAATGAGATCAGGGTCATGGGGTCGACGCAATGCCTGGGATGAATGAATGATGGAGTAATTGGTGGAATGATGTTGGTGGAAACCGGATAACCCAGTGGGAACCCACCCCAGTGCCATTGTCCACCACAAATCCCACTTTGCGGTCACCTATTTACCCTGGATCTGTGTACAGAGTCAAAGGACAGGAAGCATCTCCTCAACCCATGGTTACCATTAGTCAATTGACCTATATCTGGCAATGGGACAAAGGCGGCAAAGTGAGGAACATAATTAAAAATACAAACTGCACTTAGACATCTGCTGAATCTGTTTAACACTTGAGGCAAAGACCATAAAATTTTGTGTAAGATATCAATGCCTGAAAAAATATGCACAAGTATCTTTTGTATCTATTGTCTTTTGATTTTTTTCAGGTTCATTGGAAGCACATGTCAATGGATTCCGTTACACATCAGTAAGAGGAGACAAAGTTGACATATTGTATAATAATATCAAGAATGCATTTTTCCAACCGTGTGATGGAGAAATGATTATCCTTCTACATTTTCATCTTAAGGTAACAATTAAATGGTTACTCTATCATTACATTATCAAAGTAATTGCCTAATGCCATTTGTACACTTATGGAAATTTATGTAGCCTTAATTAACAAACCTGATTTATTGCATATACTGATTAAAACTTGTATAGCAGGAAAGTATTTTTTATTTCTGATTGTGTAGTGCTTCAAATTTACAGTCGTCTGTTATGCTTGAAGGATATTGTAGAAGTATTTTTGTATTGGATATTGTCCTGTCGCAACTACTTATGATATATATGTATATAGGAAAACATTATCATCTTTCTTCCATTGGTCATACATCAAATACTCACAGGTGCTTGTTTCTCTTTTATTGATAAGGGAATGAACACCCTCAAAAACATTTCAATTTTGTTATAACATTTAGAAAGTGAAGGTGAATGTTAAATAAGTTTGGCTACTTATTCTGAAAAAATACTCCAAAAACATAATTCATGTACAAATTAAAAAACATATCAAAGTAATACTTCTTTGTAATTTAACTTAATTTCCTTTGTTTGAACATTAATTTTCCATATCCACATTAACTATTTGGTGAGCTGATAACATGTAATGAAAATTTTCCAAGTTATCTATGTTTTGTCTCATAGATAAAGAAAATCCATTACTTTGATTGGTTACTACTTCTCCACCCTCATCTTCTTTTTTGTCCTCCAACGGAGTACTAACATCCCCCAAACTTACTAGTGGATGCCTGGGGCCAGATGCCTGTCGAGGAGCAAAGGAACTCTGGATCAAGAGAATATCTAGGATGGAGAATCAGCCTGATACCTGGTACAAGGGTGAAGAAGTAGATGTGAAATGTCAGTGCAATGGATGAAAGGAAAAGTGATTATGGCACAATGGTTAAATGAATGGTGTGGGAAACCAGAGAACCTGGAGAAAACCTGCTCAGACACCACTTCATCTACCAAAAACCATATGAAGTCTCTTGGGATCGAACTTGGTTCACCTAGATTAGAGGCATGTAGAAACGTAGAGTCAGACTGAAAAATTCAATGCCATAGCCGGGATTTGAACCACGGATCTTCTGGTTTCCGTCCAGCCGCACTACCATTGTGCTACTATGGCCAACGTGCCGACATGACATTAAATTCTCCAACTGACTCATATTTTCCCGGTAAACCACTTAGGAGTTCTCATAAACACATGAGACAACTACCTTAATGGCGACTTACTACATGTAAGTACTTTAAGGCCCGGGCTTTATAGTTAACCACTATTAGGTTAATTAATGGAAATTAATTATTTTTTCACACTGGCCGTGTGTAGGCTAAATTGTGGAAACGTAGAGTCAGACTGAAAAATTCAATGCCATAGCCGGGATTTGAACCACGGATCTTCTGGTTTCCGTCCAGCCGCACTACCATTGTGCTACTATGGCCAACGTGCCGACATGACATTAAATTCTCCAACTGACTCGTATTTTCCCGGTAAACCACTTAGGAGTTCTCATAAACACATGAGACAACTACCCTAATGGCGACTTACTACATGTAAGTACTTTAAGGCCCGGGCTTTATAGTTAACCACTATTAGGTTAATTAATGGAAATTAATTATTCTTTCACACTGGCCGTGTGTAGGCTAAATTGTGGAAACGTAGAGTCAGACTGAAAAATTCAATGCCATAGCCGGGATTTGAACCACGGATCTTCTGGTTTCCGTCCAGCCGCACTACCATTGTGCTACTATGGCCAACGTTTCCACAATTTAGCCTACACACGGCCAGTGTGAAAGAATAATTAATTTCCATTAATTAACCTAATAATGGTTAACTATAAAGCCCGGGCCTTAAAGTACTTACATGTAGTAAGTCGCCATTAAGGTAGTTGTCTCATGTGTTTATGAGAACTCCTAAGAGGTTTACCGGGAAAATACGAGTCAGTTGGAGAATTTAATGTCATGTCGGCACGTTGGCCATAGTAGCACAATGGTAGTACGGCTGGACGGAAACCAGAAGATCCGTGGTTCAAATCCCAGCTATGGCATTGAATTTTTCAGTCTGACTCTACGTTTCCACAATTTAGCCTACACACGGCCAGTGTGAAAGAATAATTAATTTCCATTAATTAACCTAATAGTGGTTAACTATAAAGCCCGGGCCTTAAAGTACTTACATGTAGTAAGTCGCCATTAAGGTAGTTGTCTCATGTGTTTATGAGAACTCCTAAGTGGTTTACCGGGAAAATACGAGTCAGTTGGAGAATTTAATGTCATGTCGGCACGTTGGCCATAGTAGCACAATGGTAGTGCGGCTGGACGGAAACCAGAAGATCCGTGGTTCAAATCCCGGCTATGGCATTGAATTTTTCAGTCTGACTCTACGTTTCCACAATTTAGCCTACACACGGCCAGTGTGAAAGAATAATTAATTTCCATTAGAGGCATGTAGTCTGACCACTCTGCTATGCCACTGCCTGATTACTAGTAATACAATTTAATTGTGCGTGAAGTGATGTCAAAATTAATTGAAAACACTATTTGTAGTCAGTTTTTTCAATACAGTTTAAGTTTTTAGAAGGGAAATATCTATTCTTGAGTTGAATCACCTTCAAAGCTAGTGGTATCAGATATTTTATAAATTTAAAAATTAAATTTTTAGCCAAAAATCATTGAAATATGGACGTTATCTTGTCCCAATGAATAGGGCACTGATGACCTTGGCAGTTGAGCGCCCTTAAACACAATTATCCATCCTTGTCCCAATGAGAGCTCATCCTTATTTGGAAAAGTTTGCTTGTAAGAGTTGGGTTATATAAAGTTGTCACCCTGCTTATTATATCCTGCGCAACATTAGGACATTTAGCACACCACAAATCTTGGGTTATCAGCATATTCAGAAATTGCCTTTTTCCACCATAGTATGTTGGATAAATCTATAACTCATATAATACGTATATGATTTAAGATTTTTAGGTATACTCTCGTACCCCTAAAAATCCAGTTTTACAAATACCTTCTTGCGTTCTTTATGACTCTTGTTTATGAATCAAACATTGAAAAAAGAAATGATTAAAAAGTTACTTTAACTTCAAATGAAAAAATTGATTTGTTCCTGTGATTTTTTTTGTTTAAAGAATAAATAGTTGAACAAACATTTAGTTCCTCTTTTTGATTACTAACAAAGTTTTTGTAAGAGTGTTATAAAACCTATGGTTTTCAAAGTATAAACTTGAAAGAAGCGTAGGGACAGTGAAGCACAAATTAGTACAAAATTGAATAGAGAATATATTGACACATTGCTTCACTCACACTGTTTATTCACAGGACATGTTTCAAGAGCTCTTGCTCCTATCCTCAGCTGATACTCGACTAGTGCAAGTTGTAGTGGTTTCTTCTTTCTCCGTATTGTCAATAGATGGCGTGATGTACTTGTCAAAGATGTCTGGTGGGGGAGTTTCAAAATTCATGACTCTATGACGATTTTTGTTAATGAAAGGTCTATTGGATGATTAACGTATTTTATTAGAGATGTTTCCAAATTGATGTCATGTCTAGTATTCAAAAAATGAAAAGCCACTGCTGATTTTTCTGTTTCACCATTTTTAATGTTTCTCATATGTTCTTTAGTTCTGATGTTAATATTTCTTTTTGTTTTTCCTATATAAATTTTAGGGCAAGTTTCACATTTGATCTCATAGATTCCTGGTTTTTCTTTGGTAGTGATTGAATTTTTGGGAGGGCCTTTTAACAAATTTCTGATATTAAACCTATTTTGAGGTGCAAGAGTTATGTTGTGTTTTGAGAAGATTTTTTGGAATTTGTTATAGGCTGATGGGTGGAAGGTGAATTTTTTAAAAAGTTTTTTCTCTTTTTCTCCTGTAGGTTCTAGGGTGGTGGTTTCTTTTATTTTCTTAGCTTTGTTGGGTCTGTTAACAGTTTTGTCTACTAAATTTGGGTTGAAACCGTTGGATATAGCTACTTTTTTTATGTGTAGGTATTCTTCTTGATAATCTTCTCTGTTTAGTGGAAAGTTGATCATCCGAAAGATTAAACTGTTGAAAATGGCATGTTGGTGTTGTTTTGGGTTGAAACTGTTGTTCTTAATGTAATTATCTGTGTGTGTCGGTTTCCTGTAGATACCAAAAGTGAGTTTGTTGTTCATTTTTTTGATCTTGATGTCCAAAAAGGGGAGCACACCATCCTCTTCTGTTTCCAATGTAAATTTTATAGCTGGATTTTGTATATTCAAAAGTTTAAGACCATCTTGTATGAGTTTTTTAGGTACTATTGCAAAAATGTCGTCAACATAGCGATACCACACTTTGAAATAATTTGGAAAAGCTTTTGTGATACGTGTTTCAAAAGCACTCATGAATAAATCTGCCAAGAAGGGAGACAGCTATGGGCAACCCATTGTCTCCCTTCTTGGCAGATTTATTCATGAGTGCTTTTGAAACACATATCACAAAAGCTTTTCCAAATTATTTCAAAGTGTGGTATCGCTATGTTGACGACATTTTTGCAATAGTACCTAAAAAACTCATACAAGATGGTCTTAAACTTTTGAATATACAAAATCCAGCTATAAAATTTACATTGGAAACAGAAGAGGATGGTGTGCTCCCCTTTTTGGACATCAAGATCAAAAAAATGAACAACAAACTCACTTTTGGTATCTACAGGAAACCGACACACACAGATAATTACATTAAGAACAACAGTTTCAACCCAAAACAACACCAACATGCCATTTTCAACAGTTTAATCTTTCGGATGATCAACTTTCCACTAAACAGAGAAGATTATCAAGAAGAATACCTACACATAAAAAAAGTAGCTATATCCAACGGTTTCAACCCAAATTTAGTAGACAAAACTGTTAACAGACTCAACAAAGCTAAGAAAATAAAAGAAACCACCACCCTAAAACCTACAGGAGAAAAAGAGAAAAAACTTTTTAAAAAATTCACCTTCCACCCATCAGCCTATAACAAATTCCAAAAAATCTTCTCAAAACACAACATAACTCTTGCACCTCAAAATAGGTTTAATATCAGAAATTTGTTAAAAGGCCCTCCCAAAAATTCAATCACTACCAAAGAAAAACCAGGAATCTATGAGGTCAAATGTGAAACTTGCCCTAAAATTTATATAGGAAAAACAAAAAGAAATATTAACATCAGAACTAAAGAACATATGAGAAACATTAAAAATGGTGAAACAGAAAAATCAGCAGTGGCTTTTCATTTTTTGAATACTAGACATGACATCAATTTGGAAACATCTCTAATAAAATACGTTAATCACCCCATAGACCTTTCCGTATGGGAAAAATCTTCATTAACAAAAATCGTCATAGAGTCATGAATTTTGAAACTCCCCCACCGGACATCTTTGACAAGTACATCACGCCATCTATTGACAATACGGAGAAAGAAGAAACCACTACAACTTGCACTCGTCGAGTATCAGCTGAGGATAGGAGCAAGAGCTCTTGAAACATGTCCTGTGAATAAACAGTGTGAGTGAAGCAATGTGTCAATATATTCTCGATTCAATTTTGTCCTATGGTTTTCAATTTAATTAAGTCAAGTGATAGTGATTTACACAGATTATATATTTGTAGCATTTGCTTCTCTGTTAAGTGTACTTTTTCTAAAATAAGGAACATACAAAGGCATGAGGCAGCTGCAAACAAATCGGTGCAATGAATGCTCTTAATTGTCACCTAATTGCAACCTTCAGCCTAAATAAAGATAGCTCCTATTATTTCTCTATGTTATTAGTTGTAAAATGCACTAATGGATACTTAATTATATAATTGCAGTATATTGTATTTTCACTGTTATTTGGAAATAGAAACCAATCACTTTACTGAAACTTAGCAGTTATTGTAACTGTAAATGAAAACATTCAGGGAGAAAATATGGTGGCAGTCTTATTATTGTGTAAAAGCAGCCAGGTTTTAAATGAGCGTTCAGGATTATAAAAACACCTAATGCTAAACTTTTGAAAGGTGTGTGAGACATTATTTTAACTGTGTTTTATAAGCCAGTGAAGCATAATCCAGGCTTACAGTGTAGAGCTTAGTGAACTTAACTGCAGAGTATATGGGTGTTTCATAAGCCAGTGTTGTACATATTGTCACCTGTATGGTCGAGGAATACATGGAAACATATCAAGTTTTAAAACATTAGTTAAAGCTTACTTCCTGTGTCTTGACTCGCTTGCCCATTCTAAATTCTTAATTCTGCTGATCCATGAGAACAGTGTATACAAGATTTGAAATGACTTAAGCTTATGACATCAGTTTCCTGTTCACTCATGTCAATCATGTGCTCATGGTCAGATGCTGCATCGGATGCTGAAACAGCATTCTTTGTCAGCCAAAATATCCTAAGACTTATGGGAGTGCTGAGGCTTGTTTAGGATATGTTTACGAGGCCACCAATTTGGCACTAAGATGCCATGTTGAAAGAAACAATGGCTCTTCTTTCTAATATGTGAGGCAGCGATTTTTTCAAAGTCCTTTGCACTTTTTATACAACTACGATGTTTTTATATACAACTATGATGCTTAATATGATTTCTTTGCTTTTTAGTGCAATTTCATGATGCAGGGCATTCTTTTAACGTTACTGAAGTCATAACTTAATTGTTTATTTCTCCACTGAATGCAATGCTGCCAACAATCTTTTTTGTCCCTAAATTGCACTACTTAGCTAATTACACTGAACACACACAATGCTCCCTAATTTACACTAACTAGCTAATTACACTAAACATTACTACTCCTAATCTAAACACAAAGTGCAATATTACACTACAGGGAAGCTTGCCTAATGTCTTCAAAGAGCATCCCTTCTGTTGTTGGGGCATATCGTCATCCGCACTTTATTCATTTCCACGTCAATCATTCCCAGAATCGAGTTGACCTCTTATGACGTGCCTACGATGAAACTTGCTTCGTCCTATCTTGCACATGTCGATTTGAACGACGTGGCTGGGACTGCCAATTTTCTCCTTTGCAGTACATTTAGTATCATTTGACATCATGCACATTATCGTAGTGTTTTAGGTTTGTTTATGTGCAAAGCAAGCACGAGTAACATTTGACCGGGCAATAACATGGTCAGTATTTTCCAAAACTGACATGCGCTAATTGCATCCACGTGTCTTTCTGCACAGGTGTTGGACAGATGTATGGGGCATTTTTGCAGAGGTTGGCTACAAGTGTTACACATCTTACTCGTGTTGGCTGCAATGTGAGAACCTTCAGGTTGTCTGCTTGCGCGTGCATATACCTGCACCTTGGGACTTAGAAAATATTCTTGTGTCACAAAAAAGAAAGTTTCTCCGAAACAGTGTTTAACGACTACTTATTTAGGCAGTCATTCTAGTTTAGGTTCTTCTGGAGGTCACACCACCCACTAGTGGTGGCTACTGTACATACATCCTCTAACCTCATGATACTCATCTCCAAAGCAAGCCCAATGGGTATTTGTATAATAATGTAAATTTTGTCACTATTTAAACCTAAGTCTCTTCAAGACTTAGGGAATGCTTGTATTAAGCTCAATTAGAATATAGCAAATTGGCATATTATAGAACTTGGTGTTGCCTCTACAGTTGCCCTACACTTTGCTCTATCATCCTGCTGTACCATCTGATTCCCTTATCATTTAGCTATGCTCCTAGTCACTGAATAGATTGTAGCCTTTAGGTTCACAATACTCATACGTAACAATATGGTGGAGTTCCTTAGGCTCCCCTATTTGTTACTCTTAAGTAATAATATGCAGAAAGAATTCGGGGAGATTGTTAGTATTTACAACATGTAAAAAGCTTGAAATAGTTCTTAGGAAAGTTGGATGATTTTATTGAGTGTGCAGATTACTATAAAGTGCATGATAACTATTTTTGACAATGAACCATCATTAAAGTGTTCTGTCAACACTGACCCTTATTTTATGAACTCTTAAATGAATAAGCTTCCACTTTGCTGTAAGAAATGGGATAGTAATTTATGAACAGAAATAAACTTCAGTGTCATTGTGAATAGGTTCACAATGTACTGTTTGAGCTTCTGTATCTCAGAAACAACATTCACCTTTACAGGGAAAAAACAAAGATATATTTACTTGTATGAGCCCTAAGTTAATGAGACCTGTTGTACTGAAAAGATATTGGTTGTCAGTTCAATATTAACATCAGAATTTTACTTACCTGCAAATATTTGCAATTGTGAATGTAAGTAAGCAAGTGCTTCAAATTTGCACACACATACACATATACCTTTGCCTATTTAATTGTTTTTCTGTTTAGAATTTTACTTCTGTCATGAATGAAGGTTAACAAATGACAGTTATTGCACATACAGTTACAAGGGAAGTAAAAAAGAGTGTTGCAAACACTTGGTATTTTGAAATGAGGGGATCTACATTTTGTTGTTAAAGATTACTGCACTACATAATACGTATTCTCTTAACATTACACTTCATTGCTGGGTACTTCTGTGGAATCCAAATTTCGAAGCTGTCTGCACACTGAGGTCAATTTATACTTTTAAAATATCAAATTTCACTTAGAATAAGCAATTTCATACAAGGATGCTTTAAACTGACTACTACTTTTTGATTTGGAAGTATTGTCTATGTTGTAGAGTATTTGCTGTTTTGCAGCCACCTCTATTAAGAGTCTTAATTTCTTGCTTTTTTTCCCCTCAGCATGCTATTATGTTTGGTAAGAAGAAACATGTAGATGTGCAATTCTACACTGAAGTGGGAGAAATTACAACAGATTTGGGAAAGCACCAGCACATGCATGACAGGGATGATCTTGCTGCAGAGCAGTCAGAAAGAGAACTGAGGCATAAGCTGAAGACAGCCTTCAAGAGTTTCTGTGAGAAAGTTGAGGCAATGACCAAACAAGAGATAGAGTTTGACACACCATTCAGAGAACTGGGCTTCCCTGGAGCTCCTTTCAGGAGTACTGTTCTGTTGCAACCTACAAGTGGCTGCCTCGTTAATCTTACAGAATGGGTAAGTTCTGAAAATTTTTATGTACATCATAGAACCAAAGTTCATGCACTTGTCGTTTTCAGGGTTCAGAGCTAAAGCACTTTTGAAATTGTTAAACCTCAATGCTAATAATGGCTTCAACTAGTAATGTAACAAATAAATTAGCTTGCTTAGGTAGTGTAGGAGCTTCTTTAATTACTTCAGAAAATATGGAGAACTTTTTGCTTTTTGCTGTTTGACAGTTATTTGGATATTGATGATGAGTTTTCAGATTTTGAGGGGATTATTGAGGATATAGATAGCAATGAGGAAGAAAATGATCTGCTTCCTTCAGGTGTTTGTGAAGATTCAACATTGTGGAGAAGTGAAAATAACTCTTGACACAAATAGACATATCTTAATGAGTATGCCTCTGGTGTATAACTGCAGACTCAGCTAACTTCTTACGGACTATCAATTGACATTTTCACAAAATTTGTACTGCTGACTTAGTACCATGTGGCCCATGTGCTTACCTTTGAGGTAAGCAGATATCCCTTTGTGCATTAGGATAGTTGCAGAACATAACAGGGTATATCCAGTTAGACGGCAGTGGTGTGACCGAATTTTATTCTGCAGCGAGCGATCTGAGGCAATTCCCAAGCTTGAACTAGCGTATATAGTACAGGATTATAGACAAAAACAGTGTAAACAACCTAAAAGGTCTTAGAATGTTTCCTGTTTGTTACAGTCTTTATTTTTGCAGGAATAAATCGACTTTTTAGATTAGCAAAGAGTTGAGGAATTTTATTTGACTTGTCAGTGGATAATCATAGCTAATTTTACTTTCCCTACTAGGTAATTAGAGTAAGTAGGGAAAGTATTGCATTTCACCCAATAATTCCATTGTGAGATTTCAGTGCAAATACAAGCTTTGTGGTTCCCTGCATCCAGAAAAGTACTTTTAGAAACAGATCCTCGCGTGTGCATATGTGTGTGTGCACGCACAGGTGCTTGCGTGCGTGCGTCAGGATAACTCACATACAGAAAGTATGTTAAATACCAAACTTGGTATGTACTTCAGCATCTTTCAAGTGACAAGATTTTCAAGAAACTCCTCCTACCCCAGATTACCCTTTACATGGAAAATTGTTTTAAAGTTGTGATTTTCCCAAAAATCTTAACAACTTTATTTAAAATAGACATGTTTAAAATATTTTCATGATGAATTAATGTCTTGAATTTCCTGGGTATGTTCTCAGGAGTCCTGTACATTCTGGATAACTTTTGCATAACTCAGACCTTAAGAGATCGACAAAAACTAGCTACACAGAAAATTAAGATGTCATTAAAGCACACACCATGTCTGAATTTTGTTTGTGTGCATGCTTGCGTGCATGTAATTTTTGTGTGGAGTGAGCAGTTCTGAAGATATTCCATACTACATATATTTGTCTGAAGTTTACAATGCATATATTTTTCTAAAATGGGAAGCCAATATTCATTGTTAATGCTTGTCCATGCAAAAATGTCGCAAACAACCAGTTCTTTAAAGAGTTGACCCTTGCTTAAAGCCTACAGCATTCCCATGTTAACTTTGCACTTGCAAGAAAATTGGCATTAAGATAACATTGCTAATAACATTGCATAGATATTTCTCTAATGACATGAAATTCATAGAGCAATAAGCATTTGTAAGTATAGTTTTTACAATAGTAGAGAAAGTCGTAGGAGTGCAACACATCAGATCCTTTACATTCTGTTCATGATAGTATTCTCTAACTTTATGAACTATACGCATTACAATGAGCCGTAAAGAAAATCATGCAAACATTTAGGGCAAGTTGTGTTAGTTTGTCATTTGCTCACTATTATTGGTATTATTCCAGTATAATATTACTCTTGCGGTTATATTTATTACTAAAGTTTTTATCATGGTTATTACTGTTAATTCACTATAATCTTTGTAGAGTAAATCTAAACATTAAAGTAATAGATCTGCACCCTTAGCTCAAGATAAACAGAATATGTAATGATCTAGCACATCTGCAAATCTTTACTTTTGTATGCAAACAAGATTATCAAAACTTTGCTTAAGCCTGCTATTTTGTTTCATTCATTGGGATTTAAAGGTCTTTATTATAGGCTAGATATGTGCCTGTGTTTATTTCATAACTGATGAGCCATCATTTGGACACACTCTCTTGTGTCTCTTAGAGGTATTTGGCATTTTAGCAGCATAGTGCAGAGAGGATCACATTTACATAGTAGTGCTTAATATACCCGACGAGTACCCATGTCTCTCTAACACGTCAGGTCAAGACGTCATAAAATGTTTGAATTCAAACGAAGGAAAATAATCGCTCATTCATTGCTTATATAATCCTGGTGAGCGAGTGGCATCACATGACAAATACACAGATATTGTTCTACTGTATTTCCACTAACATTTCAGAATTGAATTTTTCATGGAATGCAATACTTTCTCCACTTACTGCAAGTACATAGTGGAGAATGTAAAAGTAGCTTATGGGTAATTATGGACAAGTCCAAAATTCCTCAATAAATTGCCAGTCTAAAAAGTTAGTTTATTCTCTCCAAAATCAAGACTTTTAACATAAATGGAAAACATTCTAAGACCTTTTCGATTGTTTATGCTGTTCTTGTCTGTTATCACATATTACATATGCTAGTTGAAGCCTAGGAACTGCCTCTGGTCATTTTCTGCAGAACAAAATTTGGCCACGCCACCGCCGTTCATTTAACTAGATTTATCCTGTCACATTTTGCAACTGTTTTAATGCACAAAGGGATATCTGCTTACTTCAAAGATGGGACAGTTCGGCCACCTGTATATGTGAATAGGGTGAGGAAAGACATGATCTCCAAATGCAATTTAGGACCTAAAAGTAAAATTCAGAAGTGGAATTCATGGGTGGTAAACCTACATTATATATATACTGGTCTATAGATAGCATGCTAGCTGTATCATTTTTGGGAAAAGCATGTCAAACATAGCAATCATAAGTAGATTTTGGAGACCAGAGTGACTAAATAGAGTAAAAGTCTTAATTGGCAACTAGGCGATATAAATCTAGACAAGGAATTTCGATGATTGAGTATTTTTTAAAATTTGCTAACAAAAGCATATTAATGCACCACAAATTTTTGAGCAAGAAATCATTCACTTATATTCATCATCCACAGCACACTAGAAATCATAATTATTGTCAAAACTAGATTTTTCAGATAGGATTGAGGTACTATCAGAATTTGAGGTGATTAACACACACACGACCTCAAATCAGCTTCATGATAATAGCACAAACATCGATGGAGGACGAGTTCACAGACAAAATCACAACACAATGTCTGTAGAAATAGTAATTCACTAAATCCACAACAAAATCATTGTAATTACATCAATAGGGAAAATAAATGTGATGGGAAGTATGAAAGGAGACAAATTTATATAACATTATCTCATAGAATCTTCTCATTCTGGCCAACGAGAAACAATTATCATGCCAATGGTTAGAAGAGGTGTAAGTTGAAAATATAGTGCATAATACATATCAAACTATTATTATTTACACTTAAGCCTATATCATTTCTTCACTGTAGACATGTGTGACTATAGCTTCTGTAATTTCTCTGTATTCAAACACAGTGCTCTGTAAAACGAAAATTGTGTAAACGAAAAATAAATGCTGGAACGATTGCATTCTGTTTTAGAGAGGTTTTGCCGTATTAGGGGAAGCAACATATTATTCTCATGTGCTTCAAAGAACACCATTTTCAGGAGGTTTTTTTTTTATTTTTTTATTTGGATATAATTATTTTGAATAAAAATTAATGGCATTTAGTGATTCTGTTTCTTCCTAGTGGCACATGACCAAAAAGTAATTACAAGGTAAAGGAAGGAGAAACTAGAGTTTCATAAATCGTATCTCACCAATATATTTTATGTTACAGCCACCATTTGTAATTACATTAGAAGATGTCGAATTGGTACACTTTGAACGAGTGCAGTTCCACTTGAAGAACTTTGACATGATCTTTGTATTCAAAGATTACCATCGCAAGGTGGCAATGGTGAATGCAATACCTATGAACATGCTGGATCATGTTAAAGAATGGCTCAAGTAAGTTATAAATTGCTTAACCATTTTGTATTTATTAGATAAGGGGAATAGATGAAGGGCAAGGGAATGACAATAGTACTTTAGTTATAATTTTAAAGATTTGAAGATAATTGCATTTTAAAGTTCCAAGTGCAAAAGGTATGTGCTACAGAAATTTCAAACTGATAAATGTGTTAATATAATAATTTATACATTCTGTTTATGTTAAAAGCCTTCTAGAACATTTCATTTATGTTTCAAACATAAAAACTACTGGAAACTTATTACTTTAGTTAATTGATGGAAATTAATCATTTCTTCACACTAGCCGTATATAGGCTAAGGGTTTTGATAGAGTCAACATGAAAAATTCAATGCCATGGCTGGGATTTGAACCAAAGATCTCCTGGTTTGCGTCCAGTCGCTCTAACTCATTGAGCTACCATGACCAATGTGCCTTCCTGATATTAAATTCTCCATTTGACTCGTATATTTCCCCGGTAGACTACTAGGGGCTCTCGAATCCGAGATACACCGTTTGTGGCAACTTAATATTGTAAGTACTTGATTCCCAGGCTTCATTGTTTAACTCTTTTTATTTTAGTTAATTGATGGAAATTAATCATTTCTTCACACTAGCCGTATATAGGCTAAGGTTTTTGATATAGTCAACATGAAAAATTCAAAGATATGAAATTCAGAAATTTGAACCACGATCATCAGTCGATGGCCGGTTAAGGATAGAGGCAAAGTCTCTGAAACATGTTCCGGAAAAAATTTAAAAGTGTTGTTTAGTGTCATTAATAGACTCCATTTAAATTTAATTCATTATATGATGTTCATTTTTTTAAATAAATATTTTTCCCAGACCATTTAATTGTTTTAATAATTTCACTTTTGGGTTTATTTCATGGTTAAATGACCAAAACTGATCTGCTATCAGTCTGTTTGTATTTAATGTTACGAAAATGTTCTTTTGTTCTGGTTTCCAAATTACATTTTGTCATTCCAATATAAAGTTTATCACAAGCTAAACAATTAAATTGATAAATATCAGATTTTTTATTATTAGAAATTTTATCTCTTTTAGAGAAATGTTGAAAATTTTTAACACTATTTTGAGGAACTAAAGTTATACCAAACGCTTCAAAAATTTGTTTAACATGTGTCTTTGGAGAATGGTAAGTAAATTTTTTAAAATTATAATCGTCTTTTATTTTTTTAAGGGTAGAAACATCATTAATAGCTTTTTGATATTGAAATTTTTCAGTTTTTTTATGTATAAAGTCTTTATTAAAACCATTAATTAAAGTAGTAGTAATAATATGTATTCTTTGTTAAATTCCTCTTTGTTCAGGGGTATATTTATTAGTCTATAAATCAAACTTTTCTTATCATTTTCTTATAAGTGAAGCTTTATGCTACAAATTATTATATTATATTAGTATATTTATTTATTAGTCTATAAATCAAACTTTTCTTATCATTTTCTTATAAGTGAAGCTTTATGCTACAAATTATTATATTATATTTGTTGCTACACTGTCAGTAGCTTCATATATTACGTATACATTAATGTGAACTGCTGAAATTGACCCTGGATTTGTATACTGAAAATGTAAAATTTTTCTTTTTATGGACATACTCCTTTTATTTATTTCTTCTTCTATGTTGTTTCTGGGAAAGATCTAACAAAACTGAAATTCATGCTTTAGAAACTAAAGCTTTGTATAAAATATTTTCATTTCCAGAAAATCATGGTCTCTTTCAGCAGCTGAAAAAAAGTTTATTATAAAGCTCTGTGCAAACAAAGTCAAAATTTTCTTTTAAATTTAATACTAAATTAATATGAAACATTAATACGACTCATCTATAAATTAATAAATTTCCAGTTATTCTCCATCACAGAAAATACATATGAGAAGTGTTCTGAGCTGTGAAAGTTTCATAATACATGGAAAGTAAAGTGAATTGACCTTTAAGAGAGTTTTCTTAATTTACTTTGGACTTGTTTAGATCACTAGTCAGTAGCCTCATGGTGAAGTGTTAGGAGAGTCTAAAATAGTTATAAATCAAGATTGGTATGATGTGAGCAGATTATCAGTTGATGGCCTGGTTTATTTGTTTTTGGAACATAAATACTAAAGCTTAGGATTTGTAAACTTTACATTAAATTTCTTGTACACCTACATAATAGTAAAGAAGATATTTATTTATCTATTTATTTAGTGCCAAACTATTACATAATGACATCTATTGGGGTTGGCCCTAGCCATTTTAGCCATTCATGTCAGTTACTAGAATTTTTACACATCCTTCTTTAAATATTCTTTCTGATGTAAAATTTACGTCTCCAATGTTATCTCCTAGTCATAGCTTCTCCCAATTAACCATTTTCATTTTGCTTTAACATAACACAAAAATACACCTAATTGCCTTACCAGACTCACACCACCTGCCTCGGTAGCATAGATGGTAGCATGTCTGCCTCACATTCAAGAGGTCCCGAGTTCGAATCTCGGTCAGGGTGAGTTACCTGGATGAGGTTTTTCCAGGGTTTCCCCTTATCCTGATAGACGAATGTCAGGTAACTCTAAGCTCCATGGACCCTGGACACATTTGAGCATCATTTCATTCACCGTCCAATATGACTTAACGTTGGAGAACTTAAAATTACAAACAAACAAACACTATATATGTATATAATAAAAATCTCACACCTTAAACATTTTCTTTATTACAGTATTTTTATTTCTTAACTATTTTTCCCTAATTAGTTTATTCCTCCATTCGTCGGTTCCACTACATTCCCATATAATATATACTCTGTCTTCTTTGTCCCCAATATTGGGGACCTGCAGTACCCAGAACCCAGGGACCTGTACCTGCAGTACATTATCCCTTTGACCTTTCAATTTCCATAACCTTAATCGGAACCATGCTATCACTTCTGTTTCCCTTTCATTATAGATTTCTAAATACATTTCTGATCTTAAATCTGTTCCAAACATCCTAAAAAGAACTAGTGACCTTTTTTCTTCCATCTCAGGCCACATTGCTTTATTATCCATGTCCTGAAATCTAGTTCTAATGTCCTTCCACACTCCCTAAATTTCATGCATACACAGTCTACACACCCATATATTACCTAATCCACCTTTCTCCAGCTGTTGCTTCACTCTTTTCAACCAGCCTCCTGATTGGAATGTTTTTCTTGCAATTTGAGGCAACATTTTCTCAAACTAACATCTGGTAACTGTAGTATCCAGCAACCATACTTAACCATTGTACCACCTTTCCTTTCACATTACTTTTTCCCATTTCTAAAAGCACTCTTACATTTGCTGAATTCTGGAGTATCCCCAACTTAAGTTTACTGTTGGGAGGACCTAAAATTACACACACAAAAAAAAAAAAACTTAAGTTTACACTATGCTTGTAACATAAGATCCATTTTCAACCTCCCATAGAGAAGATATTGCATTTCACCCAAAAGTTTGATAGAGATTTCACTGGAAATACACATTTTAAGGTCTCCTAAACTATTATTGTTATCAAAATAAATGCCTTTTTAGGAAAAGATGCACATTTCTTTGAGCAGCATAACTCAGAAAACAGTTAAATAAACTTTAAGTTTAGCATCTTCCAAGGATTCAACACAAAGATCTACAAGAAAATTCATCCCTATCCTCTACACGATTTTTTTTTTTTAATTTTGATTTACTAAAAAAATGGGTCAAATCATTGTGATTAAAACACCATATGTTTAAGGTATTTTCATGACAAGTGAAACATATCTTACCAAATCCTGAATTACCGACTCATTGCTTTCATATATCTTAAGAGTTTTCTGGGAATAGCCTCTGAAGTCTTTATTCTAGATTTCTTTTGCATAGTGGCACAAAAAGCGTAAATCTCATTAAAGCACACTATTTTTGTTAAATTTGCTATGGGGATAATCCTTTTTGAGATATTCCTTACTGTTTTAATTTTCAAATAGATACATACTGTTCTTAAATAGGAAGTCATTCATATGTCCGGGCCATGTAAAGAGAATGAAATTCAAAGTTATCAAATGGCAACAGCTCTTAAAAATGTGACTGTTGCTTAAACCTATTGTATTCCCGTATTCCTGTTGTACACGTAAAACCATTTCTACAAATGATTATCTTAATTAACATTAAATAAATAGAAAAATAAAAAAGGTTTCTAATAATGGTTTGTAAAGAGTGAGTGTACATGATATTCAGTGGGATTTCAATGCTTTCTAGCTTTTCACATAATTTTCATTGTGAATAGTCCTTAATACTGAGTTGCAGCAAGTACTTTAAAATAATACACAGTAAAAGAGAAAAGTATGGAATTCATGTAATTTTGAATGAACTAGTACTCCATGCTCCATATATTGTTAGTATTTACCTAGAACGCATTTTGTAGTTTGTAAAGAGTGAGTGCACATAATATTCACTGGGATTTTAATTTTTTTCTAGCTTTTCTCATAATTTTCATTGTGAATAGCCCTAATACTGAGCTGCAGCAAGTACTTAAAATAATATAGAATAAAAGCAAAGAATAGGGAATTATAAAACTGAGTCAAACTAGTACTCCATACTCCAAATGTTGCTAGTGTTTACCTGGAGCATGTTTCATTAGGACCTTCCTAACATCCTCAGCTAATGTCAACTGTTGAATTTTGATTTGAACTCCTTGGAGTCAATAGGGGTGTCTCTGTTGGTATCTTGATGAACTTGAAGAATGAGTTCTCTTCAAAGTTGGTGTCAAAATTGAACAGTTTTCCTTTACATTTCTTTATATCTTTTCTCATGTGGTTAATACAGTTGGACCCTGAACCCTTTTTAATAAATGGATTTCTTGTCCTATATTGTGATTCTCATTCCAAAAATGATAAGCTGCAATGGAATGAGAAGAGAACCCAAACTTCAAGTTCATCAAGATACCAATAGAGATGTCCTTATCGCCTCCAAGAAGTTCACCAAATCAAAATTCAACAGTCAACATTAGCTGAAAATGTTAGGAAGGTCCTAATGAAATGTGTTGTAAGTAAACACTATCAATATATGGAGTATGGAGTACTAATTTGACTCAAAATTACATTAATTTTGTGCTTCATTGCATCACAGTTCTTACTCATTAAGGGTAGGGAATAATTCTGTAACTTAAAAAAACTGTACTATGCTGAGATAGCAGTATTTGATTAGTTTCAATATTTGTATTGCATGTGACTTTCTTTTTATAGTTCTTGTGACATTCGGTATTCAGAAGGTATTCAATCACTGAACTGGACCAAGATCATGAAGACCATCACTGATGACCCAGAAGGTTTCTTTGAGAGTGGTGGCTGGACATTCTTAGACCCAGAAAGCGATGATGAAAATAATCAAGAAGATGTAGAAGAAGAGGAAGAGGATGATGCATATGAGGTACAGCTTTTTGAGATTGCACTGTTTGCATTTGAAGTTGTTAGGGTTATTAACCTGACCAGAATTTACTTTTATACATGTATTAATCTGGTGAACATTCAGCACTGTATAGAAGGTACTCTTCTAAATATTCGTGAACTTGATGCTTATTTTTCTATTTGCAGCCATCAGATGTCGAATCAGATGAATCGGATGATGATTCTGATTATTCAGAATATTCAGAAGAAAGCGGAAGTGAAGGTAATGTTTACTTGTTAAAAATTATATAAGTCAACTGAGTCACTTTGTACTTCACATTTCACAAATTTTCTTTCAACACGTTTCGCCTTCACTCAAAGGCATTATCAAGGCGTGTTCAACTGGCTAATATGTTGGTACTCCAAAGAACCACCATCAGCTGAAGCACCAAAGTTCTAGGCAGTCGTCAACTTCTTGATAATGCCTTCAAGTGGAGGCTAAAGACATTGAAAGAAAATTTGTGGTATGTGAAATAGAGAGCATTTTAGTTGACTCATTTGATAATATTGCATTATTTCACAGTGTTAATTCCATTTGCTTTTGTAGATCAACTTGTAATACCTTTCTGGTAACCCCTCCCCCTTTTGTTGCAGTCTTTCATTTAGATGGGAGATGAGAAAGGAGGAGAAAGCCAAAAGGCAAATATATTCCTGTGAGTAAGGGCTATGATACAATGAAGCACAAAATTAAGAGACAAACTAGTTCTCAATGCTCCTTATATTGCTATTATGTGCTTCAAATGGGAAGAATTCTGGAGTCCAGCTAATCAAATGCATTAGGTTAATGCACGTACTCAGCATTGCCAGCTTGTTATCCCCACTCTTTTTATCTCTCTCTCTCTCTCTCTCTCTCTCTCTCTCTCTCTCTCTCTCTCTCTCTCTCTCTCTCTCTCTCTCTCTCTCTCTCTCTCTCTCTCTCTCTCTCGCATACTCATACAACATGCACATCTGCTTGGCGCTAGACATAAGGATAACCAAATTAAATTTTCCAAACTTTTATAATGAACAGGTTACAGGTTTCAGGTCACATGCTAAACTGGTTTCAAGCCTTTGTATCTCAAAGATGGTTTGCAGTGCAGTACAAAACAGCCACATCCAAATGGAAACAAACCCGAGTTGGATTACCCCAAGGATCGGTTACAAGTGCTATTCTCTTTAATATATTTATAAACGACCTAGCAGATGCACTGAAGAAACTAGATAACATACAAGTGGGAATGTATGCCAATGACCTAGTAATATGGACCTCGGAAAAAAATATAAGTTCTGGGAAACATTATAAAAAGTTACAAAAAACAATGGAGAATGCAATTATAATACTGGAACAATGGACTAACCATAACAATATGGAGATAAACACAGAAAAAACCCAATATCAAGTATTCACAATGCAACACAAGACAGAAAATATATGTCTGCAAATCAATAACAAAAATTTACAAGAAGCATCCACAACAACATATCTAGGAATAAAACTAGACCGGAAGCTATCAATGAAAGAACATGTAAACAATGTAACAAACAAGATCAACAAAAAGAACACCATCTTAAAATGCCTAGCAGGAAAAAAATGGAGTGGAAATATGGACCTCCTTAATAACACATATAAAACATACATAAAACCCAACTTACTACTTGGAGGAGAACTGCTGGCAACAATAAGCAAGAAACTCAAAAGGAAAATAGAAACCTCACAAAACAATTCACTAAGAATAATAACAGGAGCTTTGAAAACAACACCAATTGCCATACTACAGAGCTTTACAAAAAATATGGCCATAGAACTGGAACATGAACTAAAGGCAATTACCCTAGCACAAAAACTGCTAGTTAACAAAAATGGACACAAGTGGTATCACACAGCAGATAATATAAGCCATCTAAAAACCCAAACAAGCTTCAGAACATACATCAATAACTCTAAACACAAGAACATAATAACAAATATAACAACAATAGAGGAAACAAGCCCAACAGAATACATTGACATACATTATAAGAATGGCCTGTTATATACAGTACATAAGCAAAACAATTTACCAGATGAAATGAGAGCCATAACAATAGCCGTAGAAAATGAAAGATATCCAGAAAAAGAATGGCTCCGAATATATACACATGGATCCTTTATAAACAAACAAGATGCTGGTGCAGGAGTATACTGCAAACATTTCACACAGTATCTAACACTAGACGAAACTTCAAACCATTATGATGGAGAACTAACAGCCATAAAAGCAGCACTTCAGAATGTCCTGTACAGACCGTACATAAAGCAAAACATTAACAGATTCAAAATCAGCTATAGATGGGATTGTAAATTATAAAAACAAAACAACAAGAAACATCAAAGAAATAATAAGTTTAATTAAAGCTGTCGAATCAAGAAACCATGTCTTCCTGCAATGGATTCCAGCCCACATTGGACTTTTAGGTAATGAGCACGAATCAAGAAACCATGTCTTCCTGCAATGGATTCCAGCCCACATTGGACTTTTAGGTAATGAGCACGCTGACCAACTAGCAAAAAGGGTGCAATTCAAAATATAAAACCTGTAAGACAAACTGAAATTAATAAACAATTAAACAATATTAAGCTACATTTTGAAAGACAGCAGAGACTTGATGAAGAAGATAAACTAAAAGACAAGGATTATAAGAACATTGGAGACAAAACTGACATACAAAAACTACCAAGAAAAACTGCAGTGGCCCTATTTAGAGTGGAAACTGGCCATGATTGTCTTGCAGAACACCTTTATAAAATACACTGCATACCTACACCCAAATGTACTATCTGTAGAGAGGATGTCATCATGAACAAACACCATTTGGACAAATGTAATGGTCTCAAAAGTGGGAACCTACAGGCTTTATATTCGGAAGCTAGGGGGAAAATGATGCAAATCAACTAATCCCCAGTGCCATTAGTCAACAACTTTTATAATGATGCAGTTGCCAAAATCAAAATTGGAAAAAGCATTTTTGCAAATTATATATATTTTTAAATGCTATAATTATTAACTTTAAAGAGAGTCGATTAAAGACACTAGACAACACTTACTTTTAAATTTTTCCGGAACTAGTTTCAGAGGCTTTGCCTCTATCATCGGCCGGCTCTCGACTATCGGCCGATGATAGAGGCAAAGCCTCTGAAACTAGTTCCGGAAAAATTTAAAAGTAAGTGTTGTCTAGTGTCTTTAATCGACTCTCTTTAAAGTTAATTTATCATAACAACACTGTTTTCAACACTTCCAAGAAAGTAATTGCTATAATTATGATTATAGTTTATGAATTACCTGTTTTTCTAATCCAATGGAACTGCCAGTGGCTCATCGTTATCACTGTCAATGCCACTTATGTCTAGAGACAATTCGTCATTGTCACTATCTTCATCGCCTGATTCGTACAAATTTATGATTATAGGTTCCAAAATCACGTTTCATGCTATTTTCCTTCTTAAAATCGTCTTCTTGTTGGTTTTCTCCATGTCTCACACAGTATTCCCAGGTCTGTTGTGTTACCTTGTCAATTTCTTTGTAAACAAGCCATTCGTGTGTCAGTTTAAAAGTATTTAGGTTTGCAACCCCCCATTTTATTTGTGCCCACATCAACTCAATAGGATTATATTGACAGTGGTAAGGTGGGAGGCCTATTAACTCGTGTCCCATTTCAGTTCCAAGTTGATCCAGCTGATACAATTTTTCTGTGTTTTTAAACTGAAGTACTCCTTGCAATAACTCATTTTTAATTTCTGTTTCCAAAAATTCAACCCCACTTTTTTGCTACCATTCAACAATTTTGTTCTTTCTGCTGTCCAATTTCGGTATTTCATTTGTAATAAACGAATGATACAGTGCATTATCCATTATATTAATGCTTCTCTCTTTTAAATAATTTAAGAATCTGTTAAGAAACCATTCTTTAAATGTATCAGCTGTTATCTCTTTGTGATAGTCTGAGGTAATTTTGGAGAGAAAAGTCCATTTGCTTTCTGGCAGGAACCCAGTCTTAGCAGGTTCTGCATGACAAATGATTAGCTGAGAATGTTTAATTTCATACATTTTGCATAAGAATTTTAATACTTAAATTTGTAATCCTCTTTGAAGGACCAACATGTTTTCTGGGCCACACAAACACTTGGGCACCACAAGGATCAGATTTTCTTGCCTCTCCACAAGTGCAGGACACACTTGTTTTACCTACACCATACGCTTCAGCAGTAAGCCGTTGAGCATTTTTGAAATCCAGCTGATTTCTATATTCTTCAGAACCCAATTTTTTGAAGAATGTGTAGACCTTAAAAGTAATATTTTGAGCCTGACTTCGCAATACCTGCCTCTTTGAATTGCCATTAAATTCACCGCAAGAAGCCATTGCGCTATTTAACTCTTACTGTACTGTTGTCTAAGGAACAACTTAATAATATTGATTTTAACTCTCCAGAGCAAACAAACACTGCTTATTCAGCATTCCACAGGCAAACAGGAAATAGTGTTCACTCTCTCTCTCTCTCTCTCTCTCTCTCTCTCTCTCTCTCTCTCTCTCTCTCTCGAATTTAACACCTTGGCTTATTCAAAGCTTATTTATCACACAATGTCAACAGTTCAAATTTTAGTTCTCAGTAATTACAAGTATATGTGCACACATACAAACCAACCAATAGTGACAGTGCTTTACCACACGATGCACCAGTAAATATATTGATATTTTTTTTGTTTATACTATAAAAACTATTTGAGCTGATGCAATTTTACATGGTTTTTAAATGGAAGGACAACTGAATAATACTGCTTTGAACTCTCTAGAGTAAATAGTGATTACAAATCATTAATAAACAAAGATATGTGACCACACACATTCTGCCAGGCTAGCAGAAAGTGTACTGTCTCCTCTCACTCGAATTTAATGAACACCTTGGCTTATTCAAAGTAATTCTTTTATCACATGTCAAACTTTTATGTTTCAGTTCTGAGCAATTACAAATATACGTACACACATACATGCCAACCAATAATGCTATTCATTACAGTGCTTAGGTTGCAATGCATTGTTATAATATAATAATGCTTTATTTATTTGTATAAAACTTTTCGAGCTAAACATGGGGTTTTTACGGTTACGTTAGATACATTACTATCTTCCACATGGATCAGTTTTGTCAAAATCTGATCTTTTTCTTAGTGCGAATAGTATTTAATAGAAATTGATTAGGTGGGCGCTCATCACATACCGCTTGAGAATGCAATACAACACCGCAAGACTCCGATTAGTTGCTCACCTAGTGGCACTTAAGGACAGACATCATCCCATTTGAAACAGATAGTAGTGCTTACCTGCAACGTGTTTCATTAGCATTTTCCTAACATCCTCAGCTAATGTCGACTTTTGAATTTTAGTGAACTCCTTGGAGGCGATTGGGGTGTTTCTGATGGTATTTTGATGAACTTGAAGTTTGGGTTCTCTTCAGAGGTGATGTCGAAATTGAACAGTTTTCCTTCATATTTCTTTATGAATACCTTTTCCCATGTGGTTAATGCATTCGGAACCTGAACACTTTTTAATAAGTGGATTTCTTGTTGTATATTGTGATTATCATTCCAAAATTGGCATGCTACCGCTGATTTGTCTATATCTTTGTTCCTGATGTTCCTAAAATGCTCTTTAAGCCTAATGTTCAAATTCCTTTTAGTTTTCCAATGTAAAAGTTGTCACAGCCTTTGCAGTTTATCCGGTACATGCCTGACTTTTTGTCTGTGGGTTTCTCCTTTATATTATATGATTTCAAAAGGTGTTGGACACTGAATTTGTTCTGTGGAGGCAAAGTAATGTATTCTTTGAAGTCTTTTAGGAAAAGGTATGTAGCTCTGAGATGGTATGTAAATTTTCTGTATGAAGTTTTATTACTGATCGGGGAAAAGGTAGTTATTTGTCTACATCTCTGCTGACTTTGAATTTATCAATTTTCTTTATGACCAATTTAGCACTGAATCCATTGTATTTTTTATTATTATTATTATTATTTTTTTTTTTTTTTTTAATTTTAATTTTACGTCCTCCAATCCATTATATTCTGCAATGTGAATTATATGATTGTATTCTGATATATTCCATCTTGTTTAAGGGTACATTAACCAGCCTGTAAGTTAAAATGTTGATAACATCAGGCTTATGTTGTCTTGGGTTATATCCATCTGATTTTATGAAATTTTTTGTGTGCTTTTCTTTCCTATATATACCAAATTCTAGTTTTGTATGTTTTCTGATTAGCTTCAAGTCTAAGAAAGGGATTTCATTGTTTGTCTCTTTTTCTATGGAAAATTTATTACAGGATTTTGTAAATTAAGTAGTCTTAACACATCATCCACCTGTTTCTCATTTACTATTGCCCAGATGTCATCCACATATCTATACCAATGTTTAAAAATTAGTGAGAATGCCTTTGTGATTTGGGTTTCCAAAAAGCTCATGAATAGATCTGTCAGGAATGAGGACAATGGGTTGCCCATTGAGAGTCCTTATTTTTTGTTTGAAAAATTTGTAATTGAATGTAAAAAAGGACTGTTCAATGCAGATGTTTAAGTGAAGGTATTCCTCTATGACATTCTGGTGTAACTAAAGGGATTGGAACCATATTTGCATGTACGCATGAAACAAAAAGGCTTATTATACATGGATTATAAAAAAAAAAAAAAAAAAAAAAAAAAAAAAACCACACACACACACAAATATGAAATTATTTGAAAGTAATGAGTCGGTAATTCAAACACAAACATCACTTAAATTATCCTTACTTGTACATGTTTTGGAGATCGGTTTGTCCCCATCGTCAGCAGTTATCCGATTTAGTCACTAATGTCCTGGAAAACGTTCCAGCATTTTTAAAAATAAGTGAAGGTGAGTGTAAACAAGTGTGACTCAACAAAACTTCAACATGAAGAAAACTTCACTGTTAATAATGCTTCTATTTGTAATATTTAAGTTCCAATTGATTTTTTTTTTTAGTACTAAGTATACATTTTACATTTTTGGCCACCCATGAACTTGGACCCCTGTCCTTATCACTGAGCAGCCAATTACTGATCTTATCATTTACATACATATATCTGGTAGACAGGTGCTAATTGCTTATTTCTGTAATGTGCTCAATATTAACTGTCATCATTTTTTTTCCCTCTCCTCTCTGCCAACTTCCACCTTCCTCTTTTCCAACTTATCTACTTTTTAATTTATATCTTCCTTGTTGACTTAAACTTTTTAACTGCTGCCTCTTTATAAACTAATTTTCTACTCTTATAAATCTGACATTAACTGTATATGCATTCCCTCAACTCTTTTCAATTACTATTTACTTAACTATTTACTTAACCTCTTCAGACTTGGCAAAAAATCCATGTCTCTTTATTTTGCATTAATATTTTTTTCTTATTAATCAGTTATTCAGCTTTATCTTGTACAAATTTTTACTGTAGTGAAAAGTTACTAAATGTAGCTTGATTCTGCAAATTTTTGTTTAAATATATTCCAATGTGATTTCCTTTGCAGAAGAAGAACTAGCAAGTTCAGAGGAATCGGGTAAAGACTGGTCTGATCTGGAACGTGAAGCTGCAGAAGCAGACAAAGAGCTCCAAGACTTTACAGATGAATATGCTGGCTCCGGAAAGAAAGGAAAGAAGCCCGGCAACTTTGGCAAAGATGGAAGAAATAGGTAGACATTACTAATATCATGAATGTACCAATGAAGTCTTAATCATTGTTCAGTTTCTGAACACCAAAATGTCTTTTTGGTTTATAATTTGTTTTACATTAAGTACATTGCAAAGCTAATCTTTCTAAATGTAAGAACCCAGATTACCATTGGCACAAAAAATAATGTATAGTTTGGAAAGATAGAAGCAGACCCGAAAAATTCAATGCCATAGCTGGAATTCAAACCATGGATATTCTTTTTGCACACCAGCTTTACACAGAGCTGTCATGACAAAATGCCTGTTCAACATTAAATTCTCCAACTTACTCCTGATAGACCCCACACTTGATTTTTAAATAGCTAAGTATGTTTCAGCAACCACTGTTCTCTTCTAAAGATATATCATGTCATTATTGAATAAGTCAATAACAGCTTCATTAAAATAAATTTAGGAAATGAATTATCACAGAAGTGCAGGGGGCCGTTACATCCTGATCAGGTGTTCAGGAGCAAATCTTCTAGTTCAGTTACACCTATTTTACACCCCCATATCCTGTCTGTTAAGTAGTTAAGCCCCATCAAATCCAGGTATGCTTTAAAGACACTCTTGCACTGCCACAATACAAATTTGTCTTTAAACTTCATTGTTGATAGAAATTCATATAAGCATTTTTTAACTCTTTCCAGGTATTGTTTTATGCTTTGATTTTCTACATGGTGAAATGAAAAGTTGATATTATGTGCTCGTGCTCTTGCAAGAAAAGTAAATAGTTCTTCCATTATTAAAAGAGTAGCAAATATGACAATACTTAAAAATGCAATTTTGTAAGATTTAAAAAAAAATAAAGGTCTTGCTAAAATTCCTTTAATATTAGGACTTTAAGGAACTAGTGCACTATATTGGAAAAGAAGAGTAATTAAATTTATTGGGAGTCGATTAATGACACTAAACAACACTTTTAAATTTTCCCGGAACTAGTTTCAGAGGCCTTCCCTCTATCCTCAGACGGACATCGATGTCCGACTCCCAATAAATTTAATTTATACAACACTGTTTTCAACACTTCCATGAAAGGATTTAAAGAAAGAGTAGCTTGCATCTTGCAATTTTAATGAAGCTTTATTTATAATGTACACAAATGTCTTAGTTTGAATTAGTCTATAGCATACATTTTTTTCTTTGTTTTATTCCAGTTCATCAAAACACAAGAAACATAGTAGCAGTTCCAGTCACAAAGATAGCCATAAAAGTAGCCA
Source organism: Mantis religiosa (assembly GCA_030765055.1). Lineage (NCBI taxonomy): Eukaryota > Metazoa > Arthropoda > Insecta > Mantodea > Mantidae > Mantis > Mantis religiosa. The sequence goes on along the minus strand of CM060947.1, from coordinate 210,915,579 downwards.
CAAGTCCTCAGATAAAGATAAGCACAGGTTTGTTACATTTATTTTAAATCTATATCTTAGAACTATAAGATTCATTCATTCTAAATATATGAAGTAAAAACTGTAAACAGAATTACACTTGATTTCTGTATAAATAAGATTGAAATTGAATTTTTTATTTATGGACACTCTTAACTACTTTTGTTCTCAGTGTCCCATTCTACAAGGTGCATTCGATTTATAACACCTCCCTTTTTTTTCTCCGCACTGGAAACGTAAAGAAATGTGCAGTTTGTTTTAAAGAAAGTGGGCACCGTTTGTGAATGTGTGACAGATGACAGTATTATATGGCATACAGAATCTCTCAAGGCAATGGCGAGAGTAATTGTTTTGTATCCTTAAAATGTTAACATTTTCATTACATGATCAGCATGTAATATGTTTTCTCCATTTGAATGGCGTGGCACCAATTGAAATTCACATGTGGTGAGACATGTGATGTTGCCAAGGATGTGTCTAATGTGCATTTGTGGGTGCAAAAGTTCAAAGGCAGAACATTGTGTGACAACAAACCAAGAGAGAATATCAGCCTTGAACAATTCGGTCTTATTATATTATCAAGCGGGTGGAAAAATGTGTTTTGAAGGATTGCCAAATTACTGTGGAACAGATCGTCTCCAAAGTTGGTATTTCCATGAGGTCTGTACACATAATCCTGCCGGACGACCTGAAAATGCAAAAAGTGTCCTCCAGGTGGGTGCCATGAATGCTGACATGTGCCACAAGGCTGTGCATGTGGTATGTACCAGGCAATATTGACATGAGATGAAGGTATGAATGGCATTTTCTTTTTGTCAGTTGTGACAATGGATGAGACATGGATGCTGTTTTTCAATCCAGAAATGAAGCACAGTTTGTTCAGTGGAAGCACACAGATTCACCTACACCATAAAATTTCGGGAAAGTGGCAGTGCTGATAAAATTATGTTGGGGCTATGTTCTGGAACAGCAATGGCATAATCCTAACTCATTGCAACTGGAATAGATTGTATCCCAACAGAATTTCTTAAGGAATGGTGTACTGAAATAAACAGAGTTACGGTTACACAAATGTAACTATTTGCAACAAAAACTTCACTTATCTTAAGAAAAGATGTAAATTTTTCTTCTTAATTGATGAGATTGATTTTGTAAAACCTTGTTTACATCCTCAGCCATCAAATAACTTTGTTGTCAATGATACTATCAGAGGTTACTATATTTTTGCCAGTATTACCAAAATCTGAAAATGAAATAAACTTAAAAACAGAATCAACTGCGATATTTCAAAATTCATTACGTGATGTTTATTTACTAAAATAAATGTTTTTTCCCAAACCATTAAATCTATCGGATCATTTTATTGTTTTAATAATTTAAGTTCTTCATGGTTAAATGATCAAAAATGAACTGCTACGGCCGATCAGTTTGTTTATACTTGATGTTACAAAAATGTTCTTTCGTTTCTGGTTTCATCTTTCCAATATAAACCTGATCACAATCTAAACAATTAAATTGATAAATACCAGATTTTTTATTATTAGGAATTTTACCTTTTTTAGAGAAATGGAGTAAAATTTTAATACTCTATTTTGAGGAACTAAAGTTATACCAAACTCTTTAAAATAAAATTGAAAATGTTTATTAACCCAAGGATGGTAATTAAATTTTTAAAATTATAATCATCTATTATTTATTTAAAGGTAGAAATATCATTAACAGTCTTTTGATATTTAGATTTTTCAATCTTTTTTGTATAAAGTCTTTATTAAAGCCATTAATTAAAGCAGCATTAATAATATTGCTACCCTATTGGCAAACTTGCGGTCGGTTACACGAGGGGAAGGTCAGTGGAGGGGGACGTGTGACATCCGTACCGCCTGCGGAGGCGTGACAGAGTGGAGGGGAGGGAAACCACAGGGGTCGCTGAATCTTCGTTTCCCCCTCCTCCTGCCGCCTGAAAGAACGCGAAACCTCCAGAATATTTCTTCCCTCCATGATAAAGAATTCTCTAGAAACATTTAGCCACCTATAAATAGAGGGACGGTGTGACCAAAAGTCAGTTCAGTTCCGTTCTTGGCGAGCAGCGTGAGGAGCGCCCAGTGAGGGAACGGACTGTGTACGTGCATCGGAGGAGATTACGTAACTGCGTGCAGTGGACCTGTGACAGACGAACTGGTTAATTGTAATTGTGTGCATTATGTAATTCTGTGTAATCGGCAAGTGTTCCGATTGTAATTCAGTGGAAATAAAGAACCTTTTTGAGTGGTGCAATTGGACTTTTCATTTCACGAACCCACAAAGTCACAACTGGCATCAGAAGTGGGATAAAGACCATGGAATCGGCACTGGAAAAGATTTTACACAAAATGGAAGAAATGAAGGCGGCCAACGACGACCTTACCGCCGAGTTGAAGGAAATGAAGACGGCAAATGAAAACCATGCTGCAAAACAGAAACGGCAAATAACCTGGCCGCAGAGTTGAAACAAATGAAGACGGCCAACGACAACATCGCCGAGAAGATGGAAGAAATAAAGACCGAATTGACCACAGAAATGAGGGCAGCGAACGACAGTCTGGCCATGGAAATGAAGGTGGCGAACGAGGTACTCGCCACCAAATTTGAGGAACAGTTGGCCAGCGTGAGGGATGACGTCGCGAAGCTGGGCAAGCGGATGGGTCAAGTAGAGACCGCCTTAATGATTTAGAGGAAAAGGCTGACAACACCAAGTCCCTGAACGCCATGGTGGAGGACGTCATCGGCAGGAGGCTGAAGGATTTTAAGGCCTACGTGCCGGGACGCAACACATCTACGCGCGTCAAACCTCCCAAGTATGATGGCGCGTCAACTTTCGAGGTCTTCCGCCGCCAATTCGACGCAGTGGCCAAGCACAACAAATGGTCAATAGAGGAAGAAGCCACGCAGTTAATAGCCAGCCTCTAGGGATGGGTCGCGGAAGTCCTGAACGCGGTGCAGACAACGGCGGCGCCCAAAGACATGTGGGAGGCCCTGGAGAATCGTTTTCGAAACCACCGCTTAGCCGCAGCGTACCGCAGCCAGCTAAAGGCAAGGTCACAGCAGCCAGGTGAGACGCTGCAGGAGTTCGCCCTGGCAGTCAAACAACTGCCTAGCAAGGTCCTAGTCGACCTCCCACAAGAGATCGTGTCCCAGGAAGCTGCCTATACATTCGTTGACGGGGTACGAGACACAGAGATTCGTTAGCGCCAAATGCTCGGCAATTATTAAACCATGAACAAGGCGCTAACGACAGCATTAAGGATGGAGGCGGCCAAGGTAACAGCTATCCCGATGTCGAGAACGAGGAGTGTCCGCTACACCGGAGACAGAAGACCAGCCGAGGGACGCTGGCCTGTGCTGGGGGTGTGGACAGTCCGGACACCTGGAGAGAGACCGCCCACACCAGGAAGAGCAGCCGGAAAACGGGTAAGGGCCGTCGTGGAGAGGGGCATGTCGGCGCCATCACCACCATCCCCTCGAGTGACACTGCGCGCCGTCAGCCGGCATATGGATGACAGCCTCATCGCGGACGGTTTGGGTGAGAGGGATGCCGTGCCGCATGCTGGTGGACACCGGGGAAGCCGTGACCATCACCAGACCTGACGTGGCGAAGGGTTTGCCGACAAGGAAGCCGAGCCGATCATACCAGCTTGTCACGGCCAGGCGACACCTTGCCTGTGGAGGAGGCCCTGCTGGAGCTGACCTTGGGACGGAGTGCCGTGCGTCTGTGGGTGTTCGTCGCAAAGGTGGCTGAGGAGGTGATTCTGGGACTGGATGCCCTCAGGAGTCACGAGGCGACGGTTGACGTCGGCAGGAAGGTCCTGCGGCTCAACGGAGAAGAGGTTATGCTCCATCAACCCGAAGAGCACCTTGGAATCTGCAGGGTGGTCTTGAATGAAGACGTGCTTGTCCCCGCGAGGAGCCAGGTGGTGGTGACGGCGCGACTGGAAGGCCAGAGAACCAGGAACATGATGCTGGACCAGAAGACGCCTGTACAAGGACTGAGTTTAGCCAGGGCATTGCTGCCGTGCTGAGAGGAGATGCCAGTGAGACTGCTAAATCCAACGGACACCGATCACGACGTCCAGGCCAGGACGGAGTTGGGAATGTGCGAGCCCGTGGTGAGCGTAACAGCAATCAACAAGACACAGGCGCCGGTGCCGACGCAACACCTGGGGCCCCGGCTAGAAGGCTTACTGGAGGCCCTGGAAGGGCAGCCGACCACCTGACCGCAGAACAGCTGGAGAAAGTTCGACAACTGCTGAGACGGTATCAGCGCGTCTTCAGCCAAGGTGATAGTGACTACGGCCGCACGGACAAGGTGCTTCACCACATCGACACCGGGGACACCCAGCCTATTCGGCAACCACATAGACGCATTCCACTGGCGAAGCAAGGGGCGGTACGAGACATGCTGGAGGACGTAAGATCCAGGGGGGTGATTGAAAAGTCTGACAACCCATTGTGTTCCCGTGTAGTCTTGGTGACGAAGAACGGCGAGCTACGCTTCTGCGTGGACTACAGGAAGCTGAACGCTGTCACCCGTAAGGACTGCTTCCCCTTACCCCGGATTGACGACACCCTGGACACGCTAGCTGGTGTGCAATGGTTCTCGACCCTGGACCTGAAGTCGGGCTACTGGCAGGTAGCTCTAGATCCGAGAGACAAGGAGAAGACCGCATTCTCGACAGGCCAAGGGCTCTGGTAGTTCACAGTTATGCCCTTTGCCCTCTGCAATGCACCAGCTACCGTCCAACGCCTCATGGAGTCAGTGATGAGAGGACTGACTCACGACGCCTGCCTGCTATACCTGGATGACATCATCGTCAGTAACACTTTTGAAGACCATCTCGAGAATCTGAGTAAGGTGCTACAGAGATTGCAGACGACCAACTTGAAGCTGAATGCGAAGAAGTGCTAGCTCTTCCGCAAGGAAGTGAACTACTTGGGCCACATAGTCTCAGCAACCGGAGTGGCCACAGACCCGGGGAAGACACAGGCTGTGAAAGATTGGCCTCACCCAAAGGATAAGAAAGAGTTGCGCAATTTCCTTGTGCCGTGCACTTATTACCGACGCTTCATAAAGGGGTTCTCTAACATTGCCAAACCCCTCACCCGCCTGACAGAGGAACACCAGCCTTATGTTTGGACAGAGGATGCCGAAGACGCTTTCCAGCACCTGAAGAAGACCCTGTGCAGTGCTCCAATTTTGGGTTTCCCACAACCTGGTGGCGCCTTCATTGTGGACACTGACGCCAGCGACCATTGCATTGGAGGTGTGCTATCGCAGATCCAGGACGGTCATGAGCGGGTGATAGCCTACTACAGCAAGACGCTATCCAAGGCAGAGAAGAACTACTGCGTCACCCGACAAGAGTTACTGGCGGTAGTAAAGACCTTGGAGCACTTCCTCAAGTACCTGTACGGTCAGCCATTCCACCTGAGGACTGACCATTCCGCCCTAACCTGCCTATTCAGCTTTAGGAACCTGGAAGGCCAGACAGCACGTTGGGTCCAGAGGCTGCAGGAGTATGACTTCTTCTTGGAACATCGTAGAGGGAAGAGCCACGGTAACACCGAGGCTATGTCCCGAAGACCCTGTCCAGAAGAGTGCGGCCATTGCGGAAGAGAAGGAGCGTGCCGCAGCAGTCCGAGTAGTCACGGCAGTGCCTGCGGACAGCTGGGATAGTGCAGGCCTGAGGAGGGAGCAGCTGGCGGACATAGAATTGGGGCCACTCTTGAGGGTAGTGGAGGCAGGGACAAGACAAACCTGGGTGGGTATCGCACCAAGGAGCGTCACCTACAAGTCTTCCTGGACCCAATGGGACTCGTTGAAGATCAGAGAGGGCGTGCTGTTCCGGGTATGGGAATCACCCGATGGTAAGACGCAAAGAGAACAGTTGGTACTTCCCCAGAGTAAGGTCCCGAAAGTCTTGTAGGAAGTGCACGCCGATACTTCAGGAGGACACCTGGGAGCAAACCGGACGATTGACAATCTACGGCAGCGCTACTACTGGCTGAGGCTCCGAGCAGACGCTGAGAGATGGTGCCGTCAGTGTCACGTGTGCGCGGCGAGTCGCGGCCCCCAGACTAGTAGCCGGGGTCGCATGCAGCAGTACAACCTCAGAGCGCCATTCGAACGGATCGCCGTTGACATTGCTGGACCGTTCCCAATATCCGACCGAGGCAACAAGTACCTGATGGTGGTCGTGGACTACTTCACTAAGTGGCCGTAGGTGTATTCCATCCCGAACCAAGAGGCAAGGACAATCACAGACTGCCTCGTGGAACAAGTGTTCTGCCGATTTGGGTTACCTTTAGAGCTGCACAGTGACCAAGGCACCAATTTTGAGTCCAACCTGATGAAGGAGGCACTAGTGAGACTTGGGGTTAACAACACCCGGACAACACCTCTACATCCCCAGTCGGATGGCATGGTCGAAAGGTACATCAAGACCTTAGAGGAACACTTGAGGAAGGTCGTGGCCAGCCATCAGCGAGACTGGGACGTCAAGGTGCCACTGTTCTTGCTGGCCTACTGCTTGTCAACATACGGCACCACGGGGATGACGCCAGCCAGCTTAGTGTTCAGCCGAGAGTTACGCCTCCCTTGTTACCTGGCTTTTGATAGCCCTCCGGGGGTGAAACAGCCAGCGACCGTGTATGTGAAGAACCTGGTGCACCACCTCCACGACATGCACGAGATGGCTCGTCAGAACATCCAGAAGGCGAGCGACCGCATGAAAACCCGATACGACAGGCAAGCCAACAGCCAAGGGTTCCAGCAAGGTGACATGGTCTGGTTGTACCACCCTACCCGGACTAAGGGACGCTGCCTGAAGCTCCAGCAGCCATGGCAAGGACCGTACCGGGTGGTGAAAAGGATTAACGACGTGGTCTAGCGCATCCAGAAGGTGCCCCGAGGAAAGATGGTGGTATACCTGGATCCCCTGGCCTGCTACTATGGTGCTGTTCGGGACGACTAGCCTTGAGGAGGGAGCAGTGTTTCCCAATCGGCAAACTTGCGGTTTGTTACGCGAGGGGAAGGCCGGTGGAGGGGGATGTGTGGCATCGGTACCGCCTGCGGAGGCATAACAGAGTGGAGGGAGGGTAAACCACATGGGGTGGCTGAATCTTCGTTTCCCCCTCCTCCTGCCGGCTGAAAGAACGCGAAACCTCCAGAATATTTCTCCCCTCCATGATAAAGAATTCTCTAGTAACATTTAGCCACCTATAAATAGAGGGACAATGTGACCGAGAGTCAGTTCAGTTCAGTTCTTGACGAGCAGCGTGAGGAGCGCCCAGTGAGGGAACGGACTATGTACGTGCATCGGAGGAGATTACGTAACTGCGTGCAGTGGACCTGTGACAGACGAACTGGTGAATTCTGTGTAATCGGCAAGTGTTCTGATTGTAATTCGGTGGAAATAAAGAGCATTTTTGAGTGGTGCAATTGGACTTTTCATTTCACGAACCCACAAAGTCACAATATGTTTATATTCTTTATTAAATTCCTGTTTATTCTGGGGTATATTTATTAATCAATAAATCAAACTATTAAAAAACAAATTTATGTCAAAAAGGGTTAAAACTTCTATTTTTTATGTAATTATCGATATGAGTAGACTTCCTATAAATACCAAAGTTTAATTTATTATTATTTCTTATCTGTAAATTTAGAAAAGGAAGAAATCCATTTTTTTCAGTTTCTAATGTGAATTTTATAGCTTTAACTCGTAAATTTAGTAATTTTAAAGCATCATTTATTTATGTAGGTTTGGAGGAATTTAGTAACAGTGACGTCAAAATTAATCGTAAAAACTATTTGTATTTGGATTATTGACACTCAGAACTTAATTTTTTGATATTATTAACGGACTAGTTTTGACTGTTGTCTAAACTGAAGAAAATTATTAAGGAAGCAGCCACAATTACAAAAGAAAAAGAAAGCAATAGCATATTCAGTTCATTCACACATCATCCAAAAACATGTAATACATTTAAAAAGATCTTTAAGGAACAAAATATAATCTTGGCACCTACTAATGGACATTCAAAGTTAAAATTGGAAATTTGAAAACAAAAAATGAAATCCCATCAGTTAGCAGATCTGGAATATACAAAATATGTTGTAAAAATTGTGAAAAATGCTACATAGGTCAAACTAAAAGAAATCTAAAAACCAGAGTCAAAGAGCACTTTAGAAACATCAGATTGAAACAAGAAGAAAAGTCAGCAGTAGCATTTCATTTTTGGAATGAAAATCATGACATTGATCCAAATCCAAGATTATTAAAAGGAGTGATAAACCAAAATAAACTAACAACATGGAAGAACATATATGGAAAAATAAGGACCGCATAATGAACTTTGAAATCCCACCAGTAGATAATTTGACAAAGAAGTTCATAGTTCCACCACCAGAGAGAGGAGAGGAGAGGAGACAACAGATGCTATTTGGAGAGAGGTTGAAAATGGAGGCAACAGCCTTTGAGACTAGTCCCTCAAAAAAGTGACGAGTTTCAATAAACCAATTACAAATAGTTTTTACGATTCATCATTTATTTGTTTATCAGAAACAATAGCAAAAATATTAACATATCTACTGTCCTTCACAGGAGAGTAAGTCTCCAACCTTCGGGGTTGGTGAAGGTTCCCACACCCTCCCTGGAGAGATTTATGACACCCCATGTCAGTTCAGTTACAGACCATTCAAAAACATTCTGATGGCTTCTACTTTTGTGAATGAATCTTCTCGGTTTTAGTGTACAAAGCAAATAGGGCACATGGTTTTTGTAACAGCTCTGCTCCTTGTGTAGCAAGCATTCTCTGCCACACATTGGCTGTCCTTTTCTCACTGAGTAAGACAGAACATTGCTTTCAGGGACCTTCTTTACGTTGCTGGACAGTACACCCGGTTTTAAGAATTAAAGGAAATTCTTTAGTGATTTGCATTTCGAAAAAACCCTCATAAAAAGATCAGCAAGAGAAGGTGAAAAAGGATTACCCATTGCTAAGCCAGAAGTTTATTGAAAAAATTGACCATTAAAAGTAAAAAAATTTTGATCCAAACAAAAATTAGTAAGTTTATCAAAATCAACTATTATGTCCTCATATAAATTTATTGAATTCAACTACTTTTTTAAATAAATCAAAAGTTTTTCTCTAGGAATACTAGGAAATAAGGCAGTTACATAAAATGAAACAAGTTTATCAGTCTTAGATAATACACACTGTCAATCTTTTTTACTAGTTCAAAAGAATTTTTAGTACTTAAACTATCAAATTTATCAAAATTACTAAATGTTTTATGTAACCATTTACATAAATTATAAGTTGGTGAATTTATACAATTTATAATAGGTCTCATTTTATATCCAGGTTTATGAATTTTAGGAAGAACATAAATTCTAGGTAAAACAGGATTACTAACTTTTACAAAATATTTTTCTTTATTTGATATAACTTTCACTTCATTAGGCATTCTATTAAAATTTGAAATACAAGATTTTAAAGGATCTTTATTAATTTTTATGAAATCTTCGCCTTGAAGTAGTTCTACTCTATTGATATAATCAGCTTAAATTATAATCCTATTACCCTTATCCGCTTTAGTGAAAATTAAATCTTTTTCATTTAATGACTTAATCTGTTTATTATTATTTCTCTTCGGGTGGTATTTATTTAGCTTTTGTAATATTGTGATACATTTTTATTTAATCAACGATTTATTATTTTCACTTCAATCTTCAACAATTTTTATATTCGCAATATAATCATCTATATTGTTTGAAAAATCTACACGTGTTTTTAAACCTTGATTTAAAAAATTTAACTCTTTTTCATTAAGGTTACAATTTGATAAATTAATACATTATCTTTATTATTTTTAATAACTTGGTTTAATTCATGTTGTTTCAAATGTGTTATTTAATTTATTTTTTAATTTAGCCGTTTTATTTTTCAATCCATAAAATTTAATTTAAATGCATACATGTTATTATAAGCAAAATTATCCATATTAACCTAAAAGTGAAAGCAACGTAAATGAATGCTTTGAATTAAAAACTAATAATCACGTAAAAAATGAAGCTAGCTACAGTGAAGCAACAAATATTACAAAAATATAACTATTTGCAACAAAAACTTCACTTATCTTCAGAAAATGATGTAAATTTTTCTTATTATTGATGAGATCGATTTCGTAAACCCTTGTTTACATCCTCAGGCATCAAATAACTTCATTGTCAATGATACTATCATAGGTTACTATGTTTTGGTCAGTATTACCAAAATCTGAAAATGAAATAAACTTAAAAACCAGAATGAACTGCTGGTATTTCAAAGTTCATTATGCGATGTTTATTTTAAATAATAAAATAATGAAATTATAATAATAATAATTTTGGGAAAAAATATTTATTTAAAAAAATAAATACCATGTATTGCAATGCAGTTGGAAAGAGATTGAAAATGGAGGCAAATGCCTTTGAAACTAGTCTCTCTTAAATATAAACAAGTAAGTGACGAGTATTAATAAACCAATTACAAATAGCTTCTGAGATTAATTTTGACGTCACTGTTACTGAATTCCTCCAAACACATATCTGATATAGAATATTGATTCTGGAAGAAAGGAATTTGTTAAAACACTTTAATTTTTCCAGAGAAAAGTTTAAAGAACAAGGAATGGGTAGAATGTCTTATAAATAACCTAGAGAGCAATGGATTAGGTAAAATGTGAAGAAAAAGAGAAAGTAATGTAAAAATTTCTGGAAATCTGCAAGAAAAAGATTTGAAGACAGAAGTGCAGAAAATATTTAGTGAAATAGCTGAGAAGAGGTCTTCAGTTTCTTATATATCAATGAAGGGGACTTGGGGAAGGGAAAAGCTTACAGAAGTGACGAATAAAGGGGAGAGAGAAGGTATTGCATGGGTGAGAGCAGGAGTATGGTGACTAAAAGGTATCAGGAAGGATATTCCACAAAATTATGTCCCTTAAGTGGGGGGGAAATGAGAACTTAGAACATATTTTTTTAGTGTAAAGGGACAGAAATTTGGAGGAAAGAGTTTATTAATAAGAAATGGTTTAAGTTAGATAGAAATATAGCTATATGCTGAAATGTTTGTTAAAGATAGTAAGAAGATCAGGCAATTCTTGGACAGAGTTAAAAAAAGGGGTTATGGACAGTAAACAGAACTAATAACGAACCTGCATTGTTATAATTGTTTAGAAACAAGAAGCGAGTGTGACTGGTAAAGAGCCAGGGCTGAACACCGGTCACACGCAATTGTACTGGCTTAGCTAAAATAAATAAACTTATCGCATTCCAAAGGGAACCATGGTAACAGGTGCATCCAACAAAGACGTTTTGAAAAAGAAACTCCTTCCTGCGTTTTGCAAAAAGAAAAAAGGGAGGGAGAGAGAGATGGAAAAGGCTGCACATTTGCTCTTTCACCAAGGCAACACACCAGCACATTGGGCGAATGTGACACAGCAGTTTGCTCATGCAAAGAACTTTGAAGTCATTCCTCATGCTCCCTACTCATCTGACATAGTGACTTTCGTCTTTTTCCAACGAAGAAAGACACTTTCCATAGCTGCACATTTACCATTCACGTGCCGCTATTGCATTAGCAATTTTTAAGGGGTCAAAACAGACTCCTACAGAAGTATAGAATAAAAAGAAGTATTTCAGAAAGTGGAGTGCCATTGTTACTAAAATTAGGCAAATGAGAGGAGAAAAGTATATACAAGATTGACTCATTTACCTAATCCTACAGAACTGTTCACAGTGGCCATGAAAAAACAAAAACATTCAGGGATGTTATATCTTGAATGTACCTTGTATATTGAGCATGAAAGACTGCTTAATTTTGCTGAGAGGCCTTTTATTAGGCTTGAGGTTTTTAGTGCTCTAAATCTACAACATGGAACCACCAACTTTACTTACCCTCCAAGGGAAGCCATGGTAAGGTATTTTACGCGTGAAAAATTTAACCTCTGCCAGGTTTGATACTTGTGACCTTGGCACCAAAGGCTAGCATATTATACTGTGACTCTATGGTTTCGTGAAATCAAAAGTCCAGGTTACAAACACCAAAAATTACTCTTTATTCCTGTAGAAACACACTTCATACACAAGCAGTCCAGAATTACGTCACATACACAATACAACTTCCAAGGTCAACGACCACAACACAGCTGTTCACGCACACAAGTTCAATTAACAACTGACTCTTGGCATGCGGGCTTCCTTTTTTATAGATTACTCACATTCCAAAATGTTCTCCAACAGTCAAGAACAACAGCGAACTCTCGAGAAATCCGTCTCCTTCCCCTCGCCGTTTCGGCGAGCTTTCATCTCCGCACTGCACTGCCCATCCCTTTGAACTAGTCACCGGTACCGCCTTGATCAACAATGGGCTTGCGACAATACCTAGACCATGGAGGACAGTGTATAAATTAAATGATGCCATGATGCGAGTTGGATGCAACATTTGCCAATTCATCAGTGGTCTTGGATGTGCAATGTCATTTTGATTCCAACTTTATATTAGCCGATGTGATAGAGTTGTAATTTGCCTTTCCATCTTATGAAATTGTTTATCATAAGTAATGTAAGACTTCTTGCTAACTTAATATCACAGCCCAAATACACTTCTAATACTATACATACAGTAGTGCAGTAGGCCAGATCTGTATACTTTGATACTCCCCCTTCACTAGGATCCAGTATACATTTGATTGCATCCCTAGTAGCCTCTATTGATAATAAGCAGATCTTGTTTGCATTACATGGCTGCAGGATCTTTCGAGAGGTTTGGTTATATATAATATGAAGCTTAAGACTGGAAATTTGTTATAGCCTAGGAAGTGGTGTTCCTTGCATCTGTTGTAGAAGGAATAATTTTAGCATGTGTAACAGTAATACCACTAGGACTTCAAGAATTTGTATTTTACCTGTAATTTTTGTACATTTATTGCACTGAACATTTTTATTTCTTGTCACTGTAAAATAAAATTGTTACAATTTGCTGGTTAAATTAGCAAGTTCAGCAAATTGGCAAATATGATATTGAGTACCAGTAGAAAACAAAATAATTGTCTCAAGAATACTATTTCAATTAATGATTAAAACCAGTTGAAGCTGACAATTTTTTTTTTCTCCCCATTATTGGGAGGAAGTTAGCACATAGTTGTAAGAAATTATATGTAGTTTTAGATGTAATTATCACATTAATGGTTAACCTGTCATGCATTCAGACCGGGACATATGAAACCCGGAGGAACCAGTGGACACAAAAAGTCAAGCTCATCATCCAAACACAGGCCAGATGCTCGGTGAGAATCTGGAAAATCAGTTGTTGTGCATATTGAAGCATGAAGCATGTGGTCTGTGCCATAGTTTAGATTTAGATGTCATATTTTAAAAGCTGCATCTATTAAGCTCCTCACATTAGTCTCCTTTTAGAAATGTTTGTATTTATGTGATTGAAAGAATTGATAGTGCACCAATCTGTTGGAGCCCTCCCAGCATTTCCCTGTTGTGTGTTATGAATGTTAGTATGCTTAGGATTGTGTAAAGTTTATGATTCTTTAGATAATCAGCACATACTTCTGCAGATAGTTCTTGGTAACCTTCATTGGTGTTTACTTTCTGTAATCGCAAACCAGAAAGTGAGTATTGGCTCAAAATTGTTTTACTAAATTTTACAGAACGTACATATGCCCCAAGAAATCAGTCTATTAACAGTTTAATTTAAAAGTCAGAAAACAGATTAATACCAAACTTAAGTCTGACATATCTAAAGATTTTTATCCTACCCCATATAACTTTACATGAAAAATGTATAATAATTTATTTCCTCAAAAGTGGTTCTAATAATTCTGATCACAATATCGGTTTGAGAAATTAGTTGGTCAATAAAATCTGTGCTCTCAGTTTTCTGTAACTTCTAAATTTTCTAATTGAAATTTAACACTATATTAAAATGATTTATGATTGATGTTAATGTAAATTCTGTGTCATTAAAAAGTGTTAGCCCTAACATTATGTTAAACTTTGTGTTTAGTTAATATTGTGCTAACCTTATGTTAATACATTTAACAAATTTAAAAATGTCTGATCCAAACCAAGCTGTTTTTTAACCCCCCCAAAAAATCCATTATTTTGAAAACATACTCAGGGAATTTTATAAAGTAATATGGGCTGTTCAAAGCATTTGTAAGCAGAGTTATAGAATAAAAGATTTCAATATCACCAATATAAAAATTGCCCTTTTCTGTTGTGTTACAAGTGTTAATTTACTCCTGAGATTTTATATTACTGGTGCTTTTCATTTTGTGGTAGGTGATAGTGTTGGAATTATCAAAGCTATCTTTGTGAGTTTATCCAGAAGGTTTCTGAGGCAGACAGTAATTTTATTTGTATCTGCTTAATCCTCAGTCATTAGTAACCCCTTTTTGTCACTTAAGTTTTGATTTAATGTCCAGTTTCAAGCTGTTTTAATACCCTATGCACCTTTTTGGTGCCCATTTTATGATATAAAATTACTACAGTTCTTAATGGGCCTAGGAGGAATGTGTGCATTGTAATCAAATTCTTGTGAATTTTCTTCCAGGCTCCATTCTTCTCCTTTATGTTAGGTTTTTTTATCCCTTTATTTTATTCTTGTTTGCATTTGATAAAATACCATACATTTCATCACAATACAAATCTGAAATGGATAGTGAAGTATTTTAGGTAAATTATTTTGTAAAATTGTTAGAAGTAATGGATAGAAGGTCATACTATATCATAAACGCCACAGTTTGATATCAGTATTTTTCTAATCAATGCCAGTAAAGAAAGGGATTGTCTTTCATGTAGAGTCAGAGGCAGTGTTGCTTCTTATCACAACTGCTTGGAGAACATGTTAGGATAATGTGTGCGAAGATGACTGGATTGTGTCTAGAGTGCATAATGAGTATTACTTATATTTGTTTGCGAAGACATTATTAAATAGTGAATCGACATGCAAAGGATGAAATATGTAGTGTTTATGAGAGAAAGATTTGTGTTAGTAAAAATAATAACCTGTGAAATATTGGTGCTTATTATAATGGGAAAATGCTGCTCATATCCAAATCAGTGGCATTGCTATTACTGAATTTCACCATGTAAATGACAAACTCCTCTATCTTATCTTCAAAACACTTTTATTTTCCCCATGCTGTACTTATTTATGCCCTTTGTATGAATAACCGCTTCCTCCAAGTTTTCAGCTTTTACTGCTGTTAGTGCCTCTTCTGCCAGCTTTATTACCAACATACAGTGAAATTTTTGTTGTTTCAACCAACATAACCCTTCACTTTGTCCCAAATTTGTATTAAAATGACATAGACTGTATAAACCTTTATTTGGAGATATCTTTATCAAATATTGGTTTTTTAGATTCCTGAGTATGCTCAATTTTTGCGCTTGGCTGCACTGTGTTTGTCACTATTTTGAATATAGTTAAATATTCAATAAAAGTATTATCACAGTTGTAAATACAATACACACTCGGACACAAATCAAGGCAAATAACCATATGATGCAAATGAGGCAATCTCTAATGATGTAAGCATTTAAGCTCAGGCTATAGAAAAGCATTGTTAATACTGGTGACAGCAGAAGATGGCATACAGTTTATATTTCTACTGGGTTGCTCATCAGCTACATGATATTCAGTGTTACAATATCAGCAGCAAAGTTTTTGCACCTACCATTTGCTATGGAAACATTCTTAGCTCTGATTGGTCCGTTTTGTTGCCATGACGACTACTATGACCTATCCTCTAACCTTCATTTAAAGTTTCCTGCCATGTGGCTAGCAACTGTCAATTCGCTTCTTGATTGGTGCTGAGCTTAGAAAGCCACATTTTGAGGTTGCTGGAGAGGGGTGGAGGACAGTCTGTCTAAGACAAAAGGTTTGTTAAATGTAACATTTTATTTGGATTTCATCTATTTTGAGAAAATTACTTTTTAGTATATTAAATACTTCAAACTGTCTTTACATTTTTAGTCCAAAATCTTGCAATCACAAAAAGTGGTTGTCCTATTTTGATTAGTTTAAAAAAATTCTCCAAATACCTTTTGAATTTGGCATACCACAGAAACCATTGTGGAACTACATAAACTCACGTTTTGTAAATGTTTTTGTAGTCTTTTGTGAAATATTTGTTCACATATGAAAATTGTTAAAAAGTTTTCAGTTATTTCTTTTTCAGTTTTTTATGTAATATGTGCTCATTACTGCATAATTGTATGTAAATGAATTAACCCTTTGAAGCTTTGTAACAGTGAATGCAAGGTAAAGTACATAAATATTATAAGTCGAATTTTGGGACATGTTTGTTTCACTTTCACTGCAGTTTAACAGAACATGTTTTGAAAATATTTGCTTCCATTATCAGCTGTATGTTGCCATCATACATACATATTTATGTACTTATATATAAATATTGAAGGTTGTTTTCAGATGTAAATAATCTCACAATGTTTCATTTTGAAGCTGAAATGTCCCGTGATAAATGTAATGGGGATCCAGGAATAGTTGAACATCAGATTTGTTTATTTCTCTTGTACAGAGAAAGTGTTATGTTAAAAGTCATGTTTGTTTAGTACCCATTAGGCTGAAATGCACTTTCAGAATAGTTACATGCAGTACCCATTTAATACTGCATTATTTTACTTAGATCACAGTTTAGAATAAACTGGAAAAAATAGCTATGTATATGTGTGTTGAACAGTTGAAGTTATTTGTTAGAACAATTTTTATGCTTGTTCTGCTTGCAAGTACATGATTTAATTATATTATGAGTAGTGAAAAATGTTCTTTTATGCAGTTCATTATTTAACTACAGTTTAAAATTTTGTGATTTTATTTCAAATATTTTATATGGTCATTGTAAATATACTCATAAAATTACATGGTTTACTGAATCAATGTACATTTATATTTTGAACAGCCCTTCAAAGAACAAAGACAAGCACCATGATAAACATCGTGATAAACATAATGACAAGCATCACGACAAGCACAAATCATCTTCATCAGACAAAAAGCGATCTCGGGAGGATAGTGGAAGCCGAGATAGTCATAGTAAGAAACGGTAAGAAGAAAATTTGTTATTGTTTAAAACTTAAAAATTCAATACAGTTCCATTTTTTTCAGAATATTTTGCTCTTTGTAATGTTCCTTGAACTACCTTTTGGGCTGAGAGTTGAACAACAAAGCATTATTATTATTATTATTATTATTATTATTATTATTATTATTATTATTATTATTATTATTATTGTTATCACATATGGAACATTTGTCCCTAGAATTGTTGTAGTGGTGATCTTTATTAAAGTAATGATTTCCAAAGGATATTTGTTAAAAGATCAAAATTAATTAAGCAATTTCTCTCTTTATGTACAAGTTGGCTTATTAAGGTAACTGCAAAATAGGAATGAACATAAGGCGGAGCCAGGGGTGGCTGGTCTACCGCTGACTACAGAGAGGAGAGTGCAACGTACGCTTCAACACGCAGACAGGCCCACTTTGCAGAACCCTATGGTTAATTTCTTTACACTCAAATGATACTAATTAAATAATTATTTTGTTGCTAATGGCATAGAGATATTTTTTCTGATGGTGAATGTCCAAACCCCATGTTTGTAGCACATCTGATTTTGGAGATATACAAAGAAAAGAATCAGTAAGGGTCTCTGAAGAAAAACAGACACATGCTGATTCATTTTGTAATATGCTTTCAGTAAAGTGGTGAAGTTAGTAAATATGTGACTTATCAAGCTCAGTAGTAGTGTGCCTAGAAGTTACTGCAGATATCTCATAAGATTTTACATAAACAGGCTAGAAATATTATTTTTCACGTGTATTCCTTTTTCAAACAGGTTCCAATTAAAGACATTTTTGAAAGTAAAGCTTTCACTCAGCTGAGAATTAACGGCACAAGCTTGTCATGTGAGTGCTCATTCTGTGACGAACGTTGTTAAAGAAGGCAAACAGTTTACCAAATTAAGAGTTTTCCATATTTAGGTATCCTAGAAAATATTGAGCAGCTAAAAATGTGCTACCAGACGATTTTCAAGTGTGTTTCACATAGAAAAATTGGATTTATATGGCAAGGTTGAATATCCAATTACCGAAAGTCTGACCAATTTAATTTGGGAGAAAACAGAATATATGGACTCTGTATCATCTATCTATAATATTCTGAAATCTTTTGGGTTCAAATATAAGAGAATCCATGATGGTCCCAAATTTCTGCTTGGAAGAAGTGTTATACTTGCTGCAAGAATAAAATTTCTGTGTACAATGCACAACATTAGAAGTACAGATGATTCATTGTGTAAAAATGCTTCATAACTACACATAAGTACTGTTTTCATATCTTCCACATTTATTTAGTATTTTAATGAAACAAAAATTGCTTTAAAGTCCATTATAGGCAGTATATAATTATGGCATCATTAAAGTAGAGACTATATTCACAAATCAATGAAATGTCACTATTTTGTTTTGTGTGCATATTCTCCATTTCAAGGTTTTAAGGTTCAATTTATGCTACCACGTGATAATCATTATATATGTTTTCACACATGCTGAAATATTGTGACTGCCAGGGTTACGTAGAATCAAAAGTCTGGTTTATAGAAGTTTAGAACACTCTTTATTGCCGTAAAAAGACTTGAAATTGACAATCAGCTGTCTTTAAGGTCGACTTGGTGCTCCACCACATGTAAACAAATGAAAGAAGTCACTGCGGTACACTTCTAAAGTCCACTGTCGCAATAACCATCACACACTAGTAACTGCTTCTCTGCACAACACACAACTACAACTCCGCTCTTAACACCTTGCAGGTTTTTATAGTACCCCAGTCATTGTTTCTAGAATATCATAGACCTTCCGAGAACAATTGCGGCAGCGAGAGAAAGCCAGAAAATTCCAGAGCATCTTTCTGTCTCTTTCTTTCTCTTGGCAAGCGTACAGCTCTCCTGCCCATGCACCCGGCTGCGACTTGTGGCAGTGGCACAACAATGTCCTTGGTGACAATATTAAGCGAACTTCTCTGTCAGCATCTGTATGTACATCTCATATCACTTGCTAGGTGGATTCAATGAGACAGACAGACATATCTTCCATTCTGTCACCCGCTTACTGTGGAACTGGTAATACCAAGGGAGTAGGTTGACCATATTGGCTGAATCCATGTTCATTCTTATTTTGTAGCTACTCTAACTGGTGATTTTTTTATAGTGAACCATACTTCTAGTATTTGAATGTATTTTTTTAGTTTCTGTTTCACTTCATATATATTTCAACTGTATTTGATATAGTTTCATTTACTTCATATAATTTTTTTCTTCAGTAAATAGTGTTGCCCAAAATTCTAAAAACTGTGAAACTGTCCTACTTTTCAGGAAATAAGGTTCTTGCAGTCTCTTGAAGCAGTGCTGTCTACATCATCATTTTAAAGAAAAACAGCACCAGAAACAGCAAGGAAGAGCCCTTAAGTGTTTTTTGATCTGAGCGGTGAATGCTTAGAAGGAAACACCAAGAGCTGTTTTCTTTGTTTACTAGATCATAAGTACATTTCACAGTTCAAAAACCAAACTTCTTTGGTAATTAACAGGTGAAAACTGGCGACTGAAAGAAGAGAAGGTTGTGTTTGAAAGTGAGTGACAGGAAAGTGTGGTCATACAGAGAAGTATGAATCTAGTTTCAAACTGAGAGATCTAGCTTTAAAAAAGTTACATTATATGAACAGTGTTCTACGTTTTGATGTCTAGAACAAACTTACAGTGATTGTTGTATTCCCACTTATTAATGTTAAATGCTCTGCTTTCAATGAATTTGTTGAAATTATTTTCTGATCAATAATTTTATACTTGAGAAGTCTAGTAAAATTCTATTACACTGAATAGGCAATTTAGATTTATTAAAATGAATTGATGCACCTTCACATATTACTAAATTTTAGAGTGTCTAAAACAAATAAGGGAAAAGAGCATACTTTTAAATTTTTCTTTATAACAAATTCAGTCAAGTTATTTTCATTTGTATTATAAAGTTTGAAGTTTTTATTAGTTAGACTGAATGTGAATTTCTTGTAACTTTTTATATTCTTTTGTGGTAGTACATGATTTCCTGTGTTTGTTTTTTAATTTTTTTTTTTTATTTTATATTCATGTATACAATTTCATGGTGAAAGATAAAAATAAAATGGAAAAAGGGCTTCACCAAGGAAATTGTAGACAAGAAGGTAAAACAATTCAAAAACAAGAAATAAATACAGAAAATGATCATACTAGTAGCATAAAAGGAACTAAAATGATTAAAAAAAAAAAAAAAAGTTCACATTCTACACATGGGCCTTACAGAAATTCACTAAAATATTCAAAGAACATAGTATTAACCAAGCTCCAGTTAATAAGTATTACTTAAATAGCATACTCGGGATTAACACAAAGGACAAAATTTCTGTGAGAAAGCTTCTGATATTTATGAAATTGGTTATAAAGATTGCAAAAGCTGTGTACATAGGGAAGACAAAGAGGAGCATTGGTACAAGATTTAGGGTTGTATTCATAGGTGATATTTGAATGCTTCATCTGTGACTTCAGAAAGAGCAGATTTCATGACAAAGTTCTAATGTTGACTAACCCAAATTCCAAAACCAAAGCCCCCTATATAGCAACAAAATCGGTGCAAAAAATACATGAACTCTATAAAACCAATACAAATTGCATCAGAGAAGGTACTGGTTGAAGCATTTTTATTCCTTAGTGCATTCTGCTTCCCCCTCCACCTTTTTAAACCATTACTGCTTGAAATTGTAGTTTTTCTGTGATCAATAGTACATTTATGTCCATTACATGCAATGTACACTGATATCTGCGGTAACATACCTTCCCTTTCATATTAACTTGCACAGTTTGCCAATGTTCAAAAGGACTTCTCATAACCTTAAAAAGGATATAATCAGCTCTTTACTTATTTATATGAATGTAAAATGTGTAATATATCAAACTTTTGAAATCCTGCATCTTTAGCATAGGTAGTAGTCTGCCTTCAAGAGGCCCTGGGCTCATTTGAGCATCATTTCACCCATTCATTCATTGTCTGATATGACAACGTTGTAAGGTGCAAATTTAAGAAAGAAAATAGCCCTTTTGAAAAATGCATGCATCAAGCTATGTGCTGATTTAAAACATCAGAATTACTCTATTAACTTTTATTAAAGATACCTTTGGTTAAGTCAGTTTTCTAGTTTGACTATTGGTGCTTCATAACCTTATTCTGTATTTATTCATGATAATCTAAGTTTATCCTAGTTCAAAGTATAAAAATTGAAAGAAGCTAGCTTCTATGCTTAATGATATGTCTATAATATTTTTATAATATACCAAACTTTCAAATAAATCTGCTAAATGATTGCCTATTAAAACACTTTTTTAATGTTTTCTGCTTAGTGACAGGATAATACTGTATCTATCCAAATACAAGAGAACCTTAAATGCAAGATAATCCCTTGTATTTCACAACTTAATTTTGAAATTTAGTATATTATCTGTATTTTTTAAAATTAAAAAAAAAGGAAAATGAAAACTTAGAAAGGGATACAACAATGGCAGCGGCACCACCACCTATGGCAATGATGGATAAGACTTTTTGCTTATGCAACATAGGTTAATATAACACATCAATGTAACAAGTTTTACCTATTAAATTTTAGATGAGTCGCATTTTTTACACATCTGCTTCACTTTCGTACCTATTTTGAGGACATGTTTCGCAAATCTTCGTTTGCATCTACGGCTCTTGTGCGAGTCGCACAAGAGCCGTAGATGCAAACGAAGATTTGCGAAACATGTCCTCAAAATAGGTACGAAAGTGAAGCAGATGTGTAAAAAATGCGACTCATCTAAAATTTAATAATTTTTCGCTTCACTGTGGTGTTCCAATACAGTTGAATCTCGATATAAGTTTTACCTACTTCGTCAAATTTGCATAGAATTCTGTATTGAGTGGGAGAGAACAAGAAAAGAGGAGAAAATGGAAAATACACAGCTAAACCACTCTTTTCTGCTTGACGATTGGCAATAATAAAACATTAATCACAATCACTGATATGAAAGGAAGTGTATTTTTATTGTAGTTCCAGAAAGATCTTTTCTTCATGAGAATATGTATAGTATCCCAAGGTCTGTTAACACTTAATTTCATGTCACAAAATGAAATTGCATAATCTCTTGCTTACATTACAATCTTGGCAGCCATTTGTAGCATTTTCCCATATGATTTACTCTGACCAGTATCCTCTGATACCTCCAAAATTTAAGACCTTTTTTCCTTATGCTGTTCGGTAAACATATATTGCGAATCCAAGATGATTCATAGTTTTCAGTAACAATATTTTGGAAAAAAACGTCATCTTGTATTCGGATAATTATAATTTATTACACAAAATGCTTGCCAGAAAAAGGAAAAAGAGAGAGAGAGAGAAAACAAAAAGCTTCTATTGTGTATAAAGCTTTTGATTATTATTTTGTTATACAAACTTAAAACTTCAGGAAAATTGCTGATTAGGTAAAAAAATAACTGTGTAAATAAATAAATTTAAAAAAATCTTTTGTTATGTGCCAGAATAGTGCCTCAGATATGAATCCAAATACACACCACAACTCACGTCATATGTAAAATAATCCAGTAAGTTTAATTGTAAAGTTGCTCATGATGTTTATTTCATCAAGATGATTGTCAACACAAATAGTCAATATGTCCAGCACTGTCTGTTTATCAAATCTGAATCTAATTTATCAAATCAATTGGATTTCGTGATGCACCAAAAAACACTGGCATCATCAATAACCTCAATTTTTTTCTGTTTTCAGCAAAATTTTTCTAAGTGTTACCAAAATGTCTGCCATTTTCACTGCTTTCTATGCAAAGTCAAGATGAAATTCTGGCTTATTGATGACTAAAGCAGAGTACACAGTGTGCTGTATAGTAGTGTGCTTTCTTTCTACAAAGTCTCTTTCTTGAATGACAAACTGGCTATTCTGTACTTTCAAATCTCAAATTTTATTCAAACTCTTGTCCATGAATACAACTCTCAAGAATACATGAGAAATGTGTAATATAAACAAACATCAGCATTTGCAGAGCATTTTTGTCCCATAGATCATCAGTTGAAAGAAAAAGATAAGATTTTAAAGGCCCTTTAGAAAACCAGCACAACTTTTCATCTGGAAAAAATTAATCATAAAAATAATTAAGCTATTAAACTTTGAATCTCCTAAAAGGATCCCATTGTTCCAGCCAAAACTATCGACATCACAGGAGGAAGCACAGTGGTGAATCAAGATGGGGATAACAGCCTCCAAAACTTGTTCCAGAAACTTCTGG
The DNA here is from genome assembly GCA_030765055.1 of Mantis religiosa. Lineage (NCBI taxonomy): Eukaryota > Metazoa > Arthropoda > Insecta > Mantodea > Mantidae > Mantis > Mantis religiosa. The sequence goes on along the minus strand of CM060947.1, from coordinate 210,892,089 downwards.
TGTATAAAGTGAATTAGAGTAACAAAAAGCTCTAAATTATACATATAAAATGCTCTTAATTTATAATGTGTAAATTTATTGGAAGTTGTACACAATGTTGTAAAAATATGAATTTGAATTCATTCAGTGTTATCTGTACTTTGTTTTATAAACCCTTTTGAAGATCATTGAAGTATATTTTGGCAGAGCAACTTTTATTTAAACACAAGATCCTTTACTTCTGAAAGAGAGGTGTATGTTATCTAAATATATGTACACATTCATGTTTTGTGTTTATACCTATCTGATATCACAGGGAACTTAAGGCAAACTGTATGGAAACTTGTGGACAATGTAGAATACAAGGCCTTAACATGTCACGGATGTAAAACATATACACTGTTTAGCATTTCTAAGTAATGATGGAAATAAATCTTTTTTCTTTAATTTATTGAGAATTTTTATCCCTCCTAGTGTTGCTTGCTTATAATGTTCTGTCTTCTCTGGGTTATCAAAGGCTTAGATTAGATTTGATATGCAGCTTTCTCTTTTGCAAAGTGGGGAGACTGGCATACATTTGTTTATTTTAACAATCTCTGTAATAGGCAGAGAAAGTATTTCATTCCATCCAAACACTGAATACCCAGATTTCACTAGATATACATGCTTTGAGACCCCTGAGTATATGAAAAAACAAAATTAAATTTATTGTGTGTCTGAGAATAGCATAACTTGAAAACGAAAAATAATGCCAAACAATACCTACCAAACTTGGTACTACAATAAAATATATTGATTGTCATAAATTTCACTTATCTTTTTAAGAAAAGTGATGAACTGTCCACTGAATTTGAGATAGTTCTGCGAAAATTTTTCACATCTTCAGTCATTCTGTTTATTCCTGTTATCGTTAAGCCACTAGACAGCAGATAATTCTTATCAAACTCTGAAAATAAAACAAAATTTAAAGACAGGATTGATTGGTGGTATCTCATTTCTATTTTTAGAAATATATATTTTGTTATAAACAGAATTACTAAAGATGCAAAAAAAAAATTTTGTGAAACTAGTCTCTTGAATTCTGTGGGAAGTTCATCAATTTTCTTAAAAAGTGAAATATAGTTTGTTGCAAATAATTTTATTGTAATATCTGTATTCCTTCAGTGTTATTAGCTTCTGTTTTATATATTAACCAAAATTTGTTTTATATAAATTTCCAAGGATGCTACACAACGATTTTTGAGTAAAATATCTCCATTTTCTCAAAAAGGACTCTTAACAATTTTGATTAAATTGCATGTGTTTAAGATGTTTACTGCCAAATGAAATGTATATATTGAATTTTCTGGGATTGACCTCAAAAAGTCCTATTCATTCTGGATGATTTTTGCTTAGCTGGTAAACATAAAAAAAAATGTAAATCTCATTAAAACACATTTTTATTTAAAATACCTTTTGTGAAGTGAGCCATTTTTGTGATATTCCATATTTTTTTAACTTTGTAATAGTTTTTCTCAAATAGGAAACCATTACTTGTTTTTTCATAAATTTAGCATTACATAGCCACATGCTCTTTAAAGATTTTACTATTGATTAAAGCTTACTGTATCTCCATATTCCTCTTTGATCTACAAGAAAATTAGCAATAAGATGTTTATTTTGAATGACATGAAGCAGGTAGAGGAATAAGCAGAGTAGAGAGTCTGTGAGTGCAACACAGTTTTAAATTTAAGTTAATTTATGGAAATTAATCATTTCTTCTCACTAGTTTTAGATAGTCAACATGAAAAATTCAATGCCATGGCCGGGATTTAAACCACCAATCTCCTGTTTCCATCCAGAGCTCTTGCCCATTGAGCTACCATGGCCAACATGCTGTCCCGACATTAAATTCTCCAGTTGACTCATATATTTTCCCGTTAAACTACTAGGGGCTCTTGTATCCGAGTTATGCCATTTGTGATGACCTACTGTCGTAAGTACTTGAATCCCAGATATCACCATTATACTCTTATTATTTAATTGATAGAAATTAATCATTTTTTCTTACTAGCCATATATAGGCTACGATTTTAGATACAGAGTCAACACGAAAAATTCAATGGCATGGCCAGGATTTGAACCACGGATATCCTGGTTTCTGTCCTGTCGTTCTTATCCATTGAGCTACAATGGCCAACGTGCCATCCCGACATTAAGTTCTCCAATTGACTCATATATTTTCCTGGTAAACCACGGGCTCTCATATCCGAGATATACCGTTTGTGGCAACTTATCGTAAATACTTGAATTCCAGGCTTCACCATTAAACTCTTATTATTTAGTTAACAGGAAAGGAATGCACCGAGTCTGCAAAATCAGAACATATGGACAGATGCAAAGTTAACCATAGGAGGGGAAGGAAAAGAGACAGAAGAGAGGGGAAACATAGCGATGGGTGCTAATAGTGTACGCATGGTGGGGCAAAGTGAATCCCCTCCAAAGTGTGTGAACGAAGTGAGTTAAAAGGAATGTTTCTGTCCAGTCCTTATCCATTGAGCTACAATGGCCAACGTGCCATCCCGACATTAAGTTCTCCAATTGACTCACATATTTTCCTGGTAAACCACAGGCTCTCATATCCGAGATACACCGTTTGTGGCAACTTATCGTAAATACTTGAATTCCAGGCTTCACCATTAAACTCTTATTATTTAGTTAACAGGAAAGGAATGCACCGAGTCCGCAAAATCAGAGCATATGGACAGAGCAAAGTTAACCATAGGAGGGGAAGGAAAAGAGACAGAAGAGAGGGGAAACATAGCGATGGGTGCTAATAGTGTACGCATGGTGGGGCAAAGTGAATCCCCTCCAAAGTGTGTGAGCGAAGTGAGTTAAAAGGAATGTTGGAAAGACGGGAGATGGTGGTAGTGGGGAGAGGGGAATACACTAGTTCAACCAAGAAAAGAGAGGTGGAGACAATGCAAGTAACAGGCAACAGAAATTAGTGGCCAAAAAAAGGCAAACTTTCTTTCTTTTTGGGGAATAAATTGCAAAAAAAAAAAAAAAATGTTAAAGCTGATGTTCTGGAACACTGAAGTCTTAAAAAGCGAACTGATTAACACAGAGTTGCAGTATATAACAGCTGAAACAGACATAGTTGGAATTTCAGAAATGTGGCTTGGAAATAATGAGTTAATACACTTAAGAGGTTTGTTATATAGGCAGTGGAGCCACTAAAAGGAAAGGAAGAGGGAGAGCATCAGGGGGAGTAGGTGCATTTGTTAGATCAGTGCTGCTCAACAGAATAGAGGCAGTGACAAAGGAAGATAGGAATGTAACTTGGCTAATAATAATGAAAGGTCCAGAAATAGAACATAGTCTAGGAATAGTTTATAACCCTCCCACAACATCTAGCTTCTTTGATGATAGAGCATTTAATAAATTAGAGGATGATATGGAGGAGCTAAGGCACAAGTTTCAAGGCATAGTGTTTTTGTTAATGGGGATTTCAACGTTAGAATAGGTGAAGAGAAAATTAGATCAGCAAGGCATGATGGTGAAATAGGGAGAAAGTACATGAATGGGTATGGAGTAGCAAGGACAAGGTTCTCAATAAAGAGGGGGTAAAATTGCTCCATTTCTGTGAACTAAATAACTTGTTTATATGTAATGAGGCAGTAAAAAGAGATGAGGATGCTGAATATACATTTGCAATTAACGGTCAAAGTGTGGTTGATTATGTCGTGTAGTGATGAGCTCATTGAAATTAATTAATAATTTCAAAATAGCAAACGAAATACTGAGTAGTGGCCACTTTCCGTAAGGGATAGAAATAGGAAGGTGAGCTTAAAGTAGTCAATGCATTTAGATGGAGGGAAGAAATGAAGAAGGAATTCCTAACTGAATTAAACTCAGAAATATAAAAAATAAGAGTAGGTATAGATTGCATTGAAGGAGAACAATATAGAAAGAGGTTTAAGAGTTAATTAAACTAATATTACAAGGGCAGGGATAAAAATGAAAGTAAAAGGGAAAATGAAATGATTAAATAATGGATGGTTTGATGACTATGGTAGGGCAAGAAGGGAAGTGTTTAAAAACCTGGCTTGTTGGAGAAATAGGGAGAGGGTAGAGATAGGATGATTACGGTGATATGTAGAGAAGCGTACAAGAAATTATTAGAAGGAAAAAAGAATGAGTGGCATAATAGTATTTGAAAGAAAATAGGAAGCCATACAACAAAAAAGATAATAAAATATGGGGTATGGCGACAGAAGTAAATAGACAAAAGGGGGTGAAAAATGAGATGTCACAGAAAGGGAGTGGATAAATAGAGATAGTATACAGTTGCGTAACCTGAGAATGGACGATGAGATACTAGACAGAGAAATTACTCAAACGGAAGTTTTTCAACAAATAAGCTTAAAGTGTGGTAAAGCAGTGGGCATGGATGGGATCCCAGAGGAGTTTTGGAAGAGGTACAGGGAAACACCAAGTGGGTTAAAGAATATAACTAATTTATTTAACAAGATGAGAGACAGTAGGAAATTACCTGACTGCTGGAAAACAGGTGTGATTGTACCAATATTTAAAGGAAAGGGGAGTGTAAATAGGCCACAGAACTATAGGAGGATAAGTTTACTATCTATAATTGGGAAAATGTATACAGCCATATTAGCAGACAGACTAATGGATTGGGCAGAAAGAGAAAATAAAATATCAGAATTTCAGCTGGATTTAGGAGGAAAAGGGGTAGATTGTATATGTCTTTTGTGGACTTTGAGATAACTTTTGATACAATAAACAAGGGGGATCTAAAATGGAAACTAAGAAGAAAAGGAGGAGCGAGAAGTTTATAAATGAAATTGACAAAATTTATAGTGGGCTGAATGTACTATCAGAAGAGGCTGAACAGAAGTTAGGCTTGAGACAGGGTTGTAAATTGAGTCCTATTCCGATTCAATTTATTTATAGATGACATAATAGGGAGGGTTAAGGAAAGCAATGCCATTGTCCAATAATAATGAACGAAGAGATCCCTGAATTACTGTATGCAGATGATTTAATGGTAGGAGCAATTTCTGTAGTACATCTACAAAAATCAATAGAGGTAATCCATAGGTTTTGTGTTACTGGGGATTAAGAATAAATAGCAAAAAATAAAAAAAGTAATGGTATTTAAAAGAGGATCAATACTGAGGAAAGGAGAGGAGTGGTATATAGGAGATCAAAAGGTAGAAGTGGTAAAGGAGTATGACTATTTAGGTGTAAGGATTTGTAACAGTGGAGGGTGGGGTGCACAAGCCAGAAAAGTGATAGCTAATGGGAGGGCAGCAATTACAGCAGTAAGAATATGTAAACATAAGCTGGAGATGTCTGTTAGATGATTAGAAAGAATGTAAGAAGCGGTCGTTGAATCCAGAACAATGTATGCAGTGGAGGTCTGGGGCACATCAGAGATAGGAACACAATTAGACCAGATGTATGGATTGTTCTGCCAAGAACTACTAGGGCTGCCAAAATCGGCATCAAGAGAAGTGGCATTACTAGAGTTGGGTAATACAAAAAGGAGGGAAATAATAATAGAGGGAATACTGAAATTCTGGTATAAGTGTATTAAAAGGCAAAAAGGAGAATTACTGAATCTGTGTATGAATCAACAGAAAAGCATTAAGAATACAAACAGTTGGTGGTCGGAATTGGAAAGAATGGTTTTGAAGATACGTATGGGAGATATGTGGAGAGCAGAGGAGTCAAATCATAGTGGTTTTTGGAAGGAAGTGAGAATCAAAGTACAAGACATAGACAGGCAGGAGATATGGCAAAGTATAGAAGGAAAGTAAAACTTTGAAATTCTGTAAGCAATTAAAGACAGAATGCAGTAGGGAAAAATATATAGGTCAGTGTGACAAATGTGGAAGAAATGAATGAAATGTGTAGTGTTTAATGCCCGCTTTTATTACATACAGCACCGCAGGCGGCCAAATGTGGAAGAGAAGGCATAGCATGTAGGAATAATATATCTAAAAGGTATTCTTGATGTGTGTTTGGAGGAATTTAGTAACAGTGACGTCAAAATTAATATAAAAATTATTTGTGGTTGGTTTATTGACACTCGTCACTTACTTTTTCATATATTTATGAGAGACTAGTTTCAAAGGCCCTGGCCTCCATTTTCAATCTCTTCCCAACTGGCATCTGTTGTTATCTGCTCTCTCTGGTGGTGGAACTATGAACTTTTTTGTCAAATTATCTGCTGGCGGGATTTCAAAGTTCATTACGCGATCCTTATTTTTCCAGATGAATATGTTCTCCCATGTTGTCAATCTATTTTGGTTTATCACTCCTCTTAATAATTTTGGATTTGGATCAATGTCATGGTTTTCATTCCAAAAATGAAATGCTACTGCTGACTTGTCTTCTTGTTTCAATCTGATGTTTCTAAAGTGTTCTTTGACTCTGGTTTTTAAATTTCTTTTTGTTTGACCTATGTAGCATTTTTCACAATTCTTGCAATTTATTTGGTATATTCCAGATTTGTTACCTGAAGGAATTTCATCTTTTGTTTTTGAATTTAGTAATTTTAAAATTGAGTATCTATTAGTAGGTGCCAAGATGATATTTTGTTCCTTGAATATCTTTTTAAATTTATTAAATGTTTTTGGATGATATGTGAATGAACTGAATATGCTGTTGCTTTCTTTTTCTTTAATAAATGTGGTTGCTTCCTTAATGGTTTTCTTTAGTTTAGATTTTCTAATTTTCTTCAACACCAAACTTTTGTTGTATCCGTTTTCTTCTGCTATGTGTATTATTGCTTTTTGTTCCTTGAAATATTCTTCTTTTTCCATGGGTATGTTGACTAGTCTGTGTGTAAGGCTGTTTATTATTGCATGTTTATGTGTAATTGGGTTGTGGCTATTATTTTTTATATAATTTTCTGAATGTGTTGGCTTCCTGTAAATTCCAAATTTTATTTTTGTATCATTCCTGATGATATTTAGATCCAAGAAAGGTAGTTGTCCATTGATTTCCTTTTCTATTGTGAATTTGATAGTCCTTTCTTGCAGATTGAATAATTTTAATGCATCATCTAAATGTTTACTTGGTACAATTGCAAAGATGTCGTCAACATATCTATACCAAACCTTGAAGATCAATGGGAAGGACTTTTTAATTTGTGTTTCAAATGCACTCAAATAAGTTAGCCAAAAAAGGTGAAAGTGGATTGCCCATTGATAATCCTGATTTCTGCTTGTAGTGTTTTCCATTAAAGCTAAAGAAGTTTTGTTCAATGCATATTTTTGTTAGAGAAATATATTCTTCTGCTTCTATTGCTTCCATATCAATTGTAGCTAGCCATTTTTTTAACACAGTCTGCAATTTTTCTGTTGGTATGCTTGGAAATAAAGATGTGACATCAAATGAAACCAGTCTGTCATTTTTGTCCAAATTTATATCTTTGATTTTTTCTACTAAATCTAAAGAGTTTCTTAAATTTGCACTTTCAAATTTTGGAAAACTATTGAATTTACTTAGTAACCATTTGGACAAATTATATGTGGGGGCATTTATGCTACTAGTAATAGGTCTCATGCCTTTCCCTGTTTTATGAATTTTTGGCAGCCCATATACTCTTGGTAATGTTGGATTATCTACTTTAATTTTGTGCAATTCTTTTTTGTTGATTATTTTGCTCTCTTTTAGCGTTTTATTTGTGGTTTCAATGCAGTACTTTAATGGATTAGTTTCTACTTTTTGGTAATTACTGTCTTCTAACAAATCTTCCATCCTCTTTGTGTATTCTTCTTTTTCCAGAATTGTGTATTCTTCTTTTTCTTGATCCAAATCCAAAATTATTAAAAGGAGTGATAAACCAAAATAGATTGACAACATGGGAGAACATATTCATCTGGAAAAATAAGGATCGCGTAATGAACTTTGAAATCCCGCCAGCAGATAATTTGACAAAAAAGTTCATAGTTCCACCACCAGAGAGAGCAGATAACAACAGATGCCAGTTGGGAAGAGATTGAAAATGGAGGCCAGGGCCTTTGAAACTAGTCTCTCATAAATATATGAAAAAGTAAGTGACGAGTGTCAATAAACCAACCACAAATAATTTTTATATATCTAAAAGGGTTGAGAAGTAATGAGGTAGGGATATGTGAATTTTGTGGAGATGAAGAGAGCACTGTTCATTACCTGGTAGAATGTAAAGAGTTAACAAACTGCAGAAATGGGACAGTGTCAGCAAAGAGGGGATGACGTTATGCATGCTAATGGGGATGGGTGAAAAGAGAAATAGATGTATAGGAGAATTTTTATTTACGTTAAGAGAAAAGTGGATTAGGGTAAAAGAAGCGAAGGCCAAGAGGAAATGACATTAAGCTGCTCAGGAAAACCAAAGGCTAATGCCCAGGGGACCTGAGTCAGCGAGTAAATCTAAGGGTCAGCAATTTCACGTATTTGTACAGGATGTATAATAAGTGCATGTACGATGTTAAAACTATTGTAGTGAAACTGTACAAATAAAAAAAAATGATTTAAGTTAATTGATGGAAATTAATCATTTCTTTTCACTAGCCATATATAGGCTAAGGTTTTAGATAGAGTCAACATGAAAAATTCAGTGCCATGGCTGGGATTTGAACCACGGATCTGCTGGTTTCCGTCTAGTCGCTCTTACCCATTGAGCTACCATGGCCAACGTGCCATCCCAACATTAAATTCCCTAATTGATTCATATATTTTCCTGGTAAACCACTCAGGGCTCTCGTATCGAGATACACCATTTGTGGCAACTTACTATCATAAGTACTTGAATTCCAGGCTTCAACATTAAACTGTTATTAATGGAAATTAATCATTTCTTCTCACTAGCCATATATAGGCTAAGGTTTTAGATAGAGTCAACATGAAAAATTCAATGGCATGGCCGGGATTTGAACGACGGATCTCCTGGTTTCATCTTGTGTGTTTAAACATGTCAAATGGAGCATATTGGGGTAAAATACCTACAGAGCAGTTGCAGCCTTAAGCATACATGGTGCTTCATCAGAATATAGCACTAACACTTTCTTCTTGAGTTCCAGTAGGCCAAAACACTTTTTCACAAATATTGCAATAGTTGAATGATTTGTATGATCCAGCTATTTACAGTGAAATGATGAAATTAGGGATAGGTTCATAGTTAACTTAGAAGATGATTCAGATAGGAAATATGAGGAACATTTTGAAATTTCTGACAGTGAAGGGGAACAGGAACCAAATTTGAAGGACAAAGAAGGATCATCCGCCACTGATGTGTTTGTCCCGCCTGGCTGGCCATAAAAGAGGGCTGGGTAGAAAGAGATATTGAGTACGTATTTCTTTCTCTTTCTAAAAACCAGGACCCAAGTTAAATCTCGAGCCCTTTAATAGTTCGAATTCTTCTATATTTTGTCATTCTTTTAAAGTACTGTCGAACTTCAGTCGTTTCTCACGATTGTATAAAAAAGATGTGTAGCTTTAAGGTCAGAATACAGTATTCAGTTGTTGATCATTTGACTATTAGTCACTAGTTCACAACATTTTTTTTTGTTTTTTTTTCCGTTTACACCCCGCCTTTAACTCCAATGGTCATATCGGCAGCCGTTCTCCTTTGGAACATATCAAAGGTGTTAACTTGTATTCGTTGGGTTTTAATCATTAGATCACGCATACATTCACACTCTCATTCATACTTTCAGATTTTGTGGAAGATGAGGAATTATCTTGGTCGGAGAAAAATCACCACCCCCACTGCTGGGAATCGAACCCGGGATGACTAGCACGGCAGGCAGGTGCTCTACCAACTGAGCTAAGGGGCTCTTTTCTTTTTGTAGACACATAATGTGAAACAAAATGTATAGTGTTTAAGCCCGCTTTTGCTACGTGTGACATTCATACATGAGATGCCAAATGGTCTAACCACTCAGTCACGCGCTGCCTGTTTTTGTAGACGAAGTATTCGGTCTGCACAAATGCATTGAGTGCATTTCCTAAGAGATTACTTATTGCGAAAAGAAGATTTTAAATTAAGACTATCTACACCAAGCGCAATGTAGAACATGTGTTTGGAATAATGTCTAACAAATGAAAAATGTTGCTTGTTCACATGACGCTGGCATTAAATTCGCTGGTAGTATTGTAAAAAGCGCACTGCATTCTGCATAACAGGGCACAATTTTGAAGTGAGGCTTACAAGCTTAAAAAGAAAAGTTGAAGGTAACATTTGTTTTTGAGCACTATTATAAGGGATCAGTGTGGCGTGCATGGAATTCAAACAAAATTCTCTCGTTTGTAGTATCCGAGAACTTGTATTCGAATAAAAGTTTAGATTCTTCAAAGTATTCGAATACAGGATATTTGATTCTTAAAAGGATTTGATTTTCTGCATCAATTATATTAGCTTCATGGCTTCATCAGTCAGAATTCTGGATCAGTACACTGTCGCTCCCTCGTTTTAGGAGGCAAACTAGACATGGAATTGCCGCATTCCCTATCTAGACCTCATTTCTGCGCTCTCAGCCAAGACTTTCTTATAATTGATATCGACATTTAATTAGATGGCACTGAATATAACTGCAGTGACCTTCAGAAAGCAAAAGATGTCTAAGTATTGCAACCGTATTTTGCAATCAAGAATGCAAACAGTTACAGGAATTTTTGAGAAGTACGTTTAAACATTACTTGATTGCTCATGAGTGGAGAGAATTTTATCATGCTGCATCTGAAATTTTTTCCTTTCTTGTTTCATTTGTATTATTTAAAAATTAAAATTGCCATTGTTTTTCACATATGCATGTCCCTTTCATCTTAAACACAAGAATGGGAAGTGAAGGTGTTTTAATATCGTTAACGATGTTACACACTAATCTACCTGTGTGAGGGACAACATGACTTCAGAGGTATTTTTCCCTTTTCCGAATTTAAAGCAGTGTTATTTCAAGGTTCACTGGTCTTCCCAAAAGGAAAATATTTCAATCAGAGTTCAAATGGAATTTGATCATTTGTCCTCCAGGGTACTGACAGGCTATGAACTGCCCAAAGGTTTCTGTTGCATACCCACCCTTAAATGAGTTTAACTACAAAAAGGAACTTTTTACTAGTTTTTGTTATTTAGGTGTTTAGAATTAGATGGTAAGAGGTTTGTGAGATAGCTTTTACACTCCTCCGAGAGGCTGACAAAATGCTAGACCTGTTGCAATCTGGTGCATGTAGTTATTTTCCTCCCTAAAATACCATAGGTTGGGGTGTCAATTTTGAGGTCAATCAACTCCTGGTTTTATTATAATATGGAGCACAGCTTTTGCTGCTGAAAATAAGCGCGGCTCATTTGCTCGAGGGGTTTCTGCACCGAGAAGTCGTGGAGGAAGCACGTCTCAACTCTTCTCTGCATTAGCAAATTGCCACCATCAGGAGCGACCTCCGGGCAGCTCCAGGAAATTCTGCTTTCTGCACATACAATGCAGCCAGCTTGCCACCCATCAATTACCAGCCAGCCTACATGAAGCCAGCCTGCCCACCCTCGTGAAGTAGGCCGACACATCTTGAGGGGTTAAGGCGACGTATAGGCAGTGGGTAGGCATTAACGACCACAGCCATGCGGTACATCGGTATCAGGTAAGGCGCATCTTAGGTTAAGGTGTCCAGTCCTCTTAGTGGCAAGCTGCTCAGCCTCTTCTGCCTACAGGTGAGGACTCTCGCAGGTGGCTTGATTAGCATTGCAGTTTCGGTGCACTAGAAGCCAGTGTGTTATCCAACCAGGGCGTCTCACGCGAAGCTATTTCCTGTACAGACAACATTTCGGAATCAGACTCCAACGACGAGCGTGCAAGCGTGCGCATGATGCTATGAAATTGGAGCTGGAGAACGCCAGTTTTCTCCTGCATCTCTGCCTGCTTCTCGGCGCAAGAGACACCCGGAGATCAGCTCCTCGGGACTGTCTACGAACGGCGAGGGGCAAAGGGGCAAGCCAAGTGAGCGGTAAGACTGTAGTTAAAGCTAAAATTGATATTCCTAGAAATATTAATTTTTCATTAAATTCATATGAAAATTTAATGAATCCTAATATTGCTACTATAATTTTAAAAGCTGCTACAATAGGTCATGGACTGCAGGAGGCATGTCCTCTGACCAGTCTGCTCAAGCGTCAGCAATCACGCCCGGCCAGGACCATAGCGGGAGACAGCGTCGGCATATTCCGCCGATTATTGTGAACGATTTCGTGGAGGCAGTCGGGTTCCTTAAGGAAGTCATGGCACCCTCGCGGGGGAGTGCACGATGCGGCGGAACAAAAACCGCGTTGTCTTCCACATTAAGGATGTGGAGGACTACACCAAACTACACAGTACCTCAAGAATCAGGAATTCCTCACTTCACCTTTGCCCTGGATACGGCCCATGACATTCGCAGGGTTATCCTCGGGTTAACTAAGGGCACTTCCGTAGATGGCATAAGGCCATGACCTCATCCGCCAGAACATCACCCTTAGGGTGGTGAAACAGCTCACTCGGCCTGCTCCTAATCGCCAAGGAGCAAAACCCTCCCTCCCTCTGTTCCTAGTACTGGTTGGTTGAGCGGGCCAACGACCCAGACGCTAAGATAGATGGTGCGCACCATCTGCTACCTCAGTGTCACCATCGTACGTGCCAAGGGTTCTGGCGATCCCTCCTAGTGTTACAGGTATCTGGAGTTTAACCATTCCAGCCCCTTCTGCTACCGTAGCTTACGCTGTTTAATCTGCGGCGGAACTCACCCCAAGGAGGCTTGCCCCCATGCCATTACGGAGCATCCAAGCTGCGCCAACTCAAAGGGGAGCACATAGCGTGCCTCCAGGCTACCCTACTAGGAAGGCAGTTATTGTCTCTAGGAGACCTGCTCCAGAGCCAATAAGACAGAACACCCGTCCTGCACCTGAAATGGTGAGGGCGACCGCTTCCATAACATCTGCGTGACAAGCGACCAACACTAGCAATGCTCCTTCCGTGGCTGAGGTGGCACGCACACCTGCGAGGGCACCTGTAGCTTCACGGGTTAAGACACGCAACCCCGTGACGCAAAGGTCAACATTGTGCACCAACCCCACCCAAAACCATCTCCCGCAGAGGCAGAGGCGTAGGGCTGCCAGGAGACCGGATTCGGATACCGAGGCTGTGAGCGGGTCTGAGAATTTCCAGCCTGCTCGACAGCTGAGGGTAGGATCTTTTATTCGATCAACACATATTCTTAATTGGAAAATAATTTCAATTTTATCATTAACAGTGATATACCTCTATTTTGGTTTCAACAAGAAAGCCAACGGTAGACCGGCACTTCATGGTTCCTCTCCCTCCACCACCACACCTTAAGCTCCCGTTTCCGTCCGGAACACCCTTGCACCCCACATCCAACAGACCGCAGTCAGACTTACTGACGTGACTGCATTAATTGCTGCAGACCTAAGGTTAACACACGGATCGCCAATCAAGACGTACAGGTTCAACACCGGGATGTGGACCGGAGTTGCATCGAGACCTGCCTCAGTTATTCCATCCCTACATCACTGACATTCCCAACCTTGAGGCCGCGGTCTCACCCTTACCTCCATTGTGGTTCGAACTGTCTGTAACCTTACTGTTCACACGCCAGCTCTTGTCTATCCCGAAGTCCTACTAGGTATCCTTCTCCTGATCCACCGCGCTTGGGCGGCACGACAGCTCCATCAGCGACACAGAACGCCGCATAATCGACCGCCTCTTCGGCGACTGCGCTGCGAGGTTCCTCTCCGCCTACGCGAGTACAGGCTGCGCGCGTTGTAGGACACAATGTCTCGAATGAACCTCGAGGATGGGGAAGTGTAGAAGGTCGTTAAACAAATTCGAAATCACACAGGAGAACCAATCTCCCCACTTCAAGACACCCAAGGCCTTGGTTACGAACTCAAGGCCAAATAAGTGTGTGTTGCTGACTACCTTGAGAGAACCATGAGACCTAGTGATAATCCCCAGGGCCTAGACTTCTCCGACCGCGTTAGGCAGGAGGTTCGTCGATATTTACGGTGCCCTCCTGCTGAGGTGGATCGACCCCAAATTATAAGACCTGTTGAGCTCCAGGGCGTAATCCGACGTGTCAATCCCAAAAAAGGGGGCGGGACCTGACGGGTTAACGCCTCTCATTTTCCACAACCTTCCTTTCAGAGCCATGCTCTTTCTCACGCGTGTCTTCAATATATGTCTCACTCTGTGCCACATCCACGTCATTTGCATCCTGAAGCCAGTGAAAGACCCGGTTTATCTTTCCAATTACCACTCCATTAGCCTCTTTTCTGTCCTACCGAAGGCATTCGAGAAGTTAATCTTAGCCGGCTTACTCTTCTGCTGGGAGACATTCAAGTCATCCCTCCTCACCAGTTTGCTTTTTGTCCTGGGCCCTTTACTTCCCAGCAACTGTTGCGCGTGGTGGAGGCTACAACCCTTGATATTCAGGACAAGACATACATCGTGACTGTTTCTGGACGTCGAGAAGGCCTTTGTTTACTGCCTGCCATGCGGATCTCTTTTAAAAATTCATCAATCTGGAACTAGTTACTCACACTAAAAAGTCATCTCCTAGATTATTTCCTTCAACACAGATCTTTCAATCACTGTGACGGGAAAATCACAGTGAACGAACACGAAGGTCCATCAAAGGGGAAGTCTTCGAAGGTTCTGTGCTATCCCCGACGCTTTACAGTATATACGTTTCTGACCATCCCACCGAACATGTCAATATAGTGACGACGTGCTGTTATTTTGCACAAACAAACATCCCTGCAGAGTCAAAACTCTGCCTCCTCCAAGATTAGTGCAGGATTTTGATGATTGTCCGTCATCACTGAGAAAAGCCAAGCCATCATGTTTACCAAACACCCCTTTCTTGCTAACTTCCCCACATTTACTTACTCTAGGCGAAGGATTAGGTGGGAAAATTCTATCAAATACTTGCGAGGAAACTGAATAGGGGTCTAACTTTTCGGGAGGATATCCGCGAGTTATTGCACCTATCCTGCGGAGCCTCGGCTTCGCTATAAGTTGCGCCTCTTTCAGGCTCTAGCCCTCCCTATCATGCTTTACGCGTGTGAAGTCTGGGGTATGGTCGCAGGCTCTAATCGGCTACTGCTCCAAGCGTATAGAATAGGTGCCTTAGGGTTAATAATTCTGTATGCGAAGGTTCCCCGTGAGGTTAGTTCAAGAGGCTTCATCCCTTCGATATGTGGAGGATGAAATTAGGCGACGGGCCACCAAATTTTACGAGAGTTTACCATCTCATTAGAGCGCCCTAGTTAGATCTCTTGTGTGCCATCTATCCCATGAACGTCGTCTAAAGCGATACCGGCCTCCCCGCATGGCTTGTGGGCACTACCAGAAACCACATGGCACCTATACTAGCCTTAACAAAATTTCACCCACCCAAGATTTTTGCCTGGATATCTACATTTCAAGTTTTCCTAGTATATTAACTAATCTACCAGTGGTGCACGAGGACCGTTGCACCCGAGTCTGCAGCAGTTGTGGAGCAATATGCTACCTCCTTTCTTTCACCTACTTAATTTTCATCCGCCATCCTACAACATCTACATCCCGCCATTACTTGGTAAAATCTCTAACCAGAGCAGGTACACGTTTGACTCTCCTCGGGCTGTTCCTCAGTCCGTCAACAGTGACGAGACAGTTGTTGCTATAATGGTTAGCTCCGAATTTACTTCGGATGCCCATACGCCTTACGGGGTGGCCGAAATTGGCATCTAGTTCAGTCATGATCTCCAATAGACCTAATCAACACAATTCTATGATTGAATTGTCTTGATGTAATGATTAGCTGTGCCCGCCTCGGCAGTGTAGATGGTAGCGTGTTTGCCTCACGTTCAAGAGGTCCCGAGTTCGAATATGCGTCAGGGTGAGGTACCTGGATAAGGTTTTTTTCCGGGATTTTCCCTTGTCCTTAAAGACGAATGTCGGCTAGCTCTAAGCTCCATGGACGATGGACACATTTGAGCATCATATCACCCATTTCATTCACCGTCCGATATGACTAAATGTTGGAAGACGTAAAGTTACAAAAAAAATGGTTAACTTATATGTAATGTAATGGTTAGCTCCGGTGTTACTTCGGATGTCCACACGCCATACGTGGTGGCCGAAATCGACATCTAGTGGAGTCATTATCTCAAAGAGACCTAATCAAGACAATTCTATGATGTGGTAACATTTCTGACCTCTTCCAGATCTTAGAGAAAGTGTTTTCTCCGCGCCTGTGGCCTGAAAGCTGCGGCTTCTGAAGAAGCTGTGTAAAATGTGCATTTGTGTAGGTGTTTCTATATGGATTAATTTATAAGGGAGTCTCGCGTGGCACGTCGCTGAGAAGTTTCTCGACATGCAAGGATACTGCGGCCGCAAAGGCATCTTCGTGGAATGCCAGGGCGGCTGTCTTCATCACTAGCAGCAACTGTCGGATGGTCGAATGTCCATGACGAAATCCGAAAAAAATAGCCGGGAATAGCTTCCATGTAGTCCAGTAGTAGGACGGGAAATGTGAAGAAGAATGTGACTGTGATATGTTTTTACTTCTAGAGTTAATAACGCATTCTTTCAGTTCTTAAGCACAATTGGCATATTAATCTCAGGACAGATTACCATTTGTACGTTGCTGTTAAAAACATACTCGTTTGATTTGTATGATTACACAAACAGCAGCGCTAATAAGAAATAATACCTACAATGCAGTATTCTATATCCTTCTGTTCACAACCAAGAATTTCAAGAACGAAAACAAAAAATATATAAAAAAAAGCGTAAGGCAGGCTTGAACTTAGAATGTGGTAGCGGTATATTGGGATCATTTTTTAGCAATACAGCAAATACTTCCATTAAGCTGTGCATTTATCATTGATATAGTATCAGTGAAGTACTAGATCAAATTCATTGCACAAAGTGAGACCATGAGTGTCCTATCCACAGGTCCTATCTCATGTTGTTCCCGCAGCACACCTGTGTAATCCCTTTAAGTTTTTCGCTGGATTTCTGAAACGCTTTGTATATCTATCTCCTTTTTTCATTTTTTTATTTACCCGCACGAAACTTCACAACTGCAATATAGCTATGGTGATACACAGTTGACCTCTAGTTTTGAAGAAAACAAAATAAAATCGACACTCGGCAAATGCATTGCTAACAGTCAGATTAAATAACCCAGAGGAAGGCGTCAGCTGTACCGTGACTGGAATGTGAGGGGTGCAACGGACTGTTAATTGGTGGAAGCATTTATCTACCTTTTTAGATTGGACTACATGTTTTAATGGAGTGATAATAAATCCATTTGCTCATTGCAATTATTTGAATGTTTGAACAAAGCCACCAACTTTGATAGCAAAATCACGGAGGTTATTGTGAATGTTGCCAGTTTTGTTCACCTCTATACTCATATTTGGCGATCCTGCCTTGCACTCACTGGTGCCTTGATGCATCAACAGCACAGAGTAAACAATGTATCTTCTGTGATCATAAGGTAACATGGCAGCGGTGGCCAACATAGTTCGGTATTCTGCATTGCGGAGAACATTAATTTGCATCAACAATCAAAGTTTACGAACCATTTCAACATCGAAGAAAAATAGGGAAACTGCTAGTGTTGCAGATACCATAGATAAGACAGAATCATGTACTGTTGAGAAAAAGTCGAAGAAGAATTGGATGAGCTATGGATTTGATCATACCAAGGAAGAGGAGGATAGAAATGCAATGCACTCGTCGTTTTTTTTCTCCGTTACCCTTTGCTTAGTGGTTGGAGGATTTATATTAACATACCTTCCAGATACAAAGCTGCGAGACTGGGCGCAGAGAGAAGCCTACTTAGAAATTCGGAGACGAGAAAAGCTGCGGCTGCCTCATGTCGACCCAAATCTTATAGATCCAAGAAAAATCACTTTGCCAACAGACGAGGAATTGGGTGATCAAGAAGTAATTATATAAACGTTTAACACCATGCCTGTAGTCTTTGTGAGAAACACTAATTTGTTTGTACATCACCGAGATCTAAAGCAGAATTTTGAAAGAAGTGTATAATCTATGAACCAGTGAGCTGCTCCGTATGTTGTGCTAAATGTGAAAGTATTGTTATTTTGGAGAATTGAATGTATAGTTTGTGAAAAAATAGGAAGCATTAGCTCTACGTATATTGCTACATGAACTGCTACATTATAGCAGTTTAGTGTAATTTCTGATAGATTTCTGATTTTTGTTTTATTTAATAAAGAAGACAAAGGGAGCGCATTAGTGGAAAGAGAGTAATGCTTCCTATAGTTCACAAGATGAGCTTGTGCAAATGGCAGTTAAAGATCTTGAGCGATGTGACATGCAATTAGTTTGTTTAGAAGTGCTTATGGTGAAGATATGGAATTAAAAGAAATACATTTGGCTCTATAAGTGGTAGAAATGTTTTCAATATCTGTACATATTTTTTAACATGGCTGAATTGTTTAAAATTGGAAGAAAAGAAATGATGCAATAAAAACGGATGTTCTTTACCACTTGGGATCAATTTCACCATCCATTGCATTGTGAAAAGTAAAGAATGTTTTTAAACAGCAAGTAAAGTGAAATAAAGAGGGACCTAATATGCAAAACATAGCAGAGAGATGTTTGTTGTTACAACTGCAAAACGACAGGATAACATAACCAAAACATCATTGTAATTAAAACTCAATGGTAAAACTTACCTTAGAATTAATGTGCATTATACTCTGAAATTGTTAATGTGTTTCTCAGGCTTCAGTAAGTGGAAAACCCAGTGGACTTTTCCCCAAGTAGTAAAGAATGTCCCTAGGAATTCATTAGAACTGAAGAAAAGTGGTACAATAAAAGTATGAAATGTTGATTCTTTATTCTTGAATAACTGCAAAATTTCATCTCCTATATGTCAAATGATTGCATGCCAAAAACATAATGTTGTTTCAGAGGTCGATCTGTCTTGTTGGATATCATGCAATGTTAGACAAGCAAGCCTGATAAATATAAAACGTTTAAAACTGCATTAGTATATATCTTTTAAATTTGCAAAAGTTATTACACATTTTCAGTTACTCTGATGGAGTTTATTCAGTTCAGGGAACAGATGCAAAACCTCTTTAATTAAGTTAAAGAATTGTATTACAAAAGAGCAAATAAGCCCTTAGCAGTAATAATAGTAACGGAAACCAGGAGATCCGTGGTTCAAATCCCGACCATGGCATTGAATTTTTCATGTTGACTATAAAAAATCTTAGCCTATATACGGCTAGTGTGAAGAAATGATTAATTTCCATCAATTAACTATAATAATAATTCAATTTATTTATAGCTTCATGATTATTTAGTTATGTTACATTTCTTTACTGCATTTACTCAGTTCCTCTGTCCACTGCATACTATATTTACTGTTGCACCAATGTTACAAATATCCTTTTGTGATGTTACATATGCCAACATAGGACTATCGTCATCCTATGGCAAATATAAATGCTAAGGTGTTGAGGGCCCTAAGTTGCAAAGTTTTATTACATTTCCTTACTGCTTTTTATTCATGTAAATTATCTTAATTACAGCTTTGCATTTTTTCTTCAGCATCAGGTCTGTTTATTCATTTATTTAGTGCTTTGAAGTTCTTATTTATTAGTATTATATAACCTTATTGTTTTGTGCATTATGTCTAATTATTCTACTGCAATGTGTAACATCCTGCAATTACCACCTACTTCTTTGTTTACTAAACAGCAGAATTTTTTACGGCACCTCACATTGGACATCAACATTGTCTGCCATGACAGGATGACCTCAGAAGCAAGTATTGCCCAGAAAAATAACAGGATAAAAATGTATCTTACAATTGCCACTTTATTTTTTTGCTCTTTGTGCATTATGTTAACTTAATACTTTCTCCCCAGAAATTTTACATATTAAAGTGACACAATATTAGTGAAAGATTGAAGTCCATGATCTAATGTAATTTATATTCTGCATACACAGTTGACAAAGTAGACTCGTTATCATTCTAATTTATATGTAATACAAAAATAGGACGTAACATAATCTAACCAAGAGAATAAATACTGCCAAAAAGATTGCTTTACTTACCAAATACTAGGCGGTTGAAATGAGATTGTTGTGGTGTATTGCCTCTAACACCATTTGTTAAAGCAAGATCGGAAAATGTTCTGAAATATTTTGACTTGCATAAGATCCTGATTTTCAGTTATAGACTTTGGATAAATTATTACACTATGGTCCCAAAATCATTTCCAAGTTTTTCACACAGATCCACCCTCCAGAATCACCAGTGAATGAGGATGTAGACCAGGATATGTTTTATAAGAGAAGTGAAACAGTAGCAACTGTGGAGTTATGCTGCAGCATAGCTGTAGAATCTGCCTTGCTAAACTCCAATGATACAGCTTTGTGTGAAAATGGTTTTGGCTGTGGATATTATATTATAAACTGCTTCACAAATAATTCAGTGCTTTCCACTTAGTGAGAAAAAAGCGATAGAGAAGAAGGAACCAAAACATTGCCAATCTGGCGCATTTTGCTTTTCATTTAGGTTCATACACCCCATTGCATTTACTCAACGGAGAAAAGTCGGTCATGCTCTACAGTCATTATCTTTGTATGAAAGAAAATATCCCAAGAGGGTCAGGTGTTGGTTTCATGCTCTATCAGTAACATTGAGTTTAAACAACACGTCTAAAGTAATTTCATCATTTCCTTTCATTTTTATCATGATTTAATTTGGACCTAAGATAAAACAATTTAGCATAGACATACTCTGTCCACTGCCACAAATTTTACATATTTGTACAGAAACGCCTATTTAATGCCAATTACAATAAATATCTGCATAGAAATGCAAATTGTTGGAAATAACGTTTCATTAAGCCCATTAAGTTAGCTATTACTCTGACACATTGCATTAGTGAATAATACTTAGTGAATTATATTTGTTTTTACACATCTTTATCCTCCTGTATATTTTGCTTCATTACTCCACATTTCACTTAATGTTTCAACCTTAAGTTTTATGAATATTTGTCTGCTTTTTGTATATTTTCATCAGATCTTGAAACAATATTCCTTTTAGCTCTAAAGGAAAATCTATTCTTTTCTACATAATAAGTTCTATAATGCCAATTATAAAGCAATTTATTACATTTATTGCATCTCTCTCCCCTGGTCAGTTGGTTACAGCTTAAAACAAACATTTACACAATTGAAAAAGCAATGCAATTGTTTTGAAGAAAGTAGTGCATTAATTTGAAATACCAGTTGGACTTAATACTATGAAGTGATGCAATATTTAAAAAAATTATAAGATATTGTGTCAAAGTATAAACTTGAAAGAAGTGTAGAGACGGTGAAGCACAACTTAGCACAAAAGTGAATCAAGAAGATATTGACACTGCTTCACTCAGAACAGCTTTCTGCATCAATGATTAGCAAAAGGTGTGTCTTGTTTAATATGCACATTGTGTGCTATTCGTTAATTTATAAAGGGGAAGTATTTGTGAAAAATACTAAAGTAAGAGTTTACATTGGAACTGCTTGATATTTTGTCATTAAGTAAGTCAAAGGGAATCTAGTTAAGCTTCCAAGTTTCATAGTGTGATTTTTGTATGTTAGAGAAATGTCCCAGGTCATACAGTTTTTCTTTTTGAAACTAAATTCAAGTTTCTATAAATATCAGTCATAAAAGTTGGTATACTTATCAGTGTGTATCAAGTAGTTTTGGAAAAAAATGAATATTTAAGTGTAAATATATTACATTTTCCTTAAATTTTTGGCCATTTTGAGGTTTAAAATTCAATAATAAATAAACTATTAAATTTACAGCTGAAATAATATCAACTTTAATTAAATAATTATTTAGGAATATATATGCAAAATTTCAGAAAAATTAATTTATAGTTTTAAATTCCCCTGCATCATATGTAGATTCTTGAGCTATCTTAATATTTTTTAATTTTGGTTACCTTTAGCTTTTTCCTATATTTTTTGCTGCAATTTCTTTATATTAGAAAGAATGTTGTATTCTTTATAATTTTTGTTGTAAGTGATTGATACTTTGGATTCTAGTTCCTTTGGATAATAGTTACTAAATTGTATATGCTCATTTGCCTATGTGTAATGGCTCTGGAGGAGAAAATTTGATGTATAATAGTTTTTTCTTGAATTTTTGCCATTTTCTGTTCTCAATGCCAATAATTAAATTATTTCATATACAGTCCTAATAATACCAACTTTTATTGAGCAACTATCTACGAATATACATATATGCAAAACTTAAAAGAAATTCGTAGAAAACTTCAGTGTCTGGAGTATTAAAAATTGGACACGGAGAAAAATCTAATAAAAATCTATAGTTGGGAGGTCTAAATACATATAAACGAATACTTTTTTATTTTAAAACTCTCCTGCACTTTATGAAGACCCCTCAGGAAGTTAATTTTCTTCTTATTTTAATTTGGTTACATTTAACTATTTCCTTGCAAATTTTTGTGTACTCAGTGAACTTTGGCCACTCTGTTTTAGCCTTCGCCTATCCCTAAAACTACTGATTTTATTGCTAACAGGGCTCACATTGCTTGCTGCAACTTTTCACTTAACATTATTAAATTCAATAACAGCTGCTGCCACTGCAATTTCCCAACCCAATGGTTAAATTTTGATCCTCGAATCCTCAATTTATACAGCTAATATCTTATTCCAAGTTTCTCTGCGAATAAGTATATAATCTGGGCTTGGTACCTCCACATTCATTTTATTTTCATTATCATTGCATAAGTTTTCCAACTTCCAGCCACTTTGATCAGCTTTAACAATAAATATTGTAGGTACTGTGCTCATTTTAGATTTTCGAGAATTCCACCTAACCTTTATCTTTTATCTTGCTGCAAGAGGTCACTTTGTTCGCTTTTTCTTATCTGGATTACCCATTCTGATACAATTTTATGTAGCACTACAGAGTGAAATTTAAAGAATGAAACTACAAAATGTTCAAGTTTTATAAATACTAAGATAGCCACCTATTTATATGCAGCTAAACAAGATATGAATTATATAGATAAAGTCAAACTGAAAAATTCAATGTCATGGCTGGGATTTGAACCATGGATCTCCTGGTTTCCGTCCAGTTGCTCTTACCCATTGAGCTACGATGGCCAAAGTGCTGTCATGACATTAAATTCTCCAGTTGACTCGTATGTTTTCCCGGTAAACTACTAGGGGCTCTCGTATTCGAAATACTTTGTTTGTGGCGACTTGCTATTTTAAATACTTGAGTCCCAAACTTCATTGTTAAACTTCTGTTATTTAAGTTAATTGATGGAAATTAATCATTCCTTCACACAGCCATGTATAGGCTAAGGTTTTGGATAGAGTCAAACTGAAAAATTCAATGCCATGGCCGGGATTTGAACCACAAATTTCAGTTTAAATGGCTTTAAATTGCCATATCTCATTATACCTACTGCAACTAAAGGAATATTGAAACACTCAATCCACTTTGGACAAAATACTTTTTAGGATTTGCTGTAATTTTATTGTCCTGAATCAGACTTGTAACCTTCTTGCTACAAATAGATCTCCATATTTTAAAAAGCTTCAAAGTTAAGCATTTGTTTCAGAAAAACTGAGTAAAAATGCACCCCTTGCAAAGATTGTTTATCCAATAATGTTTGGTTTCTTATAGGTGAATTTGCATTCTGTAAAACCAGCTTTTGCTACTATATGTATTAGCGTCAAGCAGTATCTGATAAATTTGTTCTAGCAATGTTATATCATAATGGATTAATGCAACAAAGCAGTTCATTTGGAGATTTGAGACAGGGCAACGTCATATGAAAACTAACCGGTTCCACAATTGTAGCATGGAAGTTCTAAACCAGGTAAATACCAAATTCATGTTTTTGAGCTATTGAAGAAAAAGTAATTAACTTTTCAATTATATCATTCGTTTCACTACAAAAAATCACAAATGTACTACATAATAAAGAAAACTCATACAAGGACTTCAGAGAAGCTTGCTTTATCGACAGTGAAAGAAAAATATTCTTTTAAGTCACACAATGGAAATCATCTATGTGTCACATTTTCCATTAAGAACCATCTAACGAACATATTAAATAATAGCGTATATCTTTAAAACATCAATGAATTTTGCTATTGGAGTAAATTTTGAGTGTAACATAATTATGTAAAACATATTGGAAACAAGAAAATTCTGTAAACACAAGTTAGTGAACAATCAAGTCCAGGTAAAACTGTCTATTTTCTGGACGAATATAGTCCAGCATTTTCATTAAATCTTTCTTTTATCTACACTTAACTCAGAGTGAACAGTAAAGGACTGCAGTTCCACACTGCAATCATCCATTGTAATTTCTTTGCATAAGACATTCTGTTCCATCCACTCCTCAATGTCACTGAATGTTGTTTTAGTACCCACACGACCTCCTTTTCCTCTCTGAAATCGTAGCTAGCACATTTTGGTGATCTGAAATTTGTTGGTATTAATGAGCCTCTTTGCTGCACTATAACATTAAGTTTTAAATGGTCTCGATGGTCTAGCTTCTCTTATAACTAGAGCCTGGATTCTATGTAATTACATATTCTGTTGATGTGTATGTAATTATAAAAAAAGTTAAAATGACGACAAATTAAACTCTTATTCCAACATTTTAAATTACATATTTTGAGTTATAATACATATTTCACACCATAGTACATAATTTTACATATTTTAATATTTTTTCTGAATTATAAATTTTTGTCTATTACATTAATTTTCATTAGATAGGAAGAAAGAAGAAACCATTACAATTTTTATTATTGTGCTGCTCATGCATTGTCATCAATTCTACACATGTATGAGTCCAATGCCGACAACAATGACTTGTTTTAAACATTTTTGCTTCCTTGTTCTCAAATGTGAAACGTTTTAGAATTTCAGGACTAGCTATGGGAAGCCCGCTATCACCATTTTTGACCAATCTATACATGAGCTTTTTCGAAACACATATTACTAAAGCCTTCCCTCATATGTTTAAAACATGGTACAGATACGTAGACGACATCTTTGCAATAGTGCCCTACAAACTAATAGATGATGCTTTGAAACTACTCAACCTGCAAGAACCCAGCATACAATTCACAGTAGAAACTGAAGAGGACTGTACTCTACCTTTTTTAGACCTTAAAATCAAAAAAAAGCAATGAAAAACTAGAATTTGGCATTCATAGAAAAGCAACTCACACAGATAATTACATCAAAGCAAATAGTTTCAACCCAATTCTACACAAACATGCAACCATCAACAGTCTCACACACAGATTAGTAAATCTACCTCTCAGCCAGCAAGAATATCAAAACGAATACCATCAAATCTTAAAAACTGCAATTAAAAATGGAAATGGAAAAAACCTTGTAGATAAAAAACTAAAATTATTCAAACTTCAAAAGAGATTAAAACAGATCACAGCTCTCACACCAATAAAACAAGAAATTAGATTTGCTAAATTTACTTACCACCCCTGGGCCACAAAAAATTCCAAAAAATATTCAAGAAATACAATATAACATTGGCACCAAAAAACAATTACAACATTAAAAACCTACTTCACAGTAATAATACTGATAAGATAAAACCAGAGGAAAAGTCAGGCATTTACAAGATTAAGTGAAAAAATTTACATAGGGAGGACAAAAAGAAACATAGGCACTAGAAAGAAAGAACACTTCAGGCACTTAAGATACAAAAATATTGATAAGTCCGCAATAGCAATTCCTTTCTTGGAAAGTGTTGAAAACAGTGTTGTTATGATAAATTAACTTTAAAGAGAGTCTATTAAAGACACTAGACAACACTTTAAATTTTTCCGGAACATGTTTCTGAGGCTTTGCCTCTATCATCGGCCGGCTCTCGACTGGTTCTCGTTGGTGTAGCTGACGATATTTTGTCACAGGTCTCCTCTGGTGGCGGTTCAAGGAACTTGCTGAACAAATCTTTCTGGGGGATGTCGAAATTGAATACTTTGTTCCTATTTTTGAAATGAAGATTTGTTCCCATGTGGATAGTTCTTGTTTTCCTGATGTATGTTTTAGTAGTTTTGGTTCTGGATTTATGTTGTGGTTTTTTTCCCAAAAATGTGTGGCAACTGCTGATTTTTCTAATTGTTTATATTTTATGTTTCTAAAGTGTTCCTTTGCTCTTGTTTCTAAATTTCTTTTTGTTTTTCCAATATAAATTTGACTACAGTCATTGCATTCAATTTGATATATACCAGATTTTTTGTTAGATGGAATGGCATCTTTGATGTTTGAGCAAATTAGGTTTTTTAAGGAGAAATGGTTGACTGGTGCTAGTTGAATATTTTGTTTTTTGAAGACTTTTTTGAATTTATCATAGGCCCATGGATGGTAAGTGAATTTTTTGAAAATCATATTAGTTTCTGTAGCTGAGAGAGTTGTGGTTTCCTTTAGTAGCTTCTTCTTTTTTGCTAAGCTCACTTTTTTGTCCACTAATGATTTGGGAAAGTTATTTTTTTGTGCTATTTCAATTATTTTGTTGTATTCTGTTTTGTATTCTTCTGCTGTGAGAGGGATGTTTACCAGTCTGTGTGCTAAACTATTGAAGATTGCCTGTTTGTGGGATCTTGGTTTGTAGCCATTAGCTTTTATGTAGTTGTCTCGTCTGTCTGTGTTTGTTTTCTGTAAATGCCAAAGTTTAGTCTGTTTTTATTCCTCATTATTTTTAGATCCAAAAATGGTAAATGCTCATCTTTTTCTATTTCTACAGTGAAGCCATTGTGAAAATATTTTGGAGGAAATAGAGAACAGATCCTTTCAGAAGAGAAAACATAATACTATCCATTCTTTGAAACAGAAAAACGTTATTTACACAAAGGCAGACAAAGGCAACAAGATTGTCATAATGGAAAAATCAGATTATATTGAAAAAATGGAAAAAATGCTAACTGGCAATGAATATGAAATCATTAACAAAAATCCTCTAAAAACTTGCATACAGTCATTTGAAAAACAATAGCAAAATCAAGCATAATACCAAACAAATATGCAGTTAAACTGGATAATCCAACCTTACCTAGACTTTATGGCTTACCCAAAATACACAAACCATCCATAACAATGAGACCTATAGTTAGCAGTATAAATTCACCAACATACCGGATAACCCAACCTTACCTAGACTTTATGGCTTACCCAAAATACACAAACCACCCATAACAATGAGACCTATAGTTAGCAGTATAAATTAAACTTGCAAAGTGGCTAACAAACAAATTCAATTCATTTCCAAAATTCGACAGCCTAAGCATCAAAAACACCTATGAACTTATAGAACACATTAAGGATACTGAACTAGAAGAAGAGGACACACTAGTCTCATTTGATGTTAAATCACTGTTTCCCAGCATACCAGTTAATCAACTCCCACCGTTGATAGAAAAATGGCTCAAATCACTTGGAATGGCATCATCTGAAATTTCAGACTACATTGAACTAACCAAATTATGCATAGAACAAAATTTCTTCCAGTTTCAAACAAAATATTATCACCAAACTTCAGGGTAAGCAATGGGCAACCCCCTATCACCCTTCCTGGCCGATCTGTACATGAGTGCATTAGAAATAAGGATCAACAAAGGTTACCCTTGGATGTTCAAACTCTGGCAACGATATGTAGATGACATCTTTGCAATAGTACCAAAAAAACGTATCAGTGATGCACTAAAACTTTTAAATATCCAAGAAAAAAGCATCAAATTCACTGTAGAAATAGAAAAAGACGAGTATTTACCATTTTTGGATCTAATAATAATGAGGAATAAAATCAGACTAAACTTTGGCATTTACAGAAAACCAACACAGACAGACAACTACATAAAAGCTAATGGCTACAACCCAAGATCCCACAAACAGGCAATCTTCAATAGTTTGGCACACAGACTGGTAAACATCCCTCTCACAGCAGAAGAATACAAAACAGAATACAACAAAATAATTGAAATAGCACAAAAAAATAACTTTCCCAAATCATTAGTGGACAAAAAAGTGAGCTTAGCAAAAAAGAAGAAGCTACTAAAGGAAACCACAACTCTCTCAGCTACAGAAACTAATATGATTTTCAAAAAATTCACTTACCATCCATGGGCCTATGATAAATTCAAAAAAGTCTTCAAAAAACAAAATATTCAACTAGCACCAGTCAACCATTTCTCCTTAAAAAACCTAATTTGCTCAAACATCAAAGATGCCATTCCATCTAACAAAAAATCTGGTATATATCAAATTGAATGCAATGACTGTAGTCAAATTTATATTGGAAAAACAAAAAGAAATTTAGAAACAAGAGCAAAGGAACACTTTAGAAACATAAAATATAAACAATTAGAAAAATCAGCAGTTGCCACACATTTTTGGGAAAAAAACCACAACATAAATCCAGAACCAAAACTACTAAAACATACATCAGGAAAACAAGAACTATCCACATGGGAACAAATCTTCATTTCAAAAAATAGGAACAAAGTATTCAATTTCGACATCCCCCAGAAAGATTTGTTCAGCAAGTTCCTTGAACCGCCACCAGAGGAGACCTGTGACAAAATATCGTCAGCTACACCAACGAGAACCAGTCGAGAGCCGGCCGATGATAGAGGCAAAGCCTCAGAAACATGTTCCGGAAAAATTTAAAAGTGTTGTCTAGTGTCCGCAATAGCAGCTCATTTCTGGTCTGAAAATCATGAAATTGAAGATAGCACAGAATTACTAAAATACGTACAAAAACATAGTGAACTCGTCATATGGGAGAGGATATACATAGAAAAACATAAAAACCAACTAATGAACTTTGAAATCCCGCTAGAAGAGAATCCCACATTTCAGTTCATCACTAAATCAACAGATGGCAGCAACAACCCCAGAATTACCCACACCGCTGGATCTAGCTTCAGTCGCACAAGAGCCGTAGATGCAAACGAAGATTTGCGAAACATGTCCTCAAAATAGGTACGAAAGTGAAGCAGATGTGTAAAAAATATGACTCATCTAAAATTTAATAATTTTTCGCTTCACTGTGGTGTTCCAATACAGTTAAATCTCGATAAACTTTAGGTACATTTCTTACACAAGTACTGCAACCGCAACATTCCCGACGAGTCCACTCTCAAGAATTACTTGGATTTTTGTTACGTTGACATATTAGAAAAAGTCAGGATTGACATAGGCAACTCACTTATATGGATTTCTGCTGATGAGACGACGGATGCTTCAGGTCATTTCATCGCTAGTCTAATAGTGGGCAAGATGGACTTTGAAGCCACATCAAAACCCTACTTAATTTATTGTAAACCTTCGGAGGTAACAAATAGTTTGAACAATGGTTAGATTCATTAATGGACTTACGGTACTATGGCTAGATGGTGTAAAAGAAGAGAGAGTCCTAATGATGTACACAGATGCAGCTTCTTACATGTTAAAAGCGGGGAAATTGCTTACTGTATTTTATCCAAACTTAATGCATGTTACATGTATGGCTCATACATCGTAATGAGTGGCAGAGACAGACATGAATTCCCAGAAGTAAATACACTGATATCAGCAATGAAGAAGATTTTCTTAAAATGTCCTTATCATGTACAACGCTACAAGGAACAGCTACCTGATGTACCTCTGCCTCCAAAGCCAGTGTTAACAAGGTGGGCAACATGGATCGAAGCTGTAATTTTCTACAATAAGCACTTCGAAGCTGAGAAGTCAGTGATTGAGAACTTTTCTTCTGATCCTGCAGTGTGTGTGAGTGAATCCTTGTCAGCATTCAACGGTTCTAAAGTGCTCAGTTCAGTTTCATACATCGCAAGTCACTTCAGCTGGCCTCCAGACAGTATCAACAAACTGGAAACTTCAGGTATGCCTCTCCAAGAAGCTGTGGAAATAATGGAAGATGCAGTTCAAAAGGTCAGTGTTGTACCAGGTGAAATGGGTGGTGTAATTTCCACTAAGCTGCAGTCTGTGCTAAAAAAGGACCCTGGATACCCAACTCTTGTTACTCTTTCATGCTTATATAGTGATGAAAATGTGGAACCTCCTGAAAATATTATTGAGTTATTTATTTGCATATTTCACAATATTTTGTTACATATTTATGTACATATTTCTTAAATTGTTATTTCATAAAATCCAGGCTCTACTTATAACTCTCTCAATATTCCCCATTACTTGGCATTTGCTAGCTCTCCACCTCTTTTCCATTAGTGCAAAGTTACGGTCGGAGGAACCAAAACTATGTCCAACTTATGGTTGATCTGATCAAACAAGACCAGCCTAATAAATTATAAGTACAGAAACACTATCATTTGATTTTTTATCTGTCCTGCGCATTTTCACTCCATGTGATCAACTTTTTCTTACTTGTTAGGTTAGTTGCTTTGTCATTAAAAGCATGAAGGAGAGCAGATGCCATTTCATTGCTCCCTCTGGAAGCACGAACATCCAATTGAGTTAATGTGGGCTCAAATTATGTTGCAAACAGAAATAATATTTTTAAACTGACTGACGTAGAACGACTTATTCAAGAAGAAATTGACAAGGAACAGGATGTTCTGGCAGTAGGTGTTTCATTGATCCAGCTCACACACTTTTTCATAGAAGAGTAACTGAATACACTGCTTTGAACTCTAGAGTAAATAGAGATTACAAACCATTCATAAACAACGATATGTGACCAGACACTTTCTGCCAGACTAGCAAGAAATGTATCATTTCCTCTCATCAAATTTAACAAACACCTTGGCTTATTCAAAGTACATATTTCTTTTATCATATCATGTCAAATGTTTAAGTTTCAGTTCTGAGTAATTTCAAATATACGTTAATGCATACATGCCAACCAATAGTGATATTCATTGCAGTGCGTACGTTGCAATGCATTGTTATAATATAATAGTATCTAATTTATTATTTGTATTAGGAAAACTATTTGAGCTAAAAATATAGGGTTTTTACGGTTATGTTAAATATATTACTCTCTCCTTCCTCATAGGTCAGTTTTTGCAAAATCTGAATTTTAGTCTTAGCGCAAATAGTATTTATTAGAGATTGATTAGTTTGCCGCTCGTCACACACCACTTAGGGGGAATGCAATACAACACCGCAGGACTCCGATTGGTTACTCACCTAGTAGCGCTCAAGGACAAACACCTTCCCATTTGAAACATAATAGTAATACCCTTCTTAAAACTGTCCGCACTGTTTCATTTTTTGGGGGGGGCCAAAATTTGTTCTCTCCATACCCTTGTTTGTTTGCAGTATAGCATACCATGCAAGTCTTTATCTCTTCTCCACATATTGGGCGTTTACCTTTATCCCTAACATATCTAATACCTTTCATATTTCAAACTTGTCTTTGCCCAAGTGAATCCTTCTCCCTCTAGCTTATTACACATATTGTGACTTTTAATTCTACTAATTCACAAAGTCGCAGTATTAATGAATGTGTGTATGAAGAATAATGCCAATTTCTCCCCTTGCAGTGTACTTGGTGTCATTTGACATCATGCACACTTCGCGGCAGTAAGAATCAGTCCGATACTCATACATTTCCTACAAAGAACTCCATTGTAGTTGTGTCGTAGGATTGTTTATGTGCAAAGCAGTGCATGAGTAACAAAATTTGACCGGGCGATAACTTAGCCTGCTCGAACCATGTTAGTATTTAGTTAGCTGTGTAGTGCAATTTAGGTACTACTTTGTGTTAGTCTGCTAGATAGTGTAATTTTGGGACATGCATTGCATTCATTGGAGAAACAAGCATAGTTTGGCTGCACTGAATTCTTCAATATGGCTACATTATGCAATAAGTAAATAAACGAACAATAACGTTAAAAGAATGCCCTCCAACGCTAAATTGCATTAAAAAGTAAAGAAATTATATTCAAAATCATGGTTGTATATAAAAACATCAAAAAGTGTGAAGGAATTAGAAAAAACCGTGATGTCGCATATTAGAAAGAATATTTAGTTTAAAGTTAATTATAGTTTATGAATGACTTATTTTTCTAATCCAACGAAAACGCCAGCGGTGCATCCGTATAGCTGTGAATGTTAATGTTAAATCTCGTAACGTGCTATTTCTTTCCAAAAGTCATCTTCTTGTAGTTTATCTGATGTCTCACGCAGTTTTCACAGTCTTGTCTTCCTTGTCAGAAGAATAATGAGAAATAAATAGTTTTATATTTCAGCCGCAATTTGAGAAAAGACATTCCTGAAACATTATGCACTTAGAATTATTTTTGTGTTCCTAGCGTAAAACAATCATATGTTTGAAACAGGCATAGTACATAACTCAAGTGTATGAGATAGGTTTTCTTGAATTATTGTAGCACACCGAGTAGTATTTTCTATGTTATGAGCAATAAAACTCACAGGCACTTATGGGCTGTTGTGGCTTATGGATATGCTTTTGGAAAGAGCTTTTTAATTACTGTTCACTCAAATCTGTTTAAGTTATGTGCCATTCATAATATTTGCTTATTTTAAGAGATATTGACTTTTGCATCTCTTCATTTCATGCAATTTGATTAATAAATTGGGTTGCACCATGGCTGAGTGGTTAGATTACTTGACTCTCACCAAGGCAGCCCAAATTTAATCACAAAGTGAGATTTGTGGTGGACCACACAGCGCTGAGGCATATTTTCTCCGGGATCTCCGGTTTCTCCCGCCATTTCATTTTGCCAATGTTACATCTTCATCTCATGTACCATCAGTGTCACTGTCTGCAGTGCTGTGTATAGTAAAAGCGGGAGTTAAACACTACATATTTCACATGATTAATAAATCAACTATAAGAATGCACTCTGCTAACAGTCTGTTAATGGTAGAGCCAGCCATTCTTTAGGATAGACTTCTCAACCAAATGCCCCATCAAGTACAGACTCTTTCATTTTGACCAATGTGTGCATCAGAATTATTCCATCAATTAAAAAAAAAAAAAAAGTGTGATGGAACACTGCATTGTAAAGAAATCGAAGAACATTAAGCGCATTGGTGGGCTGAGCAATAAAGCTCAAAGGTTTCCAGTAGGTCTTTTCTTTGGATGATTTTTAAGTGCTCTATCACAACTATGTAGGCAGGAACAATCTTGAACATTAGACCAAGTACAAGGTGGTCTACAGTTAACAAACCCATGGGCTTGAATCAGGAATGATATTAAGTAGAGTTAACAACCTACTGGTTTAATGGGTACCAGCATACAAAGTCTGGTGCACACACAAGTTAAAGAACTGGCAAGTGCTTAATGGGTGCAGGGCCAACTGCAGAAGCACCTCCCTCACACTTACCGACATAACCTAACTTTTATCTGCAATGACAGTCCTCCATCACTACTAACTTCTGCACAACTTGTGCACAACTTGTGAGTTCAAATGTAGACCCACAGTAAATCTTTACATTGCATAAATAAATAGTAAAGCATGATATGAACATCTGCCATGCACAGGATTTAAAGATAAATCAGAGTCACATCCAAGATAACCAAGTCTGGTGCTTCACTTGTAACCAATTTTGTAATAATCTCCAGAAAGTTGGTAATTTTAAACTTCATATATTCACACATTTCATTCATGTTTTAAGATTTGCTGCAGTGATACAACTCAACCTCTCGCAGGCTTTGGGTATATGTATTTCATTTACACCACTCATTCATACCAACCAGACTCCAAAGCCAACTGAATCTGGGAAGAATAAAGATTTGATGAGTTCTTATTTTAATATAAGGATATTTAAAGAAGAGATGCCTACTGGAAGAATTGATTTCATGGGACCTGATCCCATTCAGAAAGAATGATTTACAGATAGCTCCTTAATAAAGGTAGGAATTCTTGCTAGGTTTGTGCATAATTTATTTCTGGATACTAAGCTAACATTACAGTGCAGGTAGCAATTTACCTTCTCAAAGCAAAAAGAATTAAGTTTCAGCATGGCTATAACACACAATGTTGGATAACTTGTATAACTGAAAACCTAATACACTCACTCCTGCCCATATTGAGTTATTAAAGCATAATTATTTATAATTACATTGCAGATAAGTCTGCAAAAAAGGATGCTTTGGAACCTTTTTTATCGAGTACCCTTTAAGAGTTATTTTGTGGAGCTATGGTATGACCAAACATGGGCTACATGAAGATACAGAGTGATCTTAATTGTTGACATGGGAAAGCAAACTGATGAGATGGATAATAAAAGCTTTTTGGAGTACTAACATTTCCTTCCATCACTTCCTTAATGAACATCAATTCCTAGCATTGTAATAAGAATAAAGTTTAAGTAAGTGTAGGCATTTGAACAGCTTTTCATCTAGCAGATTTGTTTACAGCCAAGTCAGTTAAGGTTATATGACACCATAGCGCAATTATAAAACATATTAACAGAACAAAAAATAACTTTATTGTAGTATATGCATACAAAATTGGATAAAGATACAGGACTCTGGAATTGGCAATACAGAAAGGTAATGCAGTCAGGAACGAACAAATTACTGCATTTCTTTTAAGCTCAGTGTATGTAAAAAATGCACCACGTTGGAATTATCCACTTAAATTTGAGGTAAAAAGAAATTTTGTTCTATGGCAAAGGCAGTTGCCTCTTACATGAATTTACGAGGTCTAATAAAAAATAATAGGAATTTTTTAATTTTGTATATCCAGTTTTCAAAACTTTCGTTTATCTTGCCAGTACACATGTTCCTGATGAATGTTTGCATGTTCAGGTATTTTGAATATTTACTTAATTGCTGACAGCCAAATGGTTATACAGGTTTTGAGCAAATTTTTACTTAATTTGAATTAAAATTTGCTTCACCAATGGAACAGTGTCTAAAACTGCATCTGAAATGTTGACTGTGGCTTCTGACAAATCTATTATGAATAAAACAAGATTTTGCGATTAGTAGGAATATTTTTAAGAGGCTTGAGAAGACATTGAAGACAACGATTGCTCTGGATGTCCTTGCACATGAATTAGTGATGGCAATGTGGAAAAAGTAAAGGAAATGGTTCAGGAAAATCCCTGAATCACAATCAGAAAGATTGACCAGAATTGTGGCAAAACCACTTA
The DNA here is from genome assembly GCA_030765055.1 of Mantis religiosa. NCBI lineage: Eukaryota > Metazoa > Arthropoda > Insecta > Mantodea > Mantidae > Mantis > Mantis religiosa. Next base: position 210,856,923 of record CM060947.1, on the reverse strand, counting down.
TGGAAATTGCACCACAATGATGCTTCCGCTCATATCACAATGCTTGTTTGTGATTTTTGGGCAAAACACAAAACTGTTTCTTGTCTCAGTCACTGTATTTACCAGATATGACCCTCTGAGACTTCTTTTTATTCCAGAGGCAGAAGAGAAGCTTGAAAGAATGTTGTTTTGTTATTGTTGATGTGATAAAAACAGAATCGCTGAAGCAACCACACATCATAAAAAGTGAGCAACAGAAGTGTTTCCAAGATTGGAAAAAGCACTGGCACATATTTATTATATCTGAAGGAGTTTACTTTGAATGGAACAAAGTTGCAGTTGATAAATAAGATTCAAGAAAACAGAAAATTTCCATTATTTTTTTATCATACCTCGTATATCTTAAGTATTTTCTGAAACAATGAGATGCCTGTAATGCTTCTTACCTGAAAGAGAACATGTTTGATGTACTTTTATTTGAATTTACAGTTTGTATCTCATCTTATCATCTCCATGTGAAAATATTAGACAATTTTGTTCACTATGAACAAAAAGCTCTAGTATTAACCCTTTGGGTGCCAAGATCCAATGCAATTTGCAATTGGAGCTGTTCCAATCTGCAGAGATTGGTTTTTACATTCAAATGATTTAAAACTTGTATAACAGATGCTATAAGTACATACCTTTAACTAATTTATATTTAAACTGCAAATTGGTAGCATTTTCCCTGTTTATTTAATTTCTCTTTGTGAAGATGCAACAAGTCAGCCACGCAAACTGCTATATACAGAAGAGCAGTGATATTGTTTATTTTCTTTTTGTATTTACAGTGATTTCTTATAGTGTTTGTTTACTGTAGATAAAAAGGAGGAACTTCAGGAAGCATGCTGGAAAATAATAATTTATGGCATTTTGATTAGCAATGATGATTATAGTGCTTAAACTATAATTTAATTTTTTTAATATATTAGGATGCATGTAACATCCTTAAAAGTGCGTGGAAATGTGAAATATAAAAACAGCCAATACACAAAATCTCAATTCAACTTCAAAATTGAGATTAAAAACCTTTAGTAAAATCTTATATTTCACCTTACTTAGGACTGGAGGTTTAAGTGATAGCAAGGCATTTTAACTTGGCAGCAAAAGGGCTAATTAGCTACAAAAGCACATAAACATTTCCAATAAATAAAATTATAACATTTTTTATGAATCAGCTATATATGTTGAGATATCACAGGCTGTATTTGCCTTATGTTAAATAAATAAAAATATATTTTAAAAAAGATAAGTTAACAACTGAAATAAAAAGATGGATGATGTGGTAGAAAAGCTTTGTTGTAATTTTATGACATTTCACAAAGGTAATTTTCAGCAAGCATATATAAGTGTAGTATACACGAGTTTATAACTCATATAAATTCCAGTTATCCTGTATTTATGGCATTTCAAAAGTTTGCTTTAGATGCTGGAGTTGGTGTATACACTGACTCAAAAATTTACAAATATTCATTATTCACAGATTTGGGCTATTGTACAAAAAATGTATACAAAGATAAAGTAAACAAAATGTAACAAGACTGAAAACATATCCCTGGAATTTATTTTCATTTAAGCGTGGAAGAAAGTGTTTCCACACTATAAAATTGAAGTTTATATTATGACAATATTACTTTATTTTCTAATAAAACTATTAATTTGTAACTTTTTTTGAACTAAGATGCTGCAACTGAGTAAATGAAAAGGTGCACATGCAACATACATTAGTTAGAAATAGTTTCAATTAGGCAATATAAGCCTTTCTAGGTAACATTCCTACATCTAATTATGCATGCTCAGGTCCAAATTCCACCTGGGATAAGATGTTTGGCTTAGGTTTTTACTTGAGGGTTTTCCCTATCCTTTGGCGGTTTTGAAATTTTGAAATTGCTTAATTAATTTGCACGTTCATGCTATCATTCATTAATTAATATGACCTGTCACATTTAAGGGTATTAAATCTTAAAAAATAAATAAATAAAAACAATAACTTGTAATGATTAAAAGCAAAAATTCTGCTGAATACATGTTTCTGAGAGAGACAGGTAAATTATTGTCGAAGAGAAAACTTAACTGCAGCGAGTACACGGTAACACGCATAATTGGCAAGTACATGTTATTTCAATTTCAAACTCAGTGAACAATAATTTATCAGGGTCATTAGAATATTGAGACATGGACTATTGGCCATCTCTAAAGTAGACATTGTTGCTGAGTCCAAATAGCTGACTCATTGGTGTTGCAATGACAGCAGGCATCACTATTTACCCCCTCCCCATGTTCTGTTTAAAGTCTAAAAAGTAGTAATATAAGTAGCAAGTATAATGGAGATTCAAAAATAGGATTTTCATATGGTAAGTTTCTATAATCTGTTTGCTGTAAGAATAAAGTAAATGTCAAAAAAGCACATGCCGGAAATTAACTGCATTGGCTGATGGGTTTTAATACTCCCATGTTCTTCCACAATATAATATATATAATATTTATTGTACTAAGCTTTTACAATTTTTGGACTGCCCTCTGTTTTGGCCCAGGCCACTGCTGCACAGGACAGTCCATTAAGTATATTTACAGATGTGTTACAATTTGTGTTATTACAAAATAGTCATTTATTACTCCTTCCCTCTTTTTGCAGTCCATATCCATTTGTTTTTTACCTTACTTAAAAACTGTCCTACGTTTTTATAATTTTTGTTTAAAACATTGATTAAGCTGATTCTCCTATTCATTTTTGATATTTGACATTCTTTCCTCCACATCTCCGTTTCCGTACAATCAAACAGTATATGTTCTATATCCTCTTTGTCCCCTCACAATGAGCACCCGTCTTGCGGGTATCCATTTCTTCCACCTCTTAATCTCCATATCCTGCTCTTAACCATGCTAACCCCTTTCTTTCTTCACTGTTAATGCTATCTATATACCTCTCCATCCCCGAGCTATCTTTCAATGGAATATTTTTTTTTTCTTCCACAACATAGTTCTGCAGTTTATTAAGCTTCTTGCTTTACCTGCTTTCAATAAACCATTGTAGTTGTAATACAGAATTAACATTATAAAGTGATTGCAGTAAGAACAATGACTCTCAAAAGTTAAAAAATGCACTGGTTGATGCAACAAAGATGACAGTTAAACTCTGCAATGAAATGTGTAGTGTTTAACGTCCGCTTTTACTACATAAGGCACCGCAGGCGGTGACACTGATGATACATGAGATGAAGATGGAGCACCAGTGGAATAAGATGGTGGGAGAACCACAGATCCCGGAGAAAACCGCCCCAGCGCCTGTTGTTCACCACAAATCTCACTTTGGTGACAGCATTGCTGTTTATGTGCGCATGTGCAGATGTTATGTTAACCATTTGACATACTAGAGGCAGAGCTTATTGCGGAACGTGGAGTAATACCTTAATTTATTCCTTCTTTGGATGTACTGTAAGATTTGAGACTGTGTTAAATGAAACAGTCACTCGAGCATTTGAATGAAGCTTTTGACCATTCCCCTTCATGCGCTACTGTATTCCACTGGTTTGGAGAATTTAAGAGAGGGCAACAATCTCTTTAAAAGATGAAGAGATGTGGCAGACTAACAACAGTAATGACTGAGGAAAACATCACAACTTGGAGGCAATTATTAGAGGAAGACCCTAGCCTAACCTAAAAGGACATTGTGGTAGCATTAGAAGCATTAGTTCACACTGTTTTGACCATCCTTCATAAACACCTTTCTGCAAAATAAATTTCTTCAAGTATTACTTAAGAAGAGTCTTCAAGATAGTTTGTCTGAAGCATAGAAGCTCCACAGAGTAGAACAGGGCCAAGAAATACTACAAAGATTTAATTGTGAAAATTCTTGCCATGTTTTATATATTGTTACAGGTGATTTTTAATGGGATTCTAACCCATTAACTATTATATATAACTATATTAACTTCCAGTTAATATAGATATGGATATATCAATTTGAACCTTAAAAAATATGCCAGTTTTCTATTTGGCTGTTTTTTCAGAAGACCAACCACCCATCAAAGTCGAGATCAGGGAGTACAGGAAAGAAAATGGTCTTGGTTCTCAAGTGGTCACGAGGGAGGAGTTAGGCTCAAAAGATGTAATACAGAAATTTGCATCCCAAAGTATTTATGGAAATCTAAGAAAAACATCCAAAGACAGAAGTAATGGGATTTTGTTGCACAGCCAACATCATTAATGTAACCATAAGTTTCGGCAAGGAATTGAGACAAACTTACTGACTCATAAACCTTTCAGTCACAACTTAGTACTACATAATTTCTTTCTGTTCCTTACTGGGAGGAAGTAAATTTGAGGTCACTGATTTTGTAGCCTAAAAGAGGTAATTTTAGCATATAGAGTTTTATCTGCACTGCTAGAAACTGAGTGGTATGAATGCTTCCACAGTGATTCCAAAGAAAACAATATGTGCCAGGGAAAAAACCTTGATTGGAGTAAACATATTTTTTTCCCTCTCTTTCTCTCAATATTTAGTGACCCTTGTACAAGTGTTTTCATTCAGAGTATACTGTGTAACTCAGTGATATGGTGATATCACAGGTTAAGATATCTTATGCCTCATGGAACTTTTCTGTGCATCAGTAAAGAAATGTCATTATTAGGGTAGTAGGAATAAAACCACCAATTATCACTTTGACTTGGCTATGCTGTAGTATCAAAACATGTGCAATTACTATTTGCTATAAATTCTAGGAATTATGAAACATAATCAGATAAGAAATGCAGCAATACTTTATTTCAAAAACAATGTATTTCAAAATACCATATTTTCACAGAATTGTTGCCAGGCATTGTTGAGTTGCTGCTGGGCCGTGCATGGACAGTAAACAAAGAGACAGATAGAGCGGCCAGCGCATAGGCGCAGCGCAAATCACTTGCGAGAAAGAGACAGAGAGCAACAAAGGGAGAAAGAGAGAGAGGTAGTCTGAACTTTCCTGCTGCACCACGAAATGCTGTGAAGCTTTGTCAGCTTTCAAGAAACTTCAGCAGCTTTCGAGAAACAGTGGCTCGGGTATATATGCGGCAGCGGGAGTTATGAGTCAGTTCGGCAGGGAGCTGCTAAGAGTTGCAGTTGCGAGCCAGTGAGCTGTGTGTGGACATTTGAACTGTACCGAGTTGAGTCGAGAACTGTTAATCATGTAGTGATTTGAAGGTGCATTCTTTTGTTTGTTTACGTGTGGTGAAGTCACGAGAGACTGTGTTGTTGTATGTTATGTCATCTTGCTGCAAAGAGGTGTATAAACAGCCTTTCTAGGGAAATAAAGAGCATTTTGAATTTCTGCAAACTAGACTTTTAATTTTACGAACCCACAAAGTCACAGTATTTTTAGCACTGGATAAGGACACACTTGAATTTTTAAACCTTGTTCTCTTTCCTTTTGTATTTTTCAAAAATTAGGTGCTAGGCAAATAAAGCACACCTTCATGGCATATATCAAGGTGCCTGAATTTCTCACTATGTTCTTGGAACTGTGGGCATTCTAGCTGCTTAAGTCAAGCTCAGCTGTTTTCCAGCTTCCACTTCAACTACCTGGTCAAATTTAAAGTTTGTATATACATTAACCAAGGTTTATATATAAAAATAGTGTTAGCAAGTTAAGTAAAACATTTTCCATTGTGTAAGGACTATGATACAATGAAGCACAAAATTTATATAATTTTGAGTCGAACTTCAATAAGTGGAGCAATAAGTGGAGCATTGAGTATTAGTTCGACTCAAAATTATAAAGTAAAACATGGTGGTTTTATGCATGATTTTATATGCAGAAGAAAACAGGAACATGCACTAAAAGCACATGCATGAAGTTTGCTGAGGTAAAAGGATTACTTATTGCTGCTAGAAGGTTTGGAAATGGAAACATTTACAGGAAACTGTAATGGGAAGTTCTTATTCTGAGGTGGAATCGCTGACATACATAAAAAAAGCAATGAAATTAACAGAATGCTTTAAGATCTAAGATCCTTCTATTTAATTCCTTAAAAGATTTATGCATCCTATTTCTAAGTCATTTTGTTATTTCTTTTTAGTTTAAAAATATAGGAAAAATATCCATGAAAATAAGAGTTACTCTATTTTTGAAGAATATGTTTTCAGTCTTGCCATGTTAAGCAAAACTCACTCAAGAAAAATATAGTTTAATTTTTTCATTAACAGAGAAATTCTTACATAAACCTCAGAAGTGTAGTATATCTTTTGTTTACACTTTCCCCACTGACTTCAAATACTGTGAGAGTAACTTTGTGACTTGCTACAAATTGCATGAAACTTGCTTATTTGTCCCAACACACAATTTAAAGCAATTTCACTTCACTCATAAGTGGAAGCTTACATGGTGCCATTACTGTGACGCTGTTATTGGTTGTTGAGAATCTGAACTTGCAGTGGTTACTTGTAAACCCTCCAGAGTTTTATAAGGTAGCGTAGCACTCACTGTAATTGGTGGCATACCTGGTAGAGAAATGGGGGTTGTCACTGGCATGCCAGGAATACTTGGAGTGGTTGGGGGATAACCTGTAACAAAATATGTATAACATTTAGTTTTTGTTGAATAATTTCTCAAATATCCATAATCTACTATTATTTAAATTTTCCAAGTTTTATATTATCTTCAAATTTCCTATAGTTGTTTAAATAACTATAAAGCTAAATGAAAGTATATTTCAATGAATTAGTATCTGAAGAAAAGTTGATTTTATTTTTGTTAAGTGTTTACATCCCTTGTAGCTGAGATTAGTACAGATGATGAAGATATCTTAAAACTCCGTCCAAGTTATTGGACTCACAGTGACACCTGTGACATTTCATTTATCCTGGATTTTGCCGTCTTGAATGTGCTCTACAGATAGAAAAGAACTCTTCCTCAAGTTAAAGAATCTAGCACATGATTCATGATGCAGTAGCTCCACAACAACGACTCAAAATAGAGATGCAGCTGCAGGAGTATGACTTTCATGCTTGAGGCCAGGAGCATAAGAAAAACCTAATGTAAGTGTTAACATTATAACATAAAACTTAATCATAATATCCAGCTTTCTACAATTTCTAAGCGAAGTTGAAACAGCTTATTATTTTGGCTCTCAGGAAAACAAGCCAGAAATATGTTAGATCAACTTAAAAAAGAATTTACTAAAAAGCCTACATTGGAAACTAATAGAAACACAAAGCAAGAGAAAAAGAACACAACAGGGACATAGAATAAGTATTTAAGAAGAAACATCAGCTGCAGCTTGGTAGTTTTAGAAGTGCCGCTGCAGCATAAAGAGAAAACCAAAAATACTAAAAATCATTCCAGGAAAGACAGAACTCACAGTTCAAGAGAATATTTAGGTAATGTGGAACAGGAACCATGTTTTCAATTTTGAAATCCTGTCAGATGATATCTTAATGTAGAGTTTCAACCAACTACTATGAGAAATTATGCCATCAGAATGGATCTACAAACACGGTTTCTGTTTCTAAATAGATAAGTGGTGTAAACTAATTTGATAAATAATCCAAATAACAAATGTGATTAGTATCATTCAAAAAAATAAACATACACAACAGCCATCGCAACAGAGAACATGAAATTGTTAAGCATATACTGTATTTTCCTCGCACAAAATGAGTTGGTTGCCAATGAAGTAATCAATGACAGCACACACAATATGTAAGTTGTACATGTATCAAAATATCTAAGTGTAACTGGTAGTTTAAACTCACAAAATAGCACTACCTAACTGCTGCAAGTTTTCTAGATATCCCAGTAAATCCTGGCCTATATTGCAGTTAATGAGTTTAATATGTGGCTCAGAAACTGTAATATGAAGTGCAACAACCATGATGATGATGTACATTTAAGTGCGCTTAATCACAAGGTCATTAATGTCCTTATAAAACAGACTGTTCATAGACTACAGATACAGAACTAATAGAAAACTACAACACTAAGTTTTAAACATAAATTTACAAAATTAGCCAAATAGTACAAAAACATGATATATGACTAATTCCCATTTAAAAGCTTAACTTTGACATAAACTTAAAAATACTTTTACCATTTGGTTATCATCCATCAGGACTTTTGCAAGGCTGGCAGTTGCAAGGAGATGCATAATTCCAAAGATGTGCTATACCAGCACCTATACCTTAGTTTATGTGGCAATGTAAACAAAAGCATGTGTATGTGTGTAACATCTTTGGCTGTTTAGCCTTGTAACTCTCTACGCATGAAAGATGTAGTTCGCATATCATTTTTAAAGACTTTACATCTAATGCAAAATATATAAATAACTTCACATTACAAATGCCGCAGTCAAACAGTAATTAATATTTTATTTGATATAGTAAACATAATTTGTATGTATTAATCAGAGTGCATGCTGCACTTGCACAGTTTAAAAGCAGAAGGGAGGGGGAGAATCAGTTGCACAACATGGCTGCTTCCATGCAATATTTAAACATCACAGAGGGAGACTGTTAAAAAGTATATAGACCGTGTTTTCCAAGTTGTGAAAAATACCCGACTTTGGCAAATAATTCAGTGTTTTAGCGCTAAGTATTAATGCTGCTCGAAGTGAAATTGTGAAAACAAAGCAGCTATCCATTCCAGGAAAACACCAAAAAAAGAAGGAAGCCAGTTGTGTAAGATGAACATGATGAATTTGTTAAAAGTGCTGTTCATCGCAAGGTGCATAGCTTCTTTGAAAGTAACAAGCCACTAACAATTACAAAAGTGCTTCAAGGAGTAAACAATAATCCCGATTTACTGAGTCATTGCCAAAGTGACTACACACAATTATTTAGCACTATTATTCTGCAGAAAGACCCATGCCTTAACTTTTAATTTATAAATGAGGGTTGTGTGAAGTAACCATATTTCAGTAATTGTTGTAAGCATTCAGTCACTTTTTAATGTACAAAAAGAAAAATATATTAGACAGTATACACACCTTTGCATTTAATCTTAATGTAAAAGTACTATTGCATAAGCTCCTCTAACATCGAAAATGGCTAAGGAAAACTGCATGAAGTTCGTTGACAGTGCACGTGTTTGTCACGTGATCAATAAAATAGCACAACTATTCCCTCCAATCACAGTTGCTGGCAGAGTAAAATTTTCAGCTTTGTTTACATCGCCACATAAACTAAGGATAGCACCGGTATAGAGGAATACACTCTTATCAACAATGGAGGTAGACCTTTGCTACATAATGGACAAAGAGGAGTAGGATCCCCTTAAAAGGATAACTATATGCAAACTCGCAGTGGCTAATACACAACTAGCCAAAATCATTTCCGCATAATAAGATACACAAAAGGAAGTTATCCATTATCGGAATGTCCTTGCTTATTTCTGTAGAAAGGTGGTCACTCTTTGTACCAACAGTGCTTCCACACAACAAGCCAAAATCTTCCAACATTACACAAGATATTGCTACAGTCAGTTCTGGTTACCACCTTTGCTGCCAAATCCCTCAGTTTATTCCCTGGCAATGAAATATGTAGTTTAATACCCACTTTTACTACATACGGCACTGAAGGCCGTATGAGATGAAGATGGAGCACCGGTTGAATGAGATGATGAGGAAACAGGAGATCCCGGAGAAAACCTGCCAGAGTGCCTGTTGTCCACCACAAATCTCACTTTGCAGACACCTGGGATCAAACCAGGCCACCTTGGTGAGAGTTGAGCAGTCTAACCATTCAGCCACGGAGAGGCCTATTCCTGGCAAGCCAACTTGACCGAGAATCTAAGCACATTCTACATTAACCCTTTGGCTGCCAAGATCCGACAAGATTCAGTGCCAATTGCCTTTGAATAATGCATAATCTGATTCAATCCGATCCGCTGAGGTTGGTTTTTCGCATTCATATAATTTACAAATTACATAACAGATAGCATATGTGTTCACTCTAATCTACGATATATAAATTGTGTGGTGTATCATTGTTTGTTAATCTCTGCATTTCCTGTACTATATGTGCACAATAACTTGAGCACTTGGGCTCCAAGTCTTCTTTCGGTAGATTTCGTATAACTGCGTAAACAAGATGACAATTTTGAAACATGAAATGCACTATACACTCTGACACCTAGTGGCTAAGATGCTAAGCTTTCACACGTGTGCCATATTTCGTTTTGAGCAATTTTGAGGTTAATTAGCTAACCAGTTTACAACAAAAGTATGTTGTGGATGTTCTGGCTCTCGAAAGAGGACACACTATTATTCATCTAACTCCATATAACTGTGATCTGAATGCAATTGAACTGGCATGGGCAAAAATAAAGAATATTTTCAGAGGACGCAATGTTACTGGTGATGTCAGCCACAAATCTGCAGGAACTTGCTATAGAAGCTTTCTTTTCCATAACCGCGATGGATTACAAGAAGGTCCAAAAGCTGGAAGTGCAATATTGAAGAAACGATGGTGTAATAGAAAATGCAAATGATGAAATTATCGTCAACAAATCAGAGGATACTAGTGCTGAAAGTGACTCACCGGAATTGGTAATCGAAGAATCACAAAGCGAATGAGTGAGTATTTATAGCTGTCATAATATTTGTTTTCTATTTTTGTGTTCCATAAATAGTAAGTATATAAACATACAGCTTATCAGATTAAGTTCAATTTACTGTTTGTCCACATATGTTACACTTGTGGCACGTATTTCTGCTTATCTTATACACTATTTTGCTGAATTGTGTTTTTTCTAGGTTGACCACACTGCAGAAACAAAAGAGTGTTAGCTCTCACTTCTTCCCCTTTACCCGCACTACACCGTAAAATGGCGCTCAAGAAAATGTGCTTATAGTACATACTCTTATCTTGAAAAAAGAACTGTGAAGTATTGGAAAAAAAGTTACATTCAACATTTTTGGACAAACGTTTCCAAATTCCTATATTTTATATAAAGAAAATATAAAACCAAATAAACTAATGGGAAGATTGCAATTCACAGTGCCAACAATAAAAGCATTTGCCAATGACTGGCTAGCGGAAAAAACAGTTGTACCATAGATTTCTAAACTTCAAGGTGAAATTTTGGGGCCAAATTTACAAAAACTGAGTGGAATCAAAGAAAGAGAATGCTGTGTGTGTTCTTGGAATAATGGGAAGAGGAAGCAGTCAAGAACTGTGTGTAAAAATTGTGAAAAGGGACTACATCCTGACTGCCTTTTGGAACATAAGTGTTCAAAGGCATTTGCCAAGAAACAACTCTAAATTGCAGTTCATATAATTAATGGTGCTCATTTCAACAATTTTAAACATAGAAATTTCAAAAGTTGTAATTTTATAAATAATATAATGATAAATTGACAGGTAAAAGCAAAATCAGTATGTAATAATATGGTGTCAAAAATAAACTGAAAGTGGAAAATAAAAATTTAAAAATAAAAATTGAACAATTCAGAATTTTTAAAAAATTAATTAGAGCCAACTGAAAAATTCAATGCCATGGCCGGGATTTGAACCACGGATCTACTGGTTTCCGTCCAGTTGCTCTACCCTTGAGCTACCATGGTCAACGTGCCTTCCTGACATTAAATTCTCCAATTGACTCATCATATTTCCCGGTAGACCACTTTAGGGTTCTCAAATTTGAGACAACCACTTGTGGCGACTTACTATTGTAAGTACTTAATTACCAGGATTTTTATCGTAGATTATTTTTAATGTAAATTTATATGGAGGAATTAATCCTTTTTAAATACATTACTCCGGTATATGCGTGACTTTTAATTAATTAGAGCCAACTGAAAAATTCAATGCCATGGCCGGGATTTGAACCACGGATCTACTGGTTTCCGTCCAGTTGCTCTACCCTTGAGCTACCATGGTCAACGTGCCTTCCTGACATTAAATTCTCCAATTGACTCAGAACCCTAAAGTGGTCTACCGGGAAATATGATGAGTCAATTGGAGAATTTAATGTCAGGAAGGCACGTTGACCATGGTAGCTCAAGGGTAGAGCAACTGGACGGAAACCAGTAGATCCGTGGTTCAAATCCCGGCCATGGCATTGAATTTTTCAGTTGGCTCTAATTAATCAAAAGTCACGCATATACCGGAGTAATGTATTTAAAAAGGATTAATTCCTCAATATAAATTTACATTTTTAAAAAATATCTGTACTAGAATAATGTTCTCAAAAGTGTGTATAAATGTAAAACATTTCAGAAGTGACTGCAAAAAAATTTCAACTCAACAGATTCAAAATTGAGGTGAGTGGAAAGCTTTGTGGAGCACCTTACATTTCTCCTTATTTAGGACTGGCAGTTTAAGCAGTAATATAGCATTCTGCTTGGCAGCGAAAGGGTTAATAACGCAAGCATGAAAAACATGGAGAGCACACTGGATAGGTCCTACAATGCCCTGTTGGTTGTATAGCTCACAGCAGGTTGGAAATGCACTATAAAATATGCTCAAAATGAGATGGTCTCCTAATTTTCGATGGCACACATACAAAATGACTCAGTATATTGCATACTGCTCTGCATTATAAAAGGAATTACTACAATGAAAACTAAATGTATGCAGTTCAATTCCATGAATATAAGTACATCCAGCACCATTTAGTGCAACAGGATCAATTGCTGTAGTTCACAAATATCTAGCTTCCTAAGAAGCTTATGGAAATGAACACCTGCACACCTTGGGTTGAGTGAGAAGTCTCTATAACATCCGGTAGACTAATATAATTTTGAGTCGAACTAGTACTGGATGCTCCATATACTATTATTCACCTGGAATGTATTTTTTTTGGACCTTCTTAACATCCTCAGCTAATGTCTACTATTGAATGTTGATTTGGTGAACTCCTTGGAGGCAATAGGGACATCTTTGTGGATATCTTGAGGAACTTTAACATTGCTCTTCAAAGGTGGTGTCGAAACTGAACAGTTTTACTTCATATATCTTCATGAATATGTTTTCCCATGTGGTTAATGCAGTTGGAACCTGAACACTTTTTAATTAAGTGGATTTCTTGTTTTATATTGTGATTATCATTCCAAAAATGGCATGCTACCTCTGATTTGTCTATTTCTTTGTTCCTGATGTTCCTAAAATGCTCTTTAAGCCTAATGCTCAAATTCCTTTTAGTTTTTCCAATGTAAAAGTTGTCACAGCCTTTGCAGTTTATCGGGTACACACCTGACTTTGTGGGTTTCTCCTTTATATTATATGATTTCAAAACGTGTTGTACACTGAATTTGTTCTGTGGAGGCAAAGTAATGTTGTGTTCTTTTAAGACTTTTTGGAATAGGTATGCAGCTCTGAGATGGTATGTAAATTTTTCGTTTGAAGTTTTATTACTGATCGGGGAAAGAGTAGTTATTTGTCTCCATATCTGTTGTTTTTGAATTTATCAATCTTCTTTATGACCAATTCAGCACTGAATCCATTGTATTCTGCAATGTGAATTATATAATTGTACTCTCTGTTATATTCCATCTTGTTTAAGGGTACATGTTTTAAGTAGCATAAAAACTTAAAACATGTTTAAGGGTACATTAACCAGCCTGTAAGTTAAAATGTTGATAACAGCAGGCTTATGTTGTCTTAGATTATATCCATCTGATTTTATGAAATTTTCTGTGTGCTTTTCTTTCCTATATATACCAAATTCTAGTTTTGTATATTTTCTGATTAGCTTCAAGTCTAAGAAAGGGATTTCATTGTTTGTCTCTTTTTCTATGGAAAATTTTATTGCAGGATTTTGTAAATTAAGTAGTCTTAATGCATCATCTACCTGTTTCTCATTTACTATCGCCCAGATGGCATCCACATTCTATACCAATGTTTGAAAATTAGTGGGAATGTCTTTATGATAAGGGTTTCCAAAAAGCTCATGAACACGTCTGCGAGGAATGGGGACAATGGGTTGCCCATAGATATGTAGTCCTAATTTTTGTTTGACAATTTGTAACTGAATGCAAAAAAGGACTGTTCAATGCAGATGTTAGTTAACCGTTTCACCGATATGGACGTCATATGACGTCCAAGTTAAAATGCCCCAAACCGATATGGACGTGTATAGACGTCCTGCGCATACATGCATTTATTGCTCATTTAACGCCAATTATTTTAATCTTGCTATTTTACAATAAGTTTAAATTAGTTCTATAAGGAATGTAAACGTACCCTTAAATGTTTCTTTTTGAATTGTACACCTCCAAAACTGGATAAACACCCAAGGGCACATCTGCAGATTCACACCAAATAATATTGGTTTCCTTGCGAACTTCTTTTTCACAACACAGTACACATTTTCAAAATGGTTGCGACTTTTTTGGTTGTGGGTGGTATCCTTTTGAGAAAGTGTTTTCTCTCAAGTATGAGGGGTGATGTGGTGAATTTCCTACCCCTTAGTATAAAGAGGCCTCTGAGTATTATAATATTCAATTAGGTTACGAGCTCTTTATATGCGCAAGTACAGGTAGATGAATGTCTTGCATGAATTTACAGCTCTGAAAATTACTAAAAAACTGTGCATAGTTACATCCAGTGGTATAAAAATACTTTTTTTTTTTTAACCATTTAACTGTTTTCTGTAAAGAGGGATAGCTAGTAATAGCTGATCCACATCACCCATATTTGACCCGCCATTTCCCCAAACAATGGAGTAGCTAGCATGCCATCTGTAGACCAGCACACATCACTGTTACATATGTCCTAAAGATCTCCTTCATAATCGTACAACAAATCTTCCAGATTTTCTACAGTAATATCAGAAGCCTGTACACATCATACACAAGCTAATTTATTTGCTACATTACGGGGATAAGCCATGGTTAACATTGAAATTTAACAGTTTCAAATGTGCCATTCATTTAGCTCTTGATAGTTATAAGAAATCACTCTGAACACAAAGAGATTATAAATAACTAAAATACAGAGCGAAAACAGCTGCATAAGGCTACTAGAAACCTTGGTTGAGAAACGCTGTAATAACAGATGCTGACAGAGTTTTCTTTCCAGTGTGTGAGTGTGTAACGCAATATATTCTCGTATGATTATCGCTTGGTATAGCATAAATAAACTAAACTTGAACCGGAGAAGTCGCTTGCGTAGCTATACATACATACATACATACATTGGCTCGTATACACACAAAACAAAATGATTCAAATATTAGGCACGTTCGGCACAAAGAATGGCTTTTGCTACAGTGAAACAAAGTAGTGAAATTTTAACAATTTATTAATGTAGTCTCTACTTTATTGTTACTGTAAATTTATACTGCCTTTAATGAGTTTTAAACCAGTTTTTGTTTCGTTTAAATAACTTAATAAATACGGAAGATACGGAATTGTATTTATGATGCATTTTTACAGCATTTAACAATTTAAATGTCCTGTTCTGCTTATTGGGTATCCGTTTCCGGCCCCTGAAGGGTTTAAATGGCCATCGGCAAAGCGGTTAACTGAAGGTATTCCTCTATGATATGCTGGTCTAACTTAGGGACTGAAGCCATATTGGTATGTACTCCATGAGTTTGTCACTTGGGAACAAGAGTTTACATTGAAAGCTACCATTAGGCCGGTAGGAGAAAATTCTAGGTCTTTAATTTTTTTTTTATGAATTCCAACAAATTTTTAATACTTTGGCTTTTAAATTTTGGTAGCTCCTTAAATTTTTGTTTAGCCATTTGGAGAGTTTGTAGCAGGGTGTGTTTATGTTGTTAATGATTTGGCGCATCTTATTTCCTGTTTTATGAATTTTGGGTAATATATACGTTAGCTACTGTAGAGTTATCTGGTTTCAAATTTTGGAGTTTGCAAACTTCAATGTTTACATCATGGAGATATATATCAATTTTGCCAATATGATTCTACGCTTATATTATATTTATATCTAAGTTTCATTGTAAAAGAGCCATTTTTCCAATTAGAGTAATAGTTACAATATTAGGCCTGAAGATCTTTCTAGCGCCAATATTTTGTTTTATGGTACCCACAAACAAAACTTAGAAACAAATTATTAGCCAAACTCACTAGTTGCTAACGTGGTGGCAGTCCTGACAACAGAGGGTAGCACCCCACTAGCAGTTGCCATTGTTTCTATGCCACTGCGAGGAGGCAAAGGGAATAAGTGGCTTGTTCCAGAGATGGTGGTGCCAGCCCCTGCAAAAGCTGGATGAGGGACTGATGAAGCAGGAGTTGAACTAGCAGCACCTGTTGAAGTTGGGAAAGGTGAAGTTGCCCCTGCCAAGTTAGGAAATGGTGCAGGTGTAGAAAATCCAGTCATCATTCCACTTTCCATACTATGTTGAGGCAAAGGCATTGATGGTGCCTGAAAAAGAACAGCTTCTGTTAGCAGTTATTTTAGAAATGTTGTAAATCACTTTAACTTGCAATGGTTATTCAAATTCAAACTTTAAATCCCTTGCTGTTATGTACTGATCTATTCCACCAACTCTCACTATCACTTCATTATGCTCACAGTGGTTCTGCTGAGATCTATGAGTGGTAAGACTTTTTAAGACTCCTTTAAATCTCTCTGAATTTATGTATTGGTTAATTATATTTTTGTTTATTTGCTAAACTGTATACAGTGAATATGAGCAGAGTCGGGCCTGGCTCTTTATCAATCATACTCATACATTTACACTATAGTGTTTTCTTAAACAGAGTTTTCTTCTCTATTTCTATTTTCTAGCATGTCTCTATTTATAAATATTAAAAGCAGAAGCATTATTAAAAGTGAAGTATTCTTCATTTTTGAGTTTGATTTATGAGTCACTATGTTTACACTCAAATTTCACATACTTGTTGTTGTATAATTGAAACGTTTTCAAGATCATTTGATCTCATCCTCAGCTGTTTGGTGAGGATGAGATAGAATGATCTTGAAAACGTTTCAATTATACAACAACAAGTAAGTGAAGTTTGAGTGTAAACATAATGACTCATAAATCAAACTCAAAAATATCTCTATTTACTGACAGCATCTATTTCTTTTTCACTTTATTTAAGAATTGTCCAATTTTAGTAGTCTTTTTGGAACATTTCCATTATAGCTTTATTTCTGTCTATCTTCAATTATTTCTTATTGACAAATAAGATGGATTGGGAAAGGATAACTTGAGAAATAGGGATATGCATAATTATAACACAAGACACAACAATGATTTTTTAGACAGGGTTTTCGAATAAATAGTAATATTAAAGATCCAAACATAATGGCACTGATTTTATATAATAAACTGCCGAATTCTGTAAAGCAAGCTATGTCAGAAAATACTTTTAAAAAGGAGCTTAAGATTTACCTAATAAATAAGGCATTGTACACGATTGATGAATTGTAATTCTATTGGCATTTGTATTGTAAGTTATATATATGTAAATATTGAAATTGTAATTGACAATGTCAGAAACTGCTTTGCAGTCTATTGACAATAAATACATGAACGTGTTTACAAGGTTAATTACATATCTAATAGAAGTATGTACAATATGTTGACTGTAAATTACATCTCTTGCTGGTTAATGCTTGCTGCAATAATATTTTTGAGATGGCTTTTTATTCTCTCCAAATGGTGATGTGAAGATAAGTGGATTGCCAAGTTGTGATGATATTTGAAGAAGTTTTTAATTTGAGTTCATTGAATTTGGTTTTAAGTTAAAATATGACTTTCCAGCAGTAACATGATGACTCTTCTCCTAAGGCACAGTCTCAGACAGGTATGTTTATTCCTTCCAGAAATGGTTGGCAAGATGAAATAAATTACTGAATTTGTTTTTAAATGTATTGAATTTAATTCTTGTTTAAAACTGACAAAAAGAGTTAGAACAAAATTGAACTAATAATCTCTCCAAATATAATAAATCTTAAAGCACCCTTTTTCTATAAATGATCAAAACATTTTACATCTTTACACTTCAAAGGTCAAGCTTAAAGTCCTCATGTCTGTACAGGATGCTTATTGACTTTTCTTCACCACAGTAACCATGCCTTTCTTTACAACCACGTCACTCGTAGCAACCAATAAGACATATTATTTATTTTAACAATTTCCCTTTTAAACTTAATTAAACATTAATATACTTTGAACGTTATTTAAATAATTTTAAAGTTCAAATAACATTTTAAAACACATTAACAATATTGATTTTTTTCCTTTCAAGGCTAAAGCCAAAATAACTGTTACAGTGTGCTAAGCAGTTTATTTAGGCACCAAAAATGTATCCTTGCGATTATAATATTGGTCAACTCGACTTACTTATTTCAAAGGCAAACAGCTTCTATAGTATATTATGCAATGAGACTATAATGGTAGTAATTAAAATGCAAGCATTATTATTAATCAAGTGAGCAACACGAAGTTCGGTTAATAATTATGATACAAGCATTTTAATTACCATTATAGTCAAGTTTCATACGACTGTTTATGCTCGATTAAGTATCTAAATTTAAGGTGTCATTTCAAAGTATTCATTTTTGGTTTGAGTGATATGTTACAACCGTTATTGCTTTGTCTATGTAGTACATAGTACACAGGCGCAGAAATATTGATTACTTCCCTATAAACAGCTGTCAACATGTGACACAGTTTAATCTAATACATTAAAACAAAAAATTAGTAACATTAAAAATAGAAACTTATTTTTATCACGAGATACTTGATATCAGGTGCTTCATTTATAAATGTTTTCAACTCATCAGGTGTAAATGTTATGGCTTTTTTCCCTTTATATCCTTCTGATTTGTGTTTTAGTAAGCTATTCAGTTTTGAGTATTTAAGTCAATTTAGTGCCTAATGTTGAGTGTTGATTTCAAAATAGAATAGCGAGTCCACAAGGTCAATGATTTCATATTTTGAAATAGTTCTTCTAAATACACTAGGTATACATTTTGAGATTGAATTTATACCTTTTGACATTCTCCAATCCATGAATTGTGAATAGAATATCTCGTTATTGACTTTTGTGGCAACAAGTTATTGGTAACACTGAGTACTTTTGCCATAATTTCTGGGGGTGTAAGTTCAATGTCACTATTACTAGTGTTAGACATTTTGACGTTTTTCTAAACTGGCGCTAGTACCATTGTCAATCGAAGTACTGCTACCAGTCGTATAAATACTAAAGTTTGGCTTAGTCAAGCATAAAATTGATTAAATGTGGTTATTATAACATATCATGAAAACTTCCATAGTGATACGATCTGTTTGGTTTAATTTATACTGTGTTCTTGGAGTTCATAAAAGTGCTGTTTATTACTTTGTTATTATGGTATATTTCTGCATAATTCAGCTCATCTCTGTGGTGTGCGTGCAACATATCTGCCTCATATTCAGAGGTCCCAAGTTTGAATGTCGGTCAGAATAAGTTATCTGGATAAGGTTTTTTGGTGTTTTCCTTGATCCTGAAAGATGAATGTCAGGTGACTCTAAGCTCTATGAACCCTGAGCTCATTTGAGCTCATTTCACTCATTTCATTCATTATCCAACAGTACCTACATGGAGGACGTTAAATAAATAAAAAAATCATTTACTCAGAAATCAAAGAAATAATCACCCATCATGCATTTTGACTGCAGCGTTCCTTCTTCATGGTTTGCTTGACAGTTTCATCCACTAAATAGTTTCTCAATAAAGTACTAAAAGCTTAAAAGCCCAAGTGTGTTTGGAGAAATTTAGTGACGGTGACGTAGTAATTAATTAATAAAACTATTTGTAGTCAGTTTTATCAATTTAAAACCTTACTTAATTTTTTAAAGCACAAACTATACAGTAAGTGAATTTGTAGCTAGCCTAATTTATACAACTTAGCTGGGAACTGGAAGAGGGGGAAAATAAGAAATAGTAAAACAGAATGCATCAATGCATGCACCATTGTTTGGTGAAACAAGCAAGTGTTGTTAAGCATAAGCACAGAAAACCATCATGAAGTAGTGAACAATATTGAATGTATTGTGAGTGTTTGGAGGAATTTACTAACAGTGATGTCCAAACTAATTGAATGAACTATTTGCTGTCTGTTTTTGACACTCTGTCACTTACATTTTTATCTTTTGAGAGATAGTTTCGGAAGCTGTTGCTTCCATTCTCAATCTCAAAGGCCCAACTATTGTCTGTTATTGTCTGCAGTCTTCTCTTTGGTGGTGGTGGTGCAGTCTTCTCTATGAACTTCTTTAGTGGGATTTTTAAGTTCATACTCAGTCCTTATTTTTCCATATTAAGATGTCCTCCCACCTTGTCAGTTTGTTTTGGTTTATCACTGCTTTTAATAATTTTAGACTAGGGCCAAGCTCAAGGTTTTCATTTCAAAACTGAAATGCTACTGCTAACTTATCTTCCTGTTTTAATTTGATGTTTCTAAAATGCTCTTTGACTCTAGTTTTTAGGTTGCTTTTAGTTTACTCTAAGTAGCATTTTTCACAATCTCTACAACTTACTAGGTTTATTCTGGATGTATTGACTGATGGGATTTCATCTGTTATTTTTGAATTTAACAATTTTAATACAGAATATCTATTTGATAATTTATTGCGGTCAATAGACTCTTACAAGAGCATCTGACACTGTCAATTATCTCTATACAGTCAAAATACAAAATGATCAAAATACATAAGTTATTTACAAAATATAGAGTTGTTTACAAAAGTATAAGTTATTTAAAAAGATCAAAATGCCTAACTTACGTACAAACTTTATTGTATACATAGGTATACAACTCATTTATACTACATACATATATATTACAGTTCATTTATACTATACAAACATTTTTGAATTAGGTATGATTTTAAGACCAGTTTAAATTTTGAGTCAGAAGTATTCTTAATTACAGATGGCAATTTATTATACAATATGGCTCCTATTTTAAATGGATCTTTATTAGTTTGAGTTTTATTCGTGCTCACCCTATGGTAATCAGTTGCTCTCCTCGTATCATATGTATGGCAATCCTTATTGAGGATGTTATGTTGTTTTCGGTCTTTTACAAGTATAATGGTTTTGAATACATAGAGTGATACTACTGTTAGGATGTTTTGTGATTTAAATGTATCCCGACATGTTTGTTGAAAACGAAGGTTGTACATGGTTCGTATGCATTTCTTTTGTACTTTTAATAGCCTGTCCATATTGGTTTTACTTGTCGCCCCCCAAATTTCAATACCATATGTTAAGTGTGGGAAGATAATGCCATAATACACAGTTTTAAGAGTATTGATATTCCCATATTTTGCTAGTTGTCGTAATAGGTAGAGTCCCGAGTTCATTTTATTACAAACCATGTCTACGTTTGTACTGTAGGTTAGAGTATCTTCTATGTGAACGCCCAAAAATTTAAAGTTTCTT
Organism: Mantis religiosa; assembly: GCA_030765055.1. Classification (NCBI taxonomy): domain Eukaryota; kingdom Metazoa; phylum Arthropoda; class Insecta; order Mantodea; family Mantidae; genus Mantis; species Mantis religiosa. The sequence continues at coordinate 210,835,581 of CM060947.1, read as the reverse complement.
ACCCATTCCAAAGGTATATTATTAATGTTTATATTTAGATCATCGCTTTGAAATGTCATAAATTTTGTTTTTCCTATATTTAACTTTAGTCCATTGTTTAGAAAGTACCGAGATATTTCGCCAATTGCATTTGTTGTTTTTTCTTCTAAGCTTTCTTCTCCTTCACTCCAACATATTATAGATGTATCATCTGCATATGAGATGACCTTGCTGTTTACTGGTTCAGGTAAGTCATTAATATAAATAAAAAAAAGTATAGGTCCTAGTACTGATCCCTGTGGTACACCAGATTTCACTAAGTTATATTCTGATTTAATGTGGCTTATAACATTCCCTTTTTTCCAAGTTATTTCTGTACATTGCAAACGATTTTTAAGATATGATGTTAATAGTTTATTAATTTGTCCTCTGAAGCCATAGTACTCTAATTTTGAGATGAGATGATCATGGGATACAGAGTCAAAAGCTTTGGAGAGGTCTAAGTAAATTCCAGCTGTGTTTTTGTGTTTATCTTTTAGTTCCAACAATTTGTGAATATATTCCGCTATAGCTGTGATGGTCGATAATTTATTTCTGTATCCATGCTGAAAATGATTAAGAATTTTATTAGCAATTAAGAAACTATTTATTCTAGCTATTAAGACTTTCTCATACGTTTTGCTGAATACTGAAGTTAGAGTTATTGGTCTGAAATTGTTAACATCTGCATATGAACCTTTCTTATGAATTGGTCGTACCACGCTAATCTTTAATACCTCTGGAAATATGCCCTCGTTCATTGAGTAATTTATTAAGTGCACCAGTATAGTCAGCAATTCTTGTTTACAATGTTTTAGTATTATAGGTGATACGCCATCCCACCCAGAGGACTGTTGGTTTTTAAAGCTACTAATTACTTTGTCTATTTCTTCAGCATCCGTCTCATGCAAGTACATGCTGTTTATAATAGTTTTTTCTTTACTACCTATGTCAACTGTAGTATTGTCACCAATGTTTAGAAAGAAGCTGTTAAATAATTTACAGATTTCAGAGGGGTCATGTACTACTTGTCCATCCTTGTTCAGACTTAAATTTGAATGTTCTCCTATTTGGGATTTGAGTCGCTTGTTTATAATATCCCATACTGTTTTTGTGATATTATCAGAATTAATTATTTTTTCCTCTATTTGTTTTGCCTTTAATTTAATCAGCGCTTTCCTGTATTGTTTTTTATATTTATTATAGGCATCTGAGTAAGAATTTAATTTAGTCATTTGAAAAAATTCATACATTGCTTTCATTTTATTTTTTAAATGTGTAAGTTCGAGTGGCAGAGTTAATTTGTTAATTACTTTATGTTTAAGTGCTCTTTTGGACTGAGGGCAACTTTCATTGAAGTGGAGAGTAAATACATTTATGAAAGCCTTCCATTTTTCATGTGTATCACTAGCATTGTACACCTCTGTCCATTCCTCTTTTGCCAGAATATCCTTTAGTTTTTCTAGGTTATGTTTTCTTGTATCTCTAACATACCTATATACACTTTCCTTAATTTGGCTGAAACAATTGTAGATATCAATAATTTGACCCCTATGGTCCGACACATGAAATTCATTATTTATTGTACAAAATCTACTGTTATTCAGGTTCGTTATAATGTGGTCTATTGTACTGATTGAGTGCTCTGTTATTCTAGTGGGGCCCTGAGAAACAATTTTTAAGTTGAAGCTATTGAGGATATCCTTAAGATTTACATTATCTACATCTATATTAAAGTCACCGAGGATTATTATATTTTGGTTAAATGTAATTTTGCAGAGCATTTTTTCTAGATGGATTAGAAAATCATGTACACTTGAGTTAGGGGATCTATAAATGCCAATAATGAGTACTTGCCCTAATTCTGTACTGAGTTTAACAGCAGCTACTTCAAAAATCATCTCTTCACTCCCATTTTCTACCCACTCTACCCTATTTACAATAATATCCTTCCTTGCAAACAGCAAGACTCCTCCACTTCTGTGATTTATACGGCAATATTGGGAAACTAAATCGTAATTTACAAATTTTACAAAATATACTTGCTCCTTCCTTAAGCCATGTTCTGTAAGTATGATAACCTGTGGGTTTATGTCATCTAAAACCGTTTCTAATACTCCAGCTTTGTTGTAAACATACTGTGTATTTTGGTGATATACTCTAAGGGTAGAGTTACTGTGTGGACTGATTTTATTGGCATAGGATGAACACGAATTTACATTTTGTCACTGCATACTATCTACTCTCCCATCTGAGTTAAGTACAAGAGGTTTTTTACCCACAATGGTATTATATGCAGGTGCATATAATGGTATGGTATTATTTGCAGGTGCCAAGATGATATTTTGTTCTTTAAAGATCTTTTGGAATTTATTAAATGTTTTTAGGTCATACATGAATCCACTGAATATGCTGTTGCTTTCTTTCTTTCTTTTTTTTTTTTTTTTTTAAGTGAACGAGGTTGCTTCCAATGGTTTTCTTTAGCTTAGCTTTTTTAATTTTTTTAAATACCAGACTTCTGTTGTATTCATTCTCTTCTGCTATGTGAAGTATGGCTTTTTATTTCTTGTAGTATTCTTCTTTATCCATGGGTATGTTGACTAGTCTGTATGTAAGATTGTTTATTATTGCATGTTATGTATAATCAGGTTATAGCCATCATTTTTTGTGTAATTTTCTGAATGTATTGACTTTCTGTAAATTTCAAATGTTATTTTTAAGTCATTCCTGATGATATTTAGGTCCAAGAAAGAGAGTTGTCCATTAACTTGCTTTTCCATTATGAATTTGATAGCTTTCTCCTGCAGATTAAGTAGTTTTAAGCATCATCTAAATGTTGCTGGGTGTGGTTTGTAATGAATTTAAGAAATAAATAATCTGCCAAAAAGTTTACCAGTTCTAGTTAATAATGAAGTTTTGCTCACAGTTAATTCTGATCCCAATCTTCCAAAGTTAAAACGAACTTCCTTCCACCAACTTTCCTGGAGATTGGTTTTGACTTTTTGGTAGAAAAAGAAAGAGTATTATTCCGGACAGAGATGGTATTATGGGAGAGGGATTTTCTGCATGGAGAAGTTGCAATGAAACAGCAAGAAAAGTTCATATAAATGGCAATGAGTATGAACGCTGCAAAAGCTTCTTGGGTCAATCATCACAGAGAATAACAACATGAGAGAAGAAATACAGGCCAAGATTGCTGCTGGTGACAGGAGCTACTATGCATTAGGTAAAGTATTCCAAACAAAAAGCCTAAGTAGGAATTTGATATCAACTGTCTATCGGACAGTAGTAAGACCTGTGGTGACCAATGGTTCAGAGACTTGGACAGTGACACAAGGGGATGAGGAGCTATTACTAAGATAGGAAAGGAAAGTACTTAGATATATGGTCCAGTGAATGATCATGGTTTCTGGCAAATTAATACTGAGATAAAAAGCTACATAAAAAACCATATATTGTGGCTGAGATAAAAAGCAAAAGACTAAGATGGCTTGGACATGTAGAGAGAATGCAAGAGAACAGGCAGTTAAAGTATTTTATGGTAAACCTGGCAGATGTCGTATGAGAGGAAGACTTAGGACAAGATGGTTGGACAACATGGAGGATGATTTGAGGAGAATGGGAGTAAGAAGATGGAGAACCTAGGCTGTGATCTGAGAACAGTGGGTGCAGATTGTCCAGGAGGCCAAGGCCCTACACGAGCTGTAGCACAAAGGAATATAGTAGTAATATTAAATTATTAAATTATAGATGAGTCGTATTTATTACACATCAGCTTCACTTACGTACATGAAGCTGATGTGTAATAAATACGACTCCTCTATAATTTAATAATTATTTCGCTTCACTGTGGTGTTCCAATACAGTTAAATTTTGATGTAGTAGTAATAGTTTTTCTGCATAAAATAAAAAAACTGAAGAAAAAAACCCAAAGAAAATGTACTATTTAGATGAAAAATGGATTCATGAGGGACACATGACAAGTAAAGCATGGACTCACACCTTGTAAAATCAAGAAAGCAGGTGCTTTGGTTGGGTTTAAGTACAGGGCCTACAAATCCAATGGGATGGGGTAAGCAGTTCTGCACATAGGAAGTGAAAGTTTTGCCAAGTATAGTGAGCTTGTGTTCATATTCAAAACAACCAAAAACTGTCACAAGGAAATGAATGGCAGCATTTTCAGATGCTGGTTTGAAAAGATTCTCCCTAATTTACAACCAAATAATGTTAATGTGATGAACAATGCACCCTTGCACAACTTGGGGTCAGAACACACCAAACCAGTCTTGGAAAACGTGACATTATTGCATGGCTACAGAAAAAAAGTATAATTTTCATTGGGGTCTTATTAAGGCAGAATTCCTGGCATTGGTCAAATCTCATACTAAACAATACAAAAGGTATGTAATTTTTAAGTTTGAATTTATGAGTCACTATGTTTACACTCATAAACAAAAACCGTGATAAAGTTATAAATTTTGAAATCCCGGCATTAAATGAAGTATTAAAACTTAGTGCCCCTAACACCAGATGGCAGAGTGATCGGAGCTCCGTAGTAGTTGAAGAAGAGGGAGGTTCATTTAGTCACCAAACAGCTGATGATGAGATCGAATGATCTTGAAAACGTTTCAATTATACAAGTGAAGACTGAGTGTAAACATAGTGACTCATAAATTCAAACTTAAATATGAAGAATACTTCACTGTTAATAATGCTTCTGCTTTTAATATTTAATATTTAGGTATGTAATTGATAAAATGATCCAATTTGCATGTGAGAATACTCTGACTGCCACCTTATCAATGCCGATAGAGATGGTATGGAGTCAGATGATGGGTTATGTCACCAGAAATAGCATGACCTTCAAACTGCAAGACGTACGCATGTGGGTTAATTGATGAAGCTTTCTATAGTATAGTATTTATTTCATCCTTTGAAACATATACATGTTATTGGACACATTGTATCTTCAGTTAACTGGAGTGCTTGTGTGTAGCACATGAGTCAAAAAGAACAAACAATTTGGACTTGGAGGGAGTTGTTGATGCTGTTGTGAAAAAATGTGTGATTCATCTAAGAGATGATAAATAAGTGAAACAGAGACATCTGACCTAAAGGGTACCAAACCATTTCCAGCTCAGATTAGAAGGATGCATATAAGTAGCAATTAACTTTGTGACTAGTGTGCTGCATGTCCTTTTAATGGTGAAAATAATTATACCTCATGGTAGTAGCTGTGCTCTGTCGCTGCAAACACATGTGGCCACAGTGTGATACAAACCAGTGATTTGTTTGTGTCTGTTTTCTTCACCTGGCAAACCTACTGTTATAACAAATGTGATCATTATTTTGGGCCAAAGCAGAATGTGTAATTATGGCACACTGGGTGCTCAAATATTTATCTGTAGGCATAAGGCACATTTACTTTACAATGTAAAATGAAAACAACATAGTAACCATGTATATTTTTTTAACCCTTTGCAGTTGGGATGTGGGTATAATCGTAAGAAACTGGAGGTAAGTTAACTTGCCAACTGCTGGATCTGTTTAATGCTTTGCAGAATTATCAGATATTAGCATATGGAAGGATGTCATGTTAAGGGGTTTGAGGAGTATTTCTAGCCATAAGTTATTTACAGTGTAGTGTGTGCATGTGCATGTCTATGTGAGTGAGAGAGTTTTACTCTTTTAGATTTTTCATGATAAACAAAGATGACCATAAAAAGAAGAGTGACATAGTAAAATAATGTCAATGTTCCATTAATTCATTGATGATTCTTATTTCAAATGTTTTGGCTAAGAAGAAGATGAAGAGCAGGAGGCAGTAATAGAAGAAGAAGAAAATGAAATGTACAAGCTATTCTGCAGCAAACTGGATCAACAGCTTGAATGACTCGAGTAATAATTACCTGCATTTTCTTATAACACACTGTTACCAAATCTTAGTTTTGAATTTTTGCTGATATCAAAAAGCAATGATGTAAGTACAGCAGTTTACCTACCATTATACCTTATAAAATATTGAAAGTAATACATAAAAGTGAATATAACAGCATATAAAATAAAAGTGAATCGAGAAGATATTGACACATTGCTTCACTCACAGCGCAACGTGCATGAATCAATATTTTCTCGATTCACTTTTATTTTAACTTGTGCTCCTTTTAACTGTCTCTACACTTCTTTCAATTTTTGTATTTTGGATAACAGAATATTCCTACTGAGGATAGAGATGACGGCTGATGAAGTACGTCTGAAGTAATTCTTTTTTGAAATTGTAAAGTTAAGAGTAGGATATAAATTTTTTCTTTACAGATAATCCTAATTACTTCACTGTGCATTCCTCCTGTTAGAATCACAAATTAATTATATGTATGGTTCTAACTTTCTAACTTTTGCCTACACACAGCATATATGGCACAAAAATTAATTTAAATGAAATTCAACAGCAATAACAAAGTGTCTGATGACACCTTAATCTTACATACAAGCAAGGAAAGACTTACCAACTAATAAACACAGCAAGAACCTAATATATTGAACACAATATTGTGACTGATTCTTGACATTATGATGAATACATCATATGAAAGATTAAACTTTACACTTAATTTAACATAAACTTTACACTTAATTTAACATTAATATTTACCATCTGCTGCTGAGGCATAACTGAAGGTGCTGTGGACACAGCTTGTGATGGAATGGCTGGAGTTATCAATGGCTGTTGTGCAGATGCCATTGGTTGTGTTGGAACCATGGGAATCACTGGCCCCTGTGTACCAGACACGGGGAACTGTGCAGCAGGTAACATGGCCGGCATTTGTATTGTTGGTGAAGTTGATGTCACTACTGGTTTATTAATAATGGGCTGTTGCACTGATGTAGACTGTGGTGCCATTTTGTTGCTGGTAGTAGCATTAGACACAATTGGAGAACCTCGAATTGGAATTCGATGAAGATAACCATAGCCAATTCCACACCCTAAGCTGTAGACAAAATTTGTCATTAGTTAAAATGAACTGTGATACAAAATGTAGTCTGTGCTTACACACATCAAGTGGATACACCTCTCTATCTCTCTCACTGGATGGCCCAAATGTTTTTGTAATTTACGTCCTCCAACATTGTCATATCGGACGATGAATGAAATTGGTGAAATGATGCTGATATTGATATTGATAGTTTATTGATCCAGTTTATCAGATGTACATTGATTTTGGACACGTCATTTCTATACAAATTTTCTTACATATATAATTTACAATTCATCTAGGCTGTATATACATTTATTTAACAAATATTGTTTTAATTTACTTTTAAATTTTGGTTTTGAGCTATTCGTCAAAATTTTTATCTCACTAGGTAGTTTATTATACAGTTTGATCCCTCTGATATTAATGTCCTTTTCAGTGACACACCTGTTAATATTATACATGTGATAGTTATCACCATTTCTTGTACTATAGTCGTGAATTTGGTTGTTTCGTACTAATGTAAGTCTATCGGTTATGAATAATATAGTTCTGTATATATAAAGAGAATAGACTGTGAACATATTTTCAGTTTTAAATGTTTCTCTGCATGATTCCCTTCCTTTTAGGCTATAAATCAATCTAATACATTTCTTCTGTAGAATTAGTAACATGTCCATGTGACATTTTGCAGCTGTACCCCATATTTCGATCCCGTAGTTAAAGTAAGGATATATACATCCAAAATAAATCATCTGCAGAAGCCTAGTGTCTTTGTAACTTTGAAAATACCTAAGCAAGTATATAGATTTACTAATTTTATTACATATATAATCTATATGTTTAGCCCATGTTAACTGTTTATCAACAATTATTCCAAGAAATCTATATGATTTTACTTCTTCAATGGTGGTGGTGTTTATTTGCAATTCTGTATTGGAGGTAGTTTTTCTTGATGTATTGGGCCACATTACTTTAGTTTTTAGCATGTTACATTTTAAATTTACGGATTCAAAGTATTTGATTAGGGTATTAGCAGTGTGATTTAAATTTTTGTTTAGAGCTTCCAACGTCTTGTTCCAGCATATGGCAGTTGTGTCATCTGCGTAAGTTATTATAGCTGTATTTTGTGGACAAATAATATCATTAACATATATAATGAAAAACAGAGGCCCTAGTACTGTTCCCTGAGGTACTCCATATTTTACTGTTTCTATTTTTGATTGAATTTTGTTTACATTTTTTCCCGTTTTATGATTTACTTCTGTATATTGCTTCCGGCCAGTTAGGTAACTGGAAAACAATTCTAGAGGTAGTCCCCTTATCCCATAATTTCTTAGTTTGTGTAATAAGATGCTATGATCAACACAGTCAAATGCTTTAGTCAGGTCGAAAAATAGTGAGCTTACCTTATCATTAGATTCTAACTTACTTGTTATTTCATGTATATACTGTATGACTGCAGAGACTGTGGAGCAACCTTTTCTAAACCCATGTTGAAAATCTTGTAGTACATTATGTTTATTTAAATACTTAATTAATCTTTCTAATAAAATTCTTTCAAAAAGCTTAGCTATTTCTGATGTTAAGGTGATCGGCCTGTAGTTACTGACATCCTGTTCATCCCCTTTTTTTAAATATGGGTTTGACTAATCCTAGTTTCAAAATTTCAGGAAATTGACCGACTTCAATGGAGTAGTTAATCAGGTGTGTTAAAGGTTTTGAAATAGCTGTTTTACATTGTTTTAAAATAGCTGGACTAATATCATCCCATCCACTACTTGCTTTTTTAGGTAGTTTGTTTATTATGTTGGTGATTTCATTTTCTGTTGTTGGTTCAAGGAATATTGATGATTTGATGCCGATGTCGTTGTTTGCATATACATTAGGAGACAGTCTATTATGTGAAGCTACGTTTATAAAAAATTCATTAAATTTCTGACATATGATTGTTGGGTCTTGTATTAATTTCCCATCTATGTTTAGGCTTATGTTTTGATGCAGCTTTTTGTTTTCCCTACACTCATTAATTAGGTTCCAGGTTGTTCTGCTAGGGTTATTTGACTGATTTATTTGTTCTCTATAAGTGGCTATCCTTGCATTTAGAAGACTGTTTATATACTCCTGTTTGGCATCTTTGTATTTACTTTTATAATGGTCTGAGAGAGTGCTTTTATATAGGGCATGCATGTTTTTCATTTTTTCTTTGGATTTAACTACTTCAAATGGCAGTTTAACTCTTTTCTTCCTGGCTTTATTTACTCTAACTTTTTTGAGTGGACATGTAGCTTCAAAATGAATCCTAAACTTATTATAAAATTCATTCCATTTATCATTAACATTAGTTTTTTCAAAAACGTTTTCCCAATTTTCAGCAGTTAGGATATTTAATGCTCAAATGAATCCAGGGTCCTTGGAGTCAATTGGTTAAGATAATGGCCTACTGATCCCAAGGCAGATTCCAATCCAGCCCAAACTGGTGGTTTTTAAAGGTCACTTAGATATACTGGCATGTAAAAGAACTCCTGCAGGATAAAATTCTGGTGCACTAACAATGCTGATATGATCATGGTAAATGATAGCATTGTTAACATCTTCCTCTGTCATATGTATGGAATTTAATATGTAATATAAATTGGGTTCCACTATAATTACAGATCACATGATATCCTTAATTTCTCAAAACAGGTACTGTAACAGAAAAAAAAAAAAAAAACTAAAAATATCTCAGGCGAATTTTTCATACTAAAGCTTATTAACTTAATCTTTCTCACAACTTCTGTTATTTACAAAATGTTAACTAGAAAAATTTGTCACTCTTATAAGCGAATAACAATCTTGCAAAATGAAAATATATTACAAGATGATGCACTCAACATAAACAATAGAACAGTATACCTAGCATGTTAACAGAGGAAGTATCTCAAACATCTGCGCTTATGGCACTTGCAACTGTTAAGTAAGGCTGAGATTTTTGTTATGGTTGCAAATAAATATTACTAAGTCATTTAAATCTTAACTTTTGAATCAATATGACTGAATGTGTTGCAATGATGCATGACATTGCTGTTTTCAAGGCAGCTATTTAATAGTTTAACAAAAGAAGTTTCACATTACAGGAATTTTTAATTAATAATTTTTAATTAATCTGAAAATTCATTTTATGCTTTCAGTTTGCAGCATGACCCACTAGTTCCCATTAATGATGGCACATGAGGACTGAATGGAAATTTTAAGAACAAATTTTAATACAGGCAAAATGTTCACTGCCCACCTATGTGGTGTGGAGATAGCATGTCTGTGCCACATTCAACAGCTTCCAAGTTTGAATTTCATTAGAATTATCTGGATATTTTCCAGAGCATTTCCTTATCCTGGGAAGATGAATGTTGTGGAAACTCTAAACTTTAGAGACCCTGGGCCCTTTTAAGCATCAACTTAAGCATCAACGTAAGTAGAACTTAAGTTTTGAAAGTAATGAGTCGGTAATTCAAACACAAACATCACTTAAATTATCCTTACTTGGATATGTTTTGGAGAACGGTTTGTCCCCATCGTCAGCAGTTATCCAACTCAGAGAGAGAGAGAGAGAGAGAGAGAGAGAGAGAGAGAGAGAGAGAGAGAGAGAGAGAGAGAGAGAGAGAGAAGCTTGCAGAGCTGAAGTGTTTTTACAGTTCGAGAAGTGGTTTAAAAAGGTTTTATCAACTTAACCACTTCATTCTTCACTACGAAAAAAGAAAAAGTTTGAAGTTTGCTGGTGGGATTGATATTGCTTGTATCCACTGCTAACCCAAATCAGGAGAGTTAAAAGGGATTGGTACTGAAGATTTCTGAGTTTTATGGACAAGAGGAGATAGGAACAGGACTAAGTATTTCTGAACAACCTTTGCTGCATGCATGTCATAATATAGAGTTAATCACGGAAAATTATTATTAGCTTAGACACCTTATTATATATTGCTACAGATAGAACACAAACAAAATGCAGTTGGAGATGTGGCTTACCAAAACCGAAGTCCTCTAGCTTTCCCCCTATATCGTCCTTTTAGGTTGCCTCTCCTCCATCACGTGGGCTGCACTGGTCAACTGTTTCACTCGCTCTCACATTCACTGTTAGATTTACTCTTCTGTATCTATTTCTTGATTGACTGTGACGTCCAAGGTAATTATTTTCTGTTAACTTTTACGCTGTCACAATACTTAACCCATCATTCAATGGAGTACTCCAAAAACAATTTTTGGCACAATTCTTCTTTCTCCTTTAAGCTCCCACCAATTTGTTGTATGTCACCCCATTTCAATGGGGTTTAAGTCAGGATGATAGGGTGGAAGACGCAATGGAATGTGATCATGTTCATAAATAATGTCAATGGCGAATTGTTTCTCATGAGGCTTTCTGTTAATTTCCAACAATTTCGCTTTTGACATTGCACGATCAAAATTGATACTGAGGTTCTCCATCCAGCATATCACTTCAGATTTTAAAGTTGCCATGTTTGTCTTCTTATCCCTCTTACTTCTGTTGTATTTAGCATTATCCATTACAATAACACAAAGATGGGCAAGAGCTAGAAGAAACTGCATTTCCAAGCATTTTCGGAAGTTTCAAAATTCATGGATCTGTGTGTGAAGTCTCCTGACATTTATTTGCCCACCTCTAAAAATTAGTAGTGCACACTTGACAAATCCATCCTCACCATGAACAATAATTAATTTCTGCCCCATTCCAATGTTGACTGTAATCCCAAGTTGTTCTTCTGATTGCAGCACTTGCTTACTGAATTCATGAGCCTGAAGTCTGAGTGGCCTACCAGATATGCAAGAAGACTTTGAAAGCTGACAATTCATTTCTCTGGACGCTTTTAATACGTTTTAAAAATCAAAGAGCATTAAAATACATGCGTTTCATGTGGTTTGTGTTGTTGCATGCATGAAGGGAGGGGTGGGAGTTACGTGATGCTTGGATGGCGGGGATGGAGAAGGCTCTCCTTGCGCACGCACACACCGACTGCATTTTGTTCGCAGTCTATCTACAGAAGTATGTAAAATTATTTCTACACAAATATTATTTAATATATGTGCTAATAAATGTTATAAATGTAGGTCCATAACTATTCCACCTCTAGTTGTACAAATGTCATTCCTTTATTAATAGTGTGCTTTAAAATTATTTGTTATTCATTTCTAATGGTTTTTGCTGTACTTTGTTAACTCTTACTAGTTGTTCTTTGTACATTTTGTTACTGTTTTTCTGAGGCAATAGTCAGTTTATAGTTACTAATAAATAAATTACAGATGACACTTTCACTAGAACCAATGCTCAATATATCCAAGAAAGTCAGGTTCACATTTTTTTAGAATTTCTTCTGGTTTGTTTTTTCCAGCTTGTGATAGAAGCAGCTCTAATAGCTGTTTCATGTCATGGATACAATGAATAATTTTTTAACTGTGAAGAACTTAAAGTCATCTTTTCCATTATCAGGATCCCTGAAAGCTTCCCATTCACTGAGAATATGCATATTATATGTATTTTAACTTTGTCATTCGTCTTGGTTTTCATTTTCAGTTATTGTTAACCAGCCTTTGATGAATAAGACCTTTTGAAACTTAAATGTCATTCTGAATTTAATGCAACAAATTTCAACAGCCAGACTTCACTTTAAATATTAATCCTAATAGAGCTCTAGGAAGTGATCAAACAAAGCTCTAAAGCCATATTCATTGTCCATATTCATTATTTTAGTAATGTACGAGTTGAAAATTAATCATTTTATTTACTTTCTAAACTACTTTTCAAAAGTAGGAATTTTATAATATCCCCAATGAACACTTCACTGAAAAGTTTAGGATGCATTCTTTCTACTGTCAATTCTGCCAATTATCATATACCACAGTTTTCTGAAAGCACGTTGAGCAGGGTTGTTCAGGATAAAAATAATTTAATTAAGTTTATCATTATATCGAGATTTAACTGTATTGGAACACCACATTGAAGCGAAAAATTATTAATTTTTAGATGAGTCGTATTTATTACACATCTGCTTCACTTTCGTACCTATTTTGAGGACATGTTTCGGATGCAAACAATGATTTGCGAAACATGTCCTCAAAATAGGTACGAAAGTGAAGCAGATGTGTAATAAATACGACTCATCTAAAAATTAATAAGTTTATCATTACTTATTAACGAATAAATTAGGAAATAATTAAGCCAACAGTGTACATACCTGCCTTCTCCACCCCAAGAGCTGTTGGGTGTTATTGTGACCTCTCTACACGTATCATCATTAGTGTTATACACATACAGTTTAAGTGGACGACCTTCATGGGCCTCAATCAATGTAAACAAATCTTCACTCTCATGAAGAACAGAATCAGCACCAATGATATAATCTGCAAAGGCTCGCAGTCCTGCTATCTCTGCTGGTGATGATGGATGAACTTCCTAAAGTAATAAAGAACATTGTTATATCATCACTTTACCAGTTTTAGAATGGTCAGCATATGAACATAACACTTCATTATTTGAGAAAAATTGCACTTGATGAGTGACATTCGCCAAACAACTATGAATATTTGCTGAAGTATTGAAGTAGCCAAAACTATATACACTATTTTCACTTTTAAATGATAGAACATAATCAGTTTAACTGCTGAAGATGAATGCCCTAAGAAACGTTTCAACTGGATCCTAAAATTTAAAAGTGAAGGTGAGTGTGGTGCTTCAATATTCCAACAAATGAAGAATACTGTGACTTTGTGGGTTCGTAGAATTAAAAGGCCGAGTTGCAGAAATTAAAAATCTCCTTTATTTTCATAGAGATACACTGTTCAATTCTCACGTAACAACATCACATCACATATACACAGTCTTCCAAGGTCGATGACAATAACAAACAGTGACAGCAGATCACATCATTAGCTCTCGTTACAATAACACTTCCAACTGTCTCTCGTTCACAACACTGTTTCACAACTTGCGACTGGACTCCTGGCCAGTCGTCGCCTCTTTAAATCCCAGCATCGATAATTCTAGATTGTTCTAAAATAAACCAGAAACCAAATAACCTCTATCAGTCCAGAAGTAACTAGAAATTTCCATTTATCTCAGTTTATTTACCTCGGCAGACCCTTATCTGCCTGTTATCTTTGTCCGCGGGCTCTTGGTTTTCACACTGCCTGCCTATCAGTTTCTTTTGTGTAAACAAGCCACGCGATCGTAGATACAGGTTCGCGACAATACTTCATTGTTAAAAATGCTTGTTTTTAATATTTAACTAGGAACATGTTTTGCAGATCAATTATCTCCATTTTCAGCCTATATCCAAATACTGATTAATTGTTATGTAGGTGAATCTTAGCCATGTTGTAGTGGTTCCATAAACTTGGTAAAAAGAAATCATTCATGTTAAAAACTGGAAACTCTGTCTTTGTTTATCCAAATATAGATTTGCTCTGAAGTATTCAGTTCCTGTTGCTTTGTTAATTGTTTTTTAAATCCAGGGGTGGTGTGTGTATTGTTTAATGCCCGCTTGTACTACATATGGCACCACAGGCGGTGACACTGATGATACATGAAATGAAGATGGAGCACTGATGCAATGAGATGGTGGGTGAAACTGGAGATCCTGGAGAAAACCTGCCCCAGTGCTGTGTTGCCCACCACAAATCTCACTTCAAGGTCACCTGGGATTCAACCTGGGCTGCCTTGGTGAAAGGTGAACATCTAACCACTCAGCCACGGCATGGCTCAACCAGGGGAGGAATTCATATAATGAGTTTTAGTACAGAAATGGATGATCACTACTAAATATTCTGTTTATGCTGCGATGGCAGCAGTGAATGCCTACTGCACAAGGATTAAGCGTGGCCATCCCATTCCACAGTTTTTTGTTGTTTGCCATTAAGAGAAACAAAGAAAAAGAACAATCAATGACAGCTGCTGACATCTTGAGCCGGAAGTAGCACCTTTGTTGTATTGGCTGGAGTTCCAAACTATTTAATTTCAGTAGAATTAGAAGATCCAACTTTGCCAATGTTCTATTAGTTCGATTCGAGAAATTTTGGTTTCCTGAACTCTTCTGTGATCAGTAGGTACACAAGGGAGTGCAAATATTACTTTGAAGTTCAGTTCATCTTCCATAGATGCCAGAAGACGTTCCTCTGCAGACTATGAGGAACTGTGGTTCTAGCATGATGGTTGTCCAGCCCGTAGTGCAGGAATTACTACAGCTGGTCTTCACAGATTGTTTCCAAATTGATCGATTGCATGAGAAAATCTGTACCTTGGCTGGCCCATTCTCCGGATTTGACTCCGTTAGACTTTTTCTATGGGGAAAACTTAAAGACACTGTCTATAAGAACATACCAACTACACCAGATAATATGAAAACAATGTATTACTGCTGCCTGCTCTGAAATTTCAGCTGAAATGCTAGAACGTGTGCAGCAGTCTTACCACAGGAGACTGGAAGCTTGTATTGAAGCTGCAGATGGTCATTTAGAACACAAGCTTTGAAGGTCAAATTTCTCTTTACTTGTCAGGAACCACTCCCTTTTGTTTTTCTTTAGTTTGCACTACCAAGGTAGTACACGTGTGGGTGTGTAAAAGTTTCAAAATAAGATATCTCGTGAACTATTGGCACTAGAATCCTGCGGAAAACACCAGTAACATTCTAATTTACCTTACATTTGATTTTTTTATGTTATTAGGCATTGTTCCATTTAAAAAAGTGTATGCTCCAAAAACACACCTTCTAAGTGTTATTAAAATCTATTTATAGGCTAAAACTATGAGTTCCTAAATGCCCAACAATGCTGTGAAAACCGTACATCAATAGCACTTTCCATTTTGTAAATATTGGCGGTGCAAGTTTTAGGTGATTCACCCTGTAGAACGATTACAAAATTTAGTGTGCCTGCTTCATGTTCAAGAGGTCCTGAGTTCGAATCTCGGTCAGGATGAGTTATCTGGATAAGGTTTTGTCCGAAGTTTTCCCTTATCTTGGAAGATGAATGTCGGGTAACCCTAAGCTCTGTGGACCCTGGGCTCATTTGAGCATCCACCTATTTCATTTATCATGCAATGTGACCAAACGGAGGACATAATTAAAAGCTAAATAAATAATGATAAAAAATTACTTACCAGCACATGCCATACATTTTCATTCGCCCCTTCAAAAGAGCAGAACCGTATGCTAACACCCAGGAGTCCTTGGCCACCCCAAGATGTGCTTGGCATTATAGTCACTTCTCGTACAGACTTTGTTTTACTACTATACACTGTCATGCGCACTTCTTTATCTATGTTACTCTTTAAAAGCTCTTTCAGTGTATCATTATCTTGATCCTGCAACAAATATAGTAAATTAATACAAATTGTTATGCTGACAGTTCAATTACTTATATCTTATAGAAAATGTCAGCATTTAATCAGTCTTACAGAAAAAATAAGAACTAAAGGTTTGAAAATAGTATAAAAATTTGAAAATTTAAGTTAACAGATAATCCTATCTGCCAAGTTTTGTGTATAGGTGTATAATTTTGGCAAAATTTCTCAGTGTGGGTGTCATAACTGGATAAGAAACACTTGAATTGAATAAAACTTACAAGAATAGAGTTCAAATTGTTGTGACCACTTTCAGACTCTGTCTGAAACAGTCTCCCTATTTACAATGCTTCCTTTTATAGAATAATTATCGCATACTGTTAACTAAACATTAAATCTTGATAGCAAAGTGCATGAGCAGAGGCGAGTGCCAATGCAATCACGGAATTGAAATCTGAAGATTTCCAACGACACAGATCTTATGGCTACACTTTGTTGTCATCCCACATTAGCAGTCTTTAGTCTAAACAAAATCCCTTGGCTATGCTTTACAGCTTAGGACCCTGAATCATTTTGTTGTGCTTTGCAGCTTAGAACTCTCAACCCTGGGCTATGCTTTGGCAGCTTTGGTTAGTCACATGTTGGTAGCATTGTAGTTGGAACACAAGTTGGTGTAGTTATCCTTATGATATAATTTTCCTATTAAAGAAAGTAACCTACAAAAGGGTTAATGTTTGGGTCTCAGGATCTAAAAGTGGCCACATCAAGTCTAAAAATAACTCCTAAGATTTTCAGGAAATATTATTCTATCATTCTAGTTTTTCAGTTTTAAGATGGGACCCACACTTGAAGTTTACCCTAATTTTAAAGAATATTACTGAACTTGATATTTTTTGAAGTTGCATTTTCCTCCATGGAGTGGAAATCATTTACTAGAAAATGTTATTGTGTACTTGTAACATCAAAGTAAAATAAAGATAAGAAAAAATATACATGATACAGTGGAGAAACAATAGTGGATGCAAGTCGTGAATTTTATAACTGAAAAAATCTTACTGAAATCCTAGTAAAAGTAGAGTGTCATAAAAATATTAGTTTACACTCAATGCTAGAAACATAAGTCCATATTTGTCTCATCAAACTGGAAGTATAACTGCAGTTAATGGAATGGCGCTTAATTTTTACAATGATTCCTTAAATCATTTAGCACAATATCTGATGAACAAAGGTACTTGCCAAAGTGCAAAATATATGTGAAACAAAGCCATTTATTTTGTATTACTTCTATGTGTAGATGGACAGATATCTATTACTGTAAAATCAATCATTGTTACATATTTTGGACAGTTCCAATTATTGCTAAAAGTACTTGCAATAAAAATGAGAGAGTCTGCCAAAAATGGACATCACAATTCCAAAAATTATATAATAGTACTCTTTTACCAATAGAAAAAAACAACAAACAAAAGGCAAGGTTAGATGGTTACTTAAAATGTTAATAGAGCACAGTAATGCTTATATTATGTATATATGGCCACAAGATTCATAAAGGAAATTTAATTGTCTGAATACAAAAAGTCAGTGCAAAGCAAACACCATTCATTTAATACAATATTTTGTATTTACTGTTCATTTTGTTTTTGTTGTACTACTGGTCATCCTCTGCAATTTATTTTTTTTTGTGTGTGTACTTGTTTTAGTACTTATGATCCATTCCACCTATTGTTGTGAAGGTATACACATAATTTACAGTACAGCTAAAGAGGTTCGGCTGCAACTGCGAAGCGATGGAGAAACATAGTCGAACATCAGTGGAGTTAAAACCCGATGATCGCCAAATACTCCGTATTGGCTTAGGGTTGATATGATCCTACCCTAAAATCGTAAACGTAAGTTTTTCTCAAGCTTTATTAACTGTTAGACATAGGGTACTGCAACTCTGTGGAATTCGCCCCCAAGTATTAAACAATGTCAAAAGAAAAAGAAAAAAAAACTTCAATGCTGGACAGATTTATACTTTAGGCTTTTCGTTAACTGTGTAACGAATCTTTAATGTATAACCTATGTATAGGTTATAACGTTCAGCTGTCATCGTATTTACATACACTTACCAATCTGGTATTTCCAATTGCTACAATAAAGTCAAAGTAAGCTTCAAGGCCCGCTTTTTGGCCAGGGGAACCTTCCTGAACCTGTAAAGAGATATAAAACGATATTTAAAATGTATCCACTCATCGTACTAAACATGTATTTTCTAAAATTATACCTACTCGCAGCACATGATATCCTTCTGTGCCTCCTCCTGGAACTTCTACGCTATGTGAGCTACCCATTATTTAGTTAAAAGAATTTAATAAACTTATAACGTCATAAAAATTATTATTTTCTAATAAACCGTAAACGCAATCCACTGCCGAGTTCCATTAAATACGTGGCAACATTAAAGTGACATCTGTGAAGAAGAACTGGCGGAAGTGTAGACGAATGCGCTAAAATCACCGCCAAATCAAATTCTGTGTGCCAATAAATAAAAACAACCATATCCGAAATTTGGAAATTTATCTTTCTTGGTATTGCTTCTGAAGAACGCAGTACATTTTAAATTGAGGAGGCTAATTTTTATACCATGACTTGGGCAATATAATATTTCTTAAAGACTCATAGATTTTTAATTGTACTATAGCTTGTCCATATTTTATTATAATTGGAAGAGCCAAATCTGCTTTTTTGTTTATCTGGGGATCACAAACTTCATGTCCTCCGTGATCTAGAGGTAACGTTCTGCTCTCTAGATCCCGAGGTCGCGGGTTCAATCCCAGCGGAGGGCGATGGATTTTTCAGATGTAGAAGTTCTTAGTAGTCATTGGCCAATAAAAGCCAGCCATCGCGTGCTGTAGATTTACGGCACGTAAAAGAACCGCAAGCTCGATAAAGAGGTCTTTGAGCAAAATTAAGCGGTCTTTCCACGCCTAAAATAGAATGGGACGCTGAGGATCACAGCAGTTGAAGTGTGCCTATAAATAAAAATTCAATTTACAAACTTTTCATTTAATTGGAGCGGAAGCACAACATTTTGTGCATGATTTGTTACTCCATATTTGCAAATTATACAAATTTATGAACAATCGTGAGAATTTACTTCTTCCACCCTAAACAAAGTGCAGTATAACTTGTCTAATAAAATTATAAGCCCCAATATCTCCATGTCTTTTCCCTATTTATATGTGTAATTTATATTTTCTCTGTGAATCAGTAGATGAACTTGCATTTCATATAATTAAATCATTGATGAATTCTAGATTGATTTTGTCTGGTCCTTTAACTTTGCTCTTAGGTGTTTTAAAAATAGCTATATCCAGTTCAGATGCTGTAAATTCATAATAGAATATTTCTTCTGTTGAAAATAAATGAAAAGTTTTGGCTTTTTTTCTTTATCTTTATTTCCTTCTTTGTGTTCTTCTTTAATTTCTTATATGCATATTCTTCGAATTTTAGATTATGTAAAATTTGAATTAAATGCATTGGCAATTTTCTGGATTACCTGTTAATTCTTTATCTCTATATATAACTGTGGTCCTTAGTTTCCGTAAATTTAATATAGGAGTTCCATAGATAGAGTCAACATGAAAAATTCTATGCTATGACCGGGATTTGAACCACGAATCTCTTGGATTCCGTCCAGTCGCTCTAACCCATTGAGCTGCCATGGCCAACTTGCCATCATGACATTAAATTCTCCATTTAACTTGTATATTTCCCCAGTAGACCACTAGGGGCTCTCGCATTCGAGATACACCATTTGTGGTGACTTACTATCATAAGTACTTGAGTCCCAGGCTACACCATTTAACTCTTATTTATTTATTTATTATGGCTCATGAATCATGTTGACTCTGTCTATCAAAAACCTTAGCCTATATGCGGCTAGTGTGAAGAAATGATTAATTTCCATTAATTAACTAAAATAATAGGAGTTCCCATCTGCACAGAAAATTTGCCTTTTGAATTTTGCTGTTTATATTTTCCAGTTGCGGGTAATTTTGGGATCTTTGTTAGTTTCAGCTAACTTAATAGCCGATTCATCTTCATCTTTTAAGGTCTCTAAATCTTCAGACCAAAAGGGTTTATAAGTTTCAGCTTTTCCTTTAGGGATATAACCTTTTTCAGTATTTATAGAAACTGGCAAAGATCATTATTAATTTTGTTAGAAGAAATATTAAGAAGGTCTGGAATTTATATAAGTACTAGAGCTTGGATTTATATACACTATAAAGTATTGTGACTTTGTAGGTTTATAGAATTAAAAGTCCAATTTGCAGAAATTCTAAATGTTCTTTATTTACATAGATATACATGCACAGTAGCAGGTTACAGCAGAATTACGTCATACACAAAACCAATCTACCAAGGTCGATGACCATACAAACAGCGTTCTGATTACATCAGCTCTCGTTACACCAACACTCTACAATTCCTTTCTTGGAAGTGTTGAAAACAGTGTTGTTATAATAAATTAAATTTAAAGGAAGTCGATTAGTGGCACTAAACAACACTTGCTTTTAAATTTTTCCAGAACATGTTTCAGTGACTTTGCCTCTATCCTCAACCAGCCATCGACTGGTTCTCATTGGTGTAGTTGACGATATTTTGTCATAGGTCTCCTCTGGTGGCAGTTCAAGGAACTTGCTGAACAAATCTTCCTGGGGGATGTCAAAATTGAATACTTTGTTCCTATGCAAAGGAACACTTTAGAAACATAAAATATAATTAGAAAAATCAGCAGTTGCCACACATTTTTGGAAAAAAACCACACATAAATCCAGAACCAAAACTACTAAAACATACATCAGGAAAACAAGAACTATCCACATGGGAACAAATCTTCATTTCAAAAAATAGGAACAGGAACTAACCAAATTATGCACAGAACAAAATTTCTTCCAGTCTCAAACAAAATATTTCCACCAAACTTTAGGTTTAGCAATGGGCAACCCTTCCTGGCCGATCTGTACATGAGTGCATTAGAAATAAGGATCACCAAAGGTTTCTTTTGGATGTTCAAACTCTGGCAACGATATGTAGATGACATCTTTGCAATAGTGCCAAAAAAAAAACACTTTTAAATATCCAAGTTCACTGTAGAAATAGAAAAAGACGAGTATTTACCATTTTTGGATCTAAAAATAATGAGAAATAAAAACAGACTAAACTTTAGCATTTACAGAAAACCAACACAGACAGACAACTACATAAAAGCTAATGGCTACAACCCAAGATCCCACAAACAGGCAATCTTCAATAGTTTAGCACACAGACTGGTCAACATCCCTCTCACAGCAGGAGAATACAAAACAGAATACAACAAAATTATTGAAATAGCACAAAAAAATGACTTTCCTAAATCATTAGTACACAAAAAAGTGAACTTAGCAAAAAAGAAGAAGCTAATAAAGGAAACCACAACCCTCTCAGCTACAGAAACTAATATGATTTTCAAAAAATTCATTACCATCCATGGGCCTTTGATAAATTCAAAAAAGTCTTCAAAAAAACAAAACATTAAACTAGCACCAGTCAACCATTTCTCCTTAAAGAGCCTAATTTGCTCAAACATCAAAGATGCCATTCCATCTAACAAAAAATCTGGTATATATAAATTGAATGCAATGACTGTAGTCAAATTTATATTGGAAAAACCAAAAGAAATGTAGAAACAAGAGCAAAGGAACACTTTAGAAACATAAAATATAAACAATTAGAAAAATCAGCAGTTGCCACGCATTTTTGGGAAAAAACCACAACATAAAATCCAGAACCAAAACTACTAAAACATACATCAGGAAAACAAGAACTATCCACATGGGAACAAATCTTCATTTCAAAAAATAGGAACAAAGTATTCAATTTCGACAGCCCCAGAAAGATTTGCTCAGCAAGTTCCTTGAACCGCCACCAGAGGAGACCTATGACAAAATATCGTCAACTACACCAATGAGAACCAGTTGATGGCCGGTTGAGGATGGAGGCAAAGTCTCTGAAACATGTTCCGGAAACATTTAAAAGTAAGTGTTGTTTAGTATCATTAATCGACTCCCTTTAAATTTAAAATTTAACTCTACAATTGTTTAATCCTTATTGTTTTTACTACTGTTCACGACTGCCCTTGGTGAGTCGTCGCTTCTTTAAATACCTCCACTGATAATTCCAGACTGTTTCAGAACAATCAAGAAACCGAATGCTCTCCATCAATCAAGATGTTACCAGAATGTTCTAACTTTATCTGTTTTGGCATGCCTTTTATCTCAGTGAAACACTATCCGACTGTTATCTTTTATCTGCAGGCTCTTTGTGTACACAAGCCACGCTTATCTCTCTGTACCGAACCTTCTGTGCTTTTCACCGTGACAGTATGAATGAATATATGCATGCATTTGTGCACTAAAAACCTGGTAAATATGCTCTAAAAACGTTACAATAAGCATTTAAAATAAAGTATATTATTTCATCTTTCTTACATTTATTTATTTTGAAGTAATCAAATTGTAAATTCTTAAACACAGGCACTAATTAATTAATATTCATTAGCCTCTCTTTCAGCATATTTTAGTATTAGTGTTCAATGCAATAAACCATTGAATATTTTTCACTATTTTCTGGAAGAAATGATTTTCTTCTGCTACTTAAAATGTGTTTATATTTCAATGAGCAGCTGTTTATAGATGTTATGTAATCTATAATGCTTTGTTGAAGGGCATCTATAACAATGGTATAAAAATAATATGGGTTTATTTTAGTTAAATAAAACCAACAATCACATTGAGTTTTAAAATATTTTTAAAATACAAAAATCAAACTTAATAGAGTCAAACTGAAAAATTCAATGCCATGGCTGGGATTTGAACCATGGATCTTCTGGTTTCTGTCCAGTTTCTCTTACCCATTGAGCTACCATGGCCAATGTACTGTCATGACATTAAATTCCCCAACTGACTCATCTATTTTCCTGGTAAACCACTAGTGGCTCTCATATTCAAGGTACACCATTTGTGGAAACTTACTATTGTAAGTACTTGAGTACCAGGCTTTATACTTATTATACTCATTATTTAAGTTAATTAATGTTCCATCACACTAGCCATGTATAGGCTAAGGTTTTTGATAGATAGAGTCAAACCGAAAACTTCAATGCCATGGCCGGGATTTGAACTACAGATCTCCTGCTTTCTGTCCAGTCACTCTTACCCATTGAGGTACCAGGGCCAACATGCTGTCATGACATTATCTAAAATGTTAGCCTATACACAGCTAGTGTGATGGAATGATAAATTTCTATCAATTAACTGAGTCTAGACTTAGCTGAAGATGGAAAGCAACAGCTCTTGAAACATGTCTTGTGAAAAAACAGGTGTAAGAGAAGCAACTGTGTCAATATCTCTCGATTCACTTTTATTTTAACTTGTGCTTTACTGTCTCCACACTTCTTTCAATTTTATACTTTGAACTTAAATAAAGCTTAATGTTGACTCACTGGCACAGTACAATATTTCCAACTGTGGTTAAGATATAATTTCCTTCAATCCATCATTCATTTTCCATGAATCAAATAAGCTTTACTGCTGCTCTTCTTCTTCTTCTTCTCTTCTTCTTCTCTTCTTCTCTTCTTCTTCTTCTTCTTTCTTCTTCTTCTTCTTCTTCTTCTTCTTCTTCTTCTTCTTCTTCTTCTTCTTCTTCTTCTTCTTCTTCTTCTTCTTCTTCTTCTTCTTCGTCTTCTTCTTCTTCTTCTTCTTCTATCTTCTT
>CM060947.1:210743115-210810464 GCA_030765055.1 Mantis religiosa | reverse complement strand
TTCTTCTTCTCTTCCTTCTTCTTCTTCTTCTTCTTCTTCTTCTTCGGCAGAGTAATATTACCTTTCCTATTGCTCACACTTCAGAAATTATTATTAGCAGCACACATATTATAAGTTTAAAATTTAAGTGAAAATGGCACTTTTATATTCTTGGAGATATTATTGCAGCAGAGGGCTTCGTTTGCAATATTAATACAAACCATATGAAGTTTTATGATGCAACAGCTGCACCAAAATTTACCGTGTGATTGTTGAACACTATTTAGTTTAAGTTTTTGAGCAGCATACTTTTATATCAGGAAGCAACGTTTTTATTTTTTGGTAATCTTTTATTGATTTAGAAACATGATGGCTAACAGTCCTACACAGAGGGATAAAAGAGAAATTTTCTTGTATCTTGCTCTTTTTCATAAAGTGTCATGGTGAAATATTTGTACGAATCATTGCTGAAAAAGCAAAATATATGCATAAATATGTACAAATTAGCTAAACATGCACTAACCCCTTAAATATAAATTTATATGCACTATAAAACTTCTGTAATAAACTCCCTACAATGTGGAATAAGTTTATTACATGCATATGTCTAACTATCAAAAAATACTTAATATTTATTTAGCATTTAATTTCTGTACAGAAATATTTGCTTTTTCAAGATACAGTACAAACAATACAAACTAGAAATTCAGAAAATACAGAATTAATTCTGCATGCAATAATCAGATTAAATTGTATCAATGTCAACAAATACAGAAAACTTACATGAATTGTCAACCATTAGTATCATAAAATTATTCTCATGTAATCATTTACTCTACTTAATCTGGTATCTAAAATATTCAAAGAACTCTTGAGTACTATAGAAGCACTGATTTATTAAAAATGATTTCACATCTCTTCTGAATCTTTTCTTATCATTGTTTTTTATTTTCTTTAAGATTAAGTTATACATGTGAACCCCTTTATGAAGTACTGAGTTAAGTTTTTTATTTGATCCTGATCCCAGTATATGTAATTTAGTATTATTCCTAGTATAATGTTCATGAATAGTGTTATTTGTTTGAAAATATTGTATGTTGTTGTTTATAAAGCATACAGTTTCTAAGATATACAGACATGGCAGAGTTAGTATATTATTTTTCCTTAAAATATTTCATACAATGAGTCCCTTTACTTAGATTAAACATTCTTCTTATTATTTTCTTTTGTGTTACAAATAAATCTTTTATTTCGGTAGCTGATCCCCAGATAAAGATACCATATGCAAGATAAGACTGCACATATGAATAGTAAATCAGCATTAATGTTTGTGTATTACAAATTTTCCTTAGCACTGATATTATGTAGTGGGCTTTATTAATTTTTGCAGTAATATACTGAATATGCGGCTTCCAGGTTAAAAATTTGTCAATAATTACCCCCAAAATTTTGTTTCATTGGTATATTGTATTACCTCATTGCCAAAAGCGATTACAGGAGCTATATTAGCTTTATTTCTATTTGATAGTGAAATATGCATGCTTTGTGTCTTTTTAATATTAAGTAGTAATTTATTATTAGTTAGCCAATGCATCATATTTGTCATCACAGTATTAGCATAATGTTGCAATTCAGAATTATTGCAGCCTTTGATAATTATATTAGTGTCGTCAGCATATAGAATAGTTTCTGCATGGGGAATATTAAGTGGAAGGTCATTAATATATACTAGAAAAAGCAGTGGTCCCAGGATAGAACCCTGTGGAACCCCACATCTCACAATTTCAATATTGGAATTAATATTATGACCATTTAATTCATTATTAACTACAGTATACTGTCTTCTACCCTCAAGGTAGGATTCAAACCAATTATGAGATACCCCTCTTATACCATAGGCTTCAAGTTTGGATAATAGAATATTATGGTCAACCAAATCAAATGCCTTAGACAAATCCATAAAAATCCCAATAGTATAATTATTTGCCTCAAACCCTTCTGATGTTTGTTTCATAAAGGAGTATAGTGCATTAGAAATTGATTTATTTTTCCTAAATCCATTTTGTTTATCACTGAATACATATTTTTCAAGAAAAGGAGATATCCTGTTGAACATAACAGTTTCCAAGATTTTTGAAAACCCCGATTGAACTGAAATAGGTCTATAATTATCAACATTTTTTGTATCTCCCTTCTTAAACACTGTACAACTTTTATTAATTTTAAGACATTAGGAAATTTGCCTGTTGATATAGAACAATTACATATATCCATTAATGGTGATACTATATATTCTTTGCAAGATTTGATTATACACTCTGGTACGTCATCAAATCCAGCAGAGAATGTGTTCTTTTTGGAATGTATTATTTTAAGAATCTCCTCAGAAGTTACTGGTTTGAGAAATACACTTTTATCGTTTCTGATTAATTTGATAGGAGTATTTGTTATATTGGGATGAGTCAAAGGTACTCTATCAGCAACACTAATAAAGTGTTTATTAAGGATATTTGATACCTCAGCAGGATTATCTAATAATTATCTAATAAAATTATCTAATAATTATCTAATAAAATAAAACATGCAAATTTGCAAAAATCCAAGCTCTTGAAGTTACATATCTATGAAGTTACATATATGTAGTCATAAGAAAAGATAAAATGTGGACGAATTACTCTGATAGGAACCTTAATCCAAAGTATTAAATGACATACTTTTACATATTTTGAGCTATGATACATGTTTGGTACCATACTATATAATTTTACTTGTTTTAATATTATTGCAGATTTACTATACATTTTCATCATTTTCGTTTATTATCATTGCATAGCAAGAAAAGGAACAAATATTGAAGAAACATAGAAAGTTTTGCAATTCCTTTCTTGAAAGTGTTGAAAACAGTGTTGTTATGATAAATTAACTTTAAAGAGAGTCTAGTGTCTTTAATCGACTTTCTTTAAAGTTAATAGAAAGTTTTATTATTGTGGTTCTCATCCACTGTCTTCAATCCTATACATTGTCATTATTGTTGCCTCGTTATCATGCTTGTCCAGTGGTTCATTTTGTTTCTTTGATGCATTAAATACACAAAGTGCCAATTACCTCGATACAGCTGTTTTATTTAAACATTTAAAGCTAATGTGCAGTGTTCGATTGGGACAACAATGACTATTTCTAAATGTGTGGGAAAAAGAAAGGAAAAGTTTAGGAATTTCTAACGGACAGTTGCATGTTAGTTAATCATGGCACCAGTTGCATCTTCATTATCATCAAGACTGAATACATATATTTCTGTTGACAGTATTTTTCAATTCAATTTTCAGTTCAATTTTATTTGTCCCAGATCATATACATACATGAATAAGATATTCTCAGATTAAAAATATGTATATATTGTGACTTTGTGGGTTCAAAGAATTAAAACTCCAATTCGTAGAAGTTCAAATCGTTCTTTCCTTCCATAGAAATACGCTTCGTACGAACGCACCCTTCACTTATATCCATTCGCCATCAGTACTGGAATTTTCCCAACTGCTCACAGAGGGTTACGGTCCCTCACAATGGCACGGACCAGTCCACACATTTTTTGGACTCTCTCTCTCCCCACTCCCACACCATTCGTCACACGAGTAGGCGTGGCCATGCTGCCATCTGGTCCCCCCCCTCCTCCTACCAGCTGATCTTGTCGTATGATCCTCCTCAAGGCTGGTCGTCCCGAACAGCACCATCGTAGCGGGCTAGACAATCCAGATGTGCCACCAACATCTTTCCTCAGGGCACCTTCTGGATGCGATAGACCACGTCGTTAATCCTCTTCACCACCCGGTATGGTACTTGCCATGGCTGCTGAAACTTCGGGCAGCGTTCCTTGATCCGACTAGGGCGATACAACCAGACCAGGTCACCTTGCTGGAACCCTAGGCTGTTGGCTTGCCTGTCGTATCGGGTCTCCATGCGGTCGCTCGCCTTCTGGATGTTCTGGCGAGCCATCTCGTGCATGTCATGGAGGTAGTCCACCAGGTTCTCCACATAATCGGTTGCTGGCTGTTTAGCTTCCGGAGGGCTCCCAAAAGCCAGGTCACAAGGGAGGCGTAACTCTCGGCCGAACATTACACTGGCTGGCGTCATCCCCGTGGTGTCGTGTGTTGACGAGTGTCAGGTCAAAAGAACAGTGGCACCTTGACGTCCCAGTCTCGCTGATGGCTGGCCACGACCTTCCTCAGGCGTTCCCCTAAGGTCTTGATGTACCTTTCGACCATGCCATCTGACTGGGGATGTAGGGGTGTTGTGCGGGTTTTGTTAACCCAAAGCCTTTCTAGTGCTTCTTTCATCAGGTTGGACTCAAAATTGGTGCCCTGGCCGCTGTGGAGCTCCAACGGCACCCCAAAGAGGCAGAACACTTGCTCCACGAGGCAGTCTGTGATTGTCTCTGCCTCTTGGTTCGGGACGGCATACACCTCCGGCCACTTGGTGAAGTAGTCCACGAGCATCATCAGGTACTTGTTGCCTCGGTCGGACACTGGGAACGGTCCAGCTATGTCAATGGCGATCCGTTCGAATGGCGCCCCGACGTTGTACTGCTGCATGCGACCCCGGCTCGTAATCTGGGGGCCGGGACTCGCTGCGCACACATGACATTGACGGCACCATCTCTCAGCGTCTGCTCGGAGCCTCAGCCAGTAGTACCGCTGCCGTAGTTTGTCAATCGTTCGGTTCGCTCCCAGGTGTCCTCCTGAAGTACCGGCTTGCACTTCCTCCAAAACTTCTGGGACCTTACTCCAGGGAAGTACTAACTGTTCACTCTGCATTTTCCCATCTGGTGATTCCCATACCCGGAACAGCACGCCCTCTCTGATCTTCAACGAGTCACATTGGGCCCAGTACGACTTGAGGTGGCGCTCCTCGGTGCGATGTCCTCCCAGGTTGGTTTTGTCCCTGCCTCCACTTCCCTCAAGAGTGGCCCCAAGTCTGCGTCCACCAGCAGCTCCCTCCTAAGGCCTGCGCTATCCCAGCCATCCGCAGGCACTGCCGTGACTACTCGGACTGCTGAGGCACGCTCTTTCTCTTCCACTCTAGTGCACTGGCCGCACTCTTCTGGACATTGCGTCTGCGTTACCGTGGCTCTTCCCTCTGCGATGTTCCGAGATGAAGTCGTACTCCTGCAGCCTCTGGACCCAACGTGCTGTCTGACCTTCCAGGTTCTTAAAGCTCAATAGCCAGGTTTGGGCGGAATGGTCAGTCCTCAGGTGGAATGGCTGACCGTACAGGTACTTGTGGAAGTGCTCCAAGGTCTTTACTACCACCAGTAATTCTCGCCGGGTGACGCAGTAGTTCTTCTCTGCTTTGGATAGCGTCTTGCTGTAGTAGGCTATCAGCCGCTCGTGGCCGTCCTGAACTTGCGATAGGACGCCTCCAATGCAATGGTCGCTGGCGTCGGTGTCCACGATGAAAGCTCCGCCTGGTTCTGGAAATCCCAAAATTGGAGCACTCACAGTGTCTTCTCCAGGTGCTGGAAAGCGTCTTCGGCGTCATCCGTCCACACATAGGGTCGATGTTCCTCTGTCAGGCGAGTAAGGGGTTTGGCGATGTTAGAGAACCCCTTTATGAAGCGGTAATAGCTGCACAGCCCCAGGAAACTGCGCAACTCTCGCTTATCCTTTGGGCGAGGCCAATCTCTCACGACCTGTGTCTTCTCCGGGTCTCTGGCCACTCCGGTTGGTGAGACTATGTAGCCCAAGTAGTTGACTTCCTTGCGGAAGCGCTGACACTTCTTCGCGTTCAGCTTCAAGTTGGTCGCCTGCAGTTTCTTGCTCAGATTCTCAAGATGGTCTTCGAAAGTCTTGCCGACGATGATGTCGTCCACGTATAGCAGGCAGGCGTCATAAGTGAGTCCTCTCATCACTGACTCCATGAGGCGTTGAAATGTGGCTGGTGCGTTGCAGAGGCCAAAGGGCATTACTGTGAGCTGCCAAAGCCCTTGGCCTGCCGAGAATGCAGTCTTCTCCTTGTCTCTCGGGTCTAGAGCCACCTGCCAGTAACCCGACTTCAGGTCCAGGGTCAAGAACCACTGTGCACCAGCTAGCGTGTCCAGGGTGTCATCAATCCGGGTTAAGGGGAAACAGTCCTTCTGGGTGACAGCGTTCAGCTTTCTGTAGTCCACGTAGAATCGTAGCTCACCGTTCTTCTTTGTCACCAGAACTACAGGGAAACACCAAGGGCTGTCAGACTCTTCAATCACTCCCCTGGATTTTCATGTCCTCCAGCATGTCTCGTACCGCCGCTTGTTTTACCAGCGGAACGCGTCTAGGTGGTTGCCGAATAGGCCGGAAGTCTCCGGTGTCGATGCGGTGAAGCACTTTGTCCGTGCGGCCGTAGTCACTGTCGCCTTGTCTGAAGACGCGCTGGTATCGCCTCAGTAGTTGTAGAACTTTGTCCAGCTGTTCTGCGGTCAGGTGGTCGGCCGCCCTCTCCAATAAGCCTTCCAGCCGGAGCCCCAGGTGTTGCGTCGGCACCGGCTCCTCGCTCTTGTCGATTACTGCCACGCTGACCACGGGCTCGCACGTCCCCAACTCCGTCCCAGCCTGGATGTCGTTATCGGTGTCAGTCAGGTTGAGCAGCCTCACTGGCACTTCCTCTCGGGACGACAATAATATTCTGGCTACACATAGCCCGTGTACAGGCGTCTTCTGGTCCAGCATCATGTTCCTGTTTCGCTGGCCTTCCAGTCGCGCCGTCACCACCACATCGCTTCTTGCGGGGACAACCACGTCTTCCTTCAAGATGACCTTGCAGATTCCAAGGCGTTCTTAGGGTTGCCGGAGTATGTCCTCTTTTCCGTTAAGCCGCAGGACCTTCCTGCCGACGTCGACCGTTGCCTCGTGGCTCCTGAGGGCATCCAGTCCCAGTATCACCTCCTCAGTCACCCTTGCGACGAACACCCCACAAGGTGTTGCACTCCTTCCCAAGGTCAACTTCAATAGGGCCTCCTCCATAGGCAAGGTGTCAGCCGATGCCGTCACAAGCCGGTATGGTCGGTTCGGCTTCCTCGTCGGCAAACCCTTGGCCACGTTAGGTCTGATGATGGTCACGGCTGTCCCGGTGTCCACCAGCACGCGGCACGGCTTCCCTGTCACCCAACCGTCCGCGATGAGGCTGTCATCCATACGCTGGCTGGCGGCACGCAGTGTCACTCGAAGGGATGGTGGTGATGGCGCCGACGTGCCCCTCTCCACGACGGCCCTTACTCGTTTTCCGGCTGCTCTTCCTGGTGTGGGTAATCTCTCTCCAGGTGTCCCGGCTGTCCACACCCCCAACACAGGCCACTAGGTCTTCGCCGGCGTCCCTCGGCTGGTCTTCTGTCTCCGGTGTAGCGGACACTCCTCGTTCTCGACGTCGGGATAGCTGTCACGTTTGGCCGCCTCCATCCTTAATGCTATCGTTAGCGCCTCGTGGATTGTTTTGTAATCACCGAGCATTAGGCGCTGACAAATCTCCGTGTCTCGTACCCCGTCAACGAATGTGTATGCGGCTTCCCGGGATACGAACTCTGGTGGGAGGTCGACTAAGGCTTTGCTAGCCAGCTGCTCAATTGCCAGGGCGAACTCCTGCAGCGCCTTCCCTGGCTGCTGTGACCTTGCCTTCAGCTGGCTGCGGTACGCTGCGGCTAAGCGATGGTTTCCAAAGCGATTCTCTAGGGCCTCCCAGATGTCCTTGGGCGCTGCCGCTGTCTGGACCGCATTCAGGACTTCTGCGGCCCATCCCTGGAGACTGGCTATTAGCTGTGTGGCCTCTTTCTCTGGTGACCACTTGTTGTGTTTGGCTACCGTGTCGAATTGACGGCGGAAGACTTCAAAAGTTGTCGTGCCGTCGTATTTAGGCGGTTTGACGCGCGCAGATGTGTCGCGTCCTGGCGCGTCGACCTTTAAATCCTTCAGCCTCCTGTCGACGACGTCCTCCACCATGGCGTTCAGGGTTGTGTTGCTGTCGGCCTTTCCCTCCAGGTCGTTAACGCGTTTTGGCAGGTCTTCGAGGTGTTTGGTGTTAATGTTGGCCTTTCCCTCTAGGTCGTTAATGTGCTCGCCCAACTCTGTGACATCCTCCTTTACGCCAGCTAACTGCTCTCTCTCTCCCCACTCCCACAGCCAGCACCACTCGTCACACGAGTAGGCGTGGCCTCACTGCCATGTGGTTCCCCCTCTTCCTGCTAGCTTATCTTATCGTACGATCGGGTTACAATATATTGATTAATAATCAATTGTACTACAACACTTAAGATCATTGATTGAATAAAACAGTCTTTAAACTAAGAAATTAGAATTCTTTCTTTTGAAAACATTTATGCTCAATGTTCTGAATTCCATGTCCAATTTGCTATACAATTCCACACCTTTAAAGTAATAAGTCTTGTTTGTGAAGACAAGGCTACAATTAGACATATTTAACTTAAATTTATTTCTAGTATCAACAGTGTCTAGTCTTAAATCATAACTATTCATATGAGCATGTACATACATGAGTCCTTTGCCAAACTTGTGATAAATATATAAAGTGTAGAATGAAATCTCAAACTGAACAGCATTATGAAGCAAACTAGGTATAAGGAACAAACAACGTGTTCTTCAAAGAAACAGTAGGTACTACTTGCACCATTACAGAAGCAATCTACCTCATCTAATAGTAAGTTTTACAAAGAACTGCACATGGCTTTATTGCAGAAAACTACCCTGGAACAAACGTCAGATGCCTGAATTTAAACATTTCCTACAAAAAGCTGCAGGCTGTTTCATCATTAATGTAATTGTGGGCAAGTTGGACTCTGAAGATGCATCATAACTCTATTTAATTTATTGTAAACCTTTAAAGGCAGCAAATAGTTCAACAATCGCTAGATTTATAAATGATGGACTTAAGATACTATGGCTAGATGGCATAAAAGATGAAAGGGTACTGTTGTTGTACAGAGATACAGCTCCATACATGTTGAAAGCGAGAAAATTTTTTGCTGTATATTATCCAAAATTATTGCATGTTACATGTGCGGCTCATGCATTGCAATGAGTGGCTGAGACAGAGGTGATTTTCTGGAAGTAAATACTGTGATATCAGCAACAAAGAAGGTTTTCTTGAAATGTGCTTATTGCGTACAATGCTACAATCAGCAGCTACCTGTGCCTTCAGAGCACATGGATTAAAGCTGTTTTTCTAAAGTAAGCACTTCTAAGCTGTGAAGTCAGTGGTGGAGAACTTTTCTCTGACCAAGCAATGTCTGTGAGAGAATCCTTGTCAGCATTCAACAATTCTGAAGTGCTCAGTTCATTTCATACATTGCAAATCACTTCAGCTGGCTTTCAGACAGTATCAAGAAATTGGCAACTTCAGGTATGCCTCTTCAAGAAGCCATGGGAATAATGGAAAATGCAGTTCAGAGGGTGAGCATTGTGTCAGGTGAAGTGGGTGGTGTAGTTTCTACTAAACACAGTCTGTGCTGAATAAGAATTCTGGATACTCAAATCTTGTTATTTTGTCTCACTTATTTAATGGTGAAAATGTAGAACCCCCTGATAATATTATTCCTAGCACAATCCCTCTGTATAAATATGCAATGTAGACTTCTTGTGAAGTTCATTCATATTCATCATATTCATCTTTATTCATCCTTGATATCTTGTACAAGATAATGGACACGTCAAGCACAATATAAAGAATAACATTAATATAGTAACAGGTAAAAAATATACAAAAGAATATGTGATTACAAGAAATAGATAATATAATAATTTAAAAAACAAAAATGTATAAGAACATAATATATCATACAGCAGAAGAGAAAACTAACTAAAACACCCTTGTACAGAATAAAAACATTCTTCCATTAAGAATTTTGAAAAGTAAAAAGATAAGATAGGATAACATCTTTATTGGCCACAAGAATTACAACAATATATACATAAACATACACAAGCATTTCAAGACCAGAAGACCACCATTATGTAAACTCAATATTTAAAAATTCCTGTATTGAATATGGCATATGGACTAAGAGTAGCTCATTTAATTTAGTTTTAAAATGTTTCTTATCAAGTGATTTTAAAGTAAATGGTAATTTGTTATACAAACTAATTCCTCTATGGGCAATGCTGTTAAGACTTTTATTGATCCTATATGAGGTTAAATGTAAGTTATTAGCTGCTCTTGCATTATACATATGAAAACCTGAGTTCTTTTTAAAGGAACTTATATTTTGATGAACAAAGCATGCTGTCTCTGGAATGTATACAGATATAACGGGCAATATCTTAAATTCAGAAAAGAGGGCTTTGCTTGGAGTTCGCAGGGGTACCTTTTTCATTATTCTTATTATTTTCTTTTGAATCTTAAATACCTGAGATACTTTCGGAGATGAACCCCATAGTGGTATGGCATAAGAAATATGGGTTTGTACATAGACAAAATACACAGATCGCAAAACATCAAGCATAACAATATTACTAAGTATTCTAAACGCGTAGCATAGTCGAGTGAGCTTATGCATTATTTTTTCAATATGGGTGTTCCAAGAGAGACCTGAGTCAATCCAAACACCAAGAACCTTTGTTTCACTTACTTTTTGGATTACTGAGTTATTCATAAAAATATTCAGTGGATTTTATGTTACCTGCTGGTTAAACTGTATAAAGACAGTTTTACTAATATTTAGTTGAAGTTTGTTCTTTACTAGCCAGTCTTGCAATGCCTTATTGGATTCATTTACTACAGACTGAAGTTCAGCTACACAACTGCTTTTAAAAATCATATTTGTATCATCTGCAAATAACACTGTTTTTGCTTGTGGTAAACTAGAGGGTAAATCATTTATATACAACAAAAACAATATTGGACCTAAAATTGAGCCCTGAGAAACACCATGTTCAAGTTTCACAACATCGGAATAACATTTATCAATTTAAACATATTGTTTTCTATTTTCCAAATAAGATGCAAACCATTTTCCTGCTGCACCTCTAATCCCACATGAATTTAACTTTTTGAGTAAAATAGTATGATTAACTGTATCAAAAGCTTTTTTAAGATCAATAAATAACCCAAGAGATTGATGTTTATTATCCATGGCCTGCAGAACATCATCAATAAAAGAGAATACTGCATCATTAACGGTTTTTCCTTTCTGAAAACCATACTGTGATAGTGTAAAGATACCATGTAATTTCAAAAATGATGTTAACCTACTTAACATAACCTTCTCAAGCACTTTTGAAAATACAGACAGCAAAGACTGCACTCTGGCAACTTTCAGACTTTCTGGAAATATTCCCGATGCTAAGGAGGAGTTACATATATCTACGAGGACATCCACAACCAAGTTATAGCAAAGTTTTAATAGAAAACCTGGGATGCCGTCTATTCCATAAGATTTCTTACTTTTTAGACTTTTTATTATGCAAATTAATTCCTCTTTTGATATTGGGTTTAAGAAGATTGTATTAGCTACTTTGCTAGTAAGAATGTTTTGATCATCAGGTGAGTGAGATACCTGTATATTTTTAACAGAATCAATAAAGTAGGTGATAAACATTTTTGCCAACTGTTCAGGATTTGTAATATTTTTATTTTCATAGCAAACATTCATTTCAGTCTCTGTATCACTATTTAATTTACCAGTTTCTTTTTTAACCACCTCCCAGAGTGCTCTTCCTTTATTTTTTGACTCCTTGATGCACTTGGAGTTATACATCCTTTTGGCTTCATTTATAACCTACCTTAAAACACAAGTATATTGTTTATAATGTGTCTTAAAGTGTTCACTGTTTAAGCTCCTATTTATTTCTTGCAACAAATTTTTTCTTCTGCAGGAGATTATAATTCCTTTACTTATCCATTTGCATGAATCTATTTTTTGAGTATTATGGAAGGTGTTTATTTTCTTAATGGGAAATGCAATGTCAAAATAATGGGTTATTGTCTTCAAAAACTCATCTGTTTTATCTGATGTATTAGTTGCAGTGAACACTGTGTCCCAATTTTCTTTTTGGAGTAAAAAATTGAAGTAACCTATATTTTCATTTGTGAAACTTCTTGTATATTTAATTTTATAAAACCTAGGTAAATGTGTTTTATTATTAATCTTTAGATGTAGAAAAATAGCATTATGATCAGATATGCCAAGATTTACATTTCCTTTACAAAAGGAGAATTATCTCAATTTATAAAAACATGGTGTTAGATAGAAGGCAATCATAATAAAGAACTTTTGAAAAAGTATATTATACTTAATTCTACATACTGTTTCAATGTGACTTAAATGCTTGAATGGGAGAACTTGTACTCGGTAGTAAAAGGAGCTGATTAACAATAAACATAAGAGATTTGGCTGGCCTACTGGTGAGTTTATATTTTGTAGTAAAGAAATAAAACTTTGGATATTACATATAATTGCATCTTTACATATTTATATACATATTTCAGTAGCTTTGGTTATATATTTATGTACATAGTGTCGCGAACCCGTATCAACGATCGGGCGGCTTGTTTACACAAAAGGAACTGATAGGCAGGCAGTGTGAAAACCAAGAGCCGGCAGACAAAGACAACATGCAGATAAAGGTCTATCAAAACAAACAAACCGAGATAAATGGAAATTTCTAGTTACTTCTTGACTGATAGAGACTGTTTGGGTTCTGGTTTATTTTCAAATAATCTATAAATTATCAGTGAGGTATTTAAAGAGGTGACGACTCACCAAGATTCGAGTTGCGAGTTGAAAAACAGTGAGGCAAGCAGTAAACAGCTGAGAGTGTTGTTGTTGTAATGACATGTAACAAGAGTGTTGTCAACAGTGCAAGATGAGTAAGCTGTTTGTTATTGTCATCGACCTTGGTGTTGTAGATTGTGATATGTGATGTAATTCTGCTGCTAACAGAGTGTTTCTACACAAATAAAGAACACAAAGTCACAATATTTATTAATTTCATATTACATAAAATCCGGACCCTAGACTTATTAGTTTTGATCATATATATCAATTCATTCTAATTTACATTCTTTCCAATTAACTTTTTTTAAGTTCCAAGAGTTTATACCTTCAGTTTTTATCTAGGTTTTGCTCAATGTTATGTTAGCAATTGTTGCTCGATTCTTGGAGCTCATACTTTCAGAAATATTACATCACTTTTATCTGTTAAGTCTGATGAAATGAATAAAAGATCTGGATTAAATGTTGAACCATTATGATGGATGTATGTGTGTATATTAGTTACAGAAAACTTTAAGATGCACTTTCTATTTTACATGCATTTTTCAGATGTTAATTGGTCTTCAAATATTCTCCTTAGTTCTTGTATTATGACTTGTGCATACAAAAGTGACTTTGATTATAAAATACTTAGATTATTTTATTATAGTAAATGGTGAATATATATATATATATATATATATGAAAGTTACTAATTCAATTTATATGTATGCATAGACTTTGAAAGTTATGTTTGAAATTAGCAACATGGAAGAGCTTCTCCTAGTTAGTAAATCACAGTGAAATCAGTTAGTACATTGTTCCATTTATTGCAGCTGCAATAAAAGATAATTATTACCCTGTGTTTGTCATCTAACAACTGAGCATTTTTGCTCAATAATTTTTTGTGATCATTAAACTAGATCAACAGAAGTGCAACCATTGAAACATTTTCACTTTGTTTCATCATGTACCCCAGTTTACTGTTGATTTTTATAATTTCAATGTATCGTAGCATGATATCTCTGAAAATTGAAGTAAATCAAGGTACAATGGTCCTGTCATAGCCATATGTAAAGTAAATGTGGCAGCGGTTGAGAGCATTCTTTGTCATTACACATAAACAATGGACTTCTGATATCAACTTGCTATCAACACCAACATCTCTTTGCAAGAAAAGTTTGCCTCCCAATGGGTAGCACTTTTGCCATCAGAATGTGGTACCCAAAGATTTAAAACTAAGACCTATGAAATGAATACCTGTTTTAAAAGGTGCCAAAAGCTGCTTTCCAGTAGATGGAAAAACCAAAAGTCATGCATAAGGAACCCCCTCCAAAACTGTGGTGCATATGCACCACCAGTTAACAAATGAGACCACTTCAAAACCAGACATGTAACCAGTATTCCGCTGGAGCAGAGAAAAGATATAGGTTCTTCATTTAAAACTTAATGGAACGCACAGTGTATTGCCTCTCTTACGACCTTTCTGGATTTCCCCACTACCAGCTGCCATTGTGCACAGGTCCCGCCTGGATAGCGTAGATGATAGCATGTCTGCCTGACGTTCAAGAGGTCCCGAGTTCGAATCTCGGTCAAGGTGAGTTACCTGGATAAGGTTTTTCTGGGGTTTTCCCTTATCCTGAAAGATGAATACAGGTAACTCTAAGCTCTATGGGCCACGGGTTCATTTGAGCATCATTTCACCCATTCCATTCATCGTCCGATATGACTTAATGTTGGAGGACGTAAATTACAGAAAAAAAAATTGTGCACAGGGGCTAAGCAGTGTGCACTCCACTTGGAAGTACTGCACTGGCTACCAACATGAACAGGTGTTTGACTCTAGAGCAATGCATTGTTGTGTGTAAAAGTTATTACAAATGGGAATCACCAAGCTGTATTCGCACAGAGTATATTCAAACATTCCCTGGTAAAGTGCCTCATTCCAGATTTACAATTCATGAGATTGTGAAGAAATACAAAACCACTGGTTCGGTGGCAAACAAAAAATGAAAGCTTGAATGCACAGTCTTATCAGAGGAAAAGTTAGATGACTTGGGACATTTCTGAATGTTAACCAACCAAAACCATCTCAAAATTAACACAACAGGGGCATTTCAGAGTCTTTTGCACATAGGGTAGCTAAATTATTAAAACTAAGACCGTATAGTGTATAGGTGTCCATGTTTTAAAACAAGGTGACCTAATATCACAAATGTATAATTGCAAATGGTTTCTTTCATCAGTGAATGATGTTCAGTTGATCCACAGCTTCTGCTCTTTTCTGATGAGGTGTGGTTCCACCTCAGTGGTTGTGTCAACACTCATGATAGTCGGTACTGGGTCTCTGAAAATCCACATCTCGTTCAAAAAATTCTTCATTGTGATCACAAAGTTGGAGTTTGGAGTGTTGTTAACACTAGATGCATAATTTGGTGATGTATATTCTACGAGCAGACTGTAAAAGCGGAGAGGTACCAAAATAACATTTTGACACCATTATCTCATGGATTGACAGAAGAAGAGAAATCATATGGGTGGTCTCAACAAGATTCTGCCTCTGTCCATACAGCAATTTTATTCCCATGAATAAAATTAGGGAAGTGTTTGAAGATAGAGTGATTAGTGTTGGTGTATGGTCCTCTTGTTCCTCCGATCTAACAGTGTGTATTTTCACTTGTGACGAAACCTGAACAACAAAGTTTACAAGACAAATCCTCATACATTGGAAAAACTAAAACAAAATAATATAAATGAAATTGAAAACATTGCAGTAGCCCAACTTAATCGTTTGAATCAGAATGTTTCTCCCAATATAATGCTTGTGTAGCAGATGATGGGCAGCATTTCCAGCTTATTCTATAAGGTAAAAGCAAAAGGTAAAACATGCTTTACGTTTGGAGTTTATGTAGGAGCCAGGCCAGCTGTGGCACACCCAATTGTGCTCAGAAAATGTCATACACCCATTAGGTTTTAAATGAGGAACCCTTAGTTACTACTGATTGACTAGGATAGTTTGCTTACTTGAAACTTTTAAGAGAAAGTATGAGATGCACCAAATATTAGTCTCAGGTTTTTATATTTTACTTTCTCTATATGTATCTAGTGGAGGAAGTATTTAAAGTCCAAATTAAAAAATGAAAGACTGAGATTTCTGTTTTGAAGTCCCTTAAATAAAACAATTTAATGTTTGCAGAGAAAGTGCCATATTTTTGTCTGTGTCTGTGAAGTCATGAATTAAAATATTGGATAGATACCAAACTTGTTTAAATCCACTGATTGTAGCTTCATGGGTGATCAGCCAAAAAGCTACAATTAATAATGCTTGCCGTGAAAGTTTTAAATATTACATTTAGTTCAGTATCTTTCAGATATGTTACACATAGAAAAAAAGAAAAAAGCGTATAATTTAAACTAACCTTTACAGGAAAAATTCCATATATTTTTTATTTTACAAAAATAGTTCTTAAAAAATGTTGATTCAAATACCATATGTTTAAGATACATAAAATATAAAATGCATATCTTGAAATTTCTAGAAATAATCTTTGAATTCAAAGTATAAAATTGAAAGAAGCATAGAGACAGTGAAGCACAACTTAGCACAAAAGTGAATTGAGATGTTGACACACTGCTTCACTCCCCTTTTTGGACATCAAGATAAAAAAAAAAATGAACAACAAACTCACTTTTGGTATTTACAAGAAACCGACATACATGGATAATTATATTAAGAACAACAGTTTCAACACAAAACAACACCAACATGCCATTTTCAACAGTTTAATCTTTCGGATGATCAACTTTCCACTAAACAGAGAAGATTATCAAGAAGAATATCTACACATAAAAAAAGTAGCTATGTCCAACGGTTTCAACCCAAATTTAGTGGACAAAACAGTTAACAGACTCAACAAGGCTATGAAAACAAAACCACCACCCTAGAACTTCAGGAGCAAAAGAGAAAAAAAAAAAATTTTAAAAATTTACCTTCCATCCATCAGCCCATAATAAATTTCAAAAATTTTCTCAACACACAACATAATTCTTGCACCTCAAAATAGATTTAATATCAGAAATTTGTTAAAAGACCCCCAAAATTTAATTACTACCAAAGGAAAACCAGGAATCTATGAGATCAAATGTGAAACTTGCCCTAAAATTTATATAGGAAAAACAAAAAGAAATATTGACATCAGAACTAAAGAACATATAAGAAACATTAAAAATGGTGAAACAGAAAAATTAGCAGTGGCTTTTCATTTTTTGAATACTAGACATGACATCAACTTGGAAACATCTTTAATAAAATACGTTAATCATCCCATAGACCTTTCCGTATGGGAAAAATTCTTCATTAACAAAAATCGTCATAGAGTCATGAATTTTAAAACTCTGCCACCGGACATCTTTGACAAGTACATAATGCCATTTATTGACGATACAGAGAAAGAGGAAATCACTAAAATTTGCACTAGTCGAGTTCCAGTTGATGATGAGAGCAAAAGCTCTTGAAACATGTCTTAAACAGTGTGAATGAAGCAGTGTCAATATCTTCTCGATTCACTTTTGTGCTAACCTTTGAATTTCTTTTCATTCCGAGGGAATGCCTTATGATTTTGCTTTGGAGTGAACCACAAGGTGACAAAAAATCTCTTTAAAGTACACAATTTATTTCAAATAATTATTTATTGTTGTAGAATTAGCCATTTGTGTTATTACTGGTTTTAAATTTTCATTATTTTTATAATATTTTAAAAGTGTTGTCACTCTTCTTTTTTTCTGTAATGTCAAGGAAATAATATGAAGTTTCAAGGCTAACAGACTTTTAAATTGTTCTATCTGGTACCTGTACAAAATGTCTAATGAAATTATTTCTGCCAAGGTTTATCTTGAAGCATATAGAAAACAAATCTGATGTTTTACATTAACATGATTTTCCCTATCCTATATTGTACGTATATATAAGTGGATATATAGACAACTCTTATATCATTCTAAACATAGATAAACCCTGCATTAAAAATTTCATCATACATGAAATGTATAAAGAGAAAAAGACAGTGATGATAATCAAATTTGATGCTATATGCTGGCCTTATAATTAGATATCATCTTGAGAAAAGCAACAGGACTTTAAAAGAATGACAAAAGTATTATTTTAAGCCAATCGGTGATACCAAACTACTGGAAAATAATTATTATGGTGTTATCTTCCCATACCTATCGTATGGAATTGAAATATGGGGAAGTTATCCAAGGGTACATCTGGACAGAGTATTTATTCTAAAGAAAGGGTGTATTAGGATAATTTTTAACTTAAAAAATACTGATTCTTGTGAGATATTTTCAAACAAACCAAAATGTTCACACTATACTCACTATATGTATATAAAGCAATTCTTTTTGTTGTAAGTTTATTCACTTGATGAATTTCTAAACTAAGACTACAACTTCAGAATTTATCGTTTGAGTGCTAGTTTCTTATTTTACAATACTTATGACTAATACCTAGACATTGTATTAGGTGTACAAGACATTATACATTTAGAATAACATCACCTAAGTTTTAGTTTCTTCTAATATCTGTATATATATATATATATATATATATATCTGTGTATATATATATATATATCAAAATATCCAGCAACTTTAATTGTATATAATTGACGACTTGCCTGTTTTCAACAATGCTTGTAAAACATAAGGTGATAGTAAATTTATTATTATTATTATTATTATTATTATTATTATTATTATTATTATTATTATTATTATTATTATTATTATTATTATTATTATTATTATTATTATTATTATTATTATTATTATTATTATTATTATTATTATTATTATTATTATTATTATTATTATTATTATTATTATTATTATTATTATTATTATTATTATTATTATTATTATTATTACTATTATTACTATTATTACTATTATTACTATTATTACTATTATTACTATTATTACTATTATTACTATTATTACTATTATTACTATTATTACTATTATTACTATTATTACTATTATTACTATTATTACTATTATTACTATTATTACTATTATTACTATTATTACTATTATTACTATTATTACTATTATTACTATTATTACTATTATTACTATTATTACTATTATTACTATTATTACTATTATTACTATTATTACTATTATTATTATTATTATTATTATTATTATTATTATTATTATTATTATTATTATTATTATTATTATTATTATTATTATTATTATTATTATTATTATTATTATTATTATTATTATTATTATTATTATTATTATTATTATTATTATTATTATTATTATTATTATTATTATTATTATTATTATTATTATTATTATTATTATTATTATTATTATTATTATTATTATTATTATTATTATTATTATTATTATTATTATTATTATTATTATTATTATTATTATTATTATTATTATTATTATTATTATTATTATTATTATTATTATTATTATTATTATTATTATTATTATTATTATTATTATTATTATTATTATTATTATTATTATTATTATTATTATTATTATTATTATTATTATTATTATTATTATTATTATTATTATTATTATTATTATTATTATTATTATTATTATGTAAGGTAAATTTGAAGACTGCTGATGTACACAATTATAATACCAGACGCAACAATGACTATTTTAGAGACTGTACTTCTAAACGATCTATTGATAGAGATGTTTTTATAATGGGACAGATTTTATTTAATAGAGTGCCAACATCAATTAAAGCATTAAATGGTACGAAGCAATTTCAAAGCAAATTAAAACACTTTTTGATGG
The DNA here is from genome assembly GCA_030765055.1 of Mantis religiosa. NCBI lineage: Eukaryota > Metazoa > Arthropoda > Insecta > Mantodea > Mantidae > Mantis > Mantis religiosa. The sequence continues at coordinate 210,790,906 of CM060947.1, read as the reverse complement.
ATAAATGTTTGTACAAAGCTGATGGTCTGTAAATGTTTTTATACTGTTTATATTTTGCTCTATATCCTATAATTGTAAACTTTTAGATTGTAATTGGCAATGTCAGAAACTGATTTGCAGTCTATTGACAAATAAATAAAAATTGAGCAAATTAAGCCATTAATAAGGTATCTTAGAAATATCTTATGTTACAACAAAGCTATTGGAAATCAATTGTGTATACTAGACTTTTTATATAGTATGTTTTTGTCCATCACCTAACATACATCTGTTTTCAAAATTATATAGAATATCTTTCAAATGAGGAAGATTTCATAGGCTATTCCAAGAAAATGCATCATATGCATTTTATTTGTCATGTGAAAATCTCTAACATATGTATTTTAACAAAATCATTAATCATTTCTGGAAAAAAACATTTTTAACTATTTTCTGTAAAACATATGGGGATTTTCTTGAAAATCAAATTGCATTTTTCGAAGATAACTGAACTTAAACACCAAGATTGGTATTTTTTAAACTTTTTATTTTTTATCTTGTTCACACATACTTATGGATGTTCTTCTAAGAGTGCTTTTATTGTATTCAAAGAACTCAAAACATGTATTTCTGGTAAAATCTTATAACATTTTGGGGTCAGATGCAATACATTCTCTACCTTTTATATGTTTATAAGAATAATTTTATAAGCTTAATAAAAATGAATGGAGAATGTTACGTGAATAAAATGCAGTATTCTTTTTTTATTTTCTTCTTTCTACAGTTTCCTATGACACCATGGTCATACTGAGGGCTTTGACTTAAGAAACAGTTGATGTTTATAACTCTCTGAACTCTAGATTTTAATGCTGAATTAAATCATCTTACTACATCATATTCACTTCCACTTATATGTTGGAATAGATAAATAAAAATAAAAGAAAAATCCCTCATCTCATCCATAAATCAAACATGGGACCTCTGAATTAACTTACCATAACGCTCACTTGACCACACAAAATCCAAGGTCTTCTTGTTTAGTATAAGAATGCACAGAGCTCATCACTGAGTTTTTGTAAAAATCGTAGGTCCAGTTGACTATTTATTCTTTATGCATTCCTGGCCTAGTTCCACATCACTTCTTTTTATTCCCTAAAACTGAAATATAGTTCTTGGAGGTTCAGAAAGCTGTTAAAGCTTACTTAAATTGCAAATTTGGAAACAGCATGAATAAAAAGTACTTTGAAAAGATGTTATTTTCATACATGGAAATTGATGAAATTAAAATTGATGAGCCTCATATATTACTTGAAATTATTTTATTTTAGTAAATACTGAGTAACTTTTTTAGGATTGGAAAGTGATTCCACTAAAACAGGCATAAGGATAGGGATGCATGGGTATATTAAAGAAACTTGAGTTAACAAAATATGGATACAACATTTATAATACAGACATTTCATTTAAATTTAACATACGTTCACATACAAATTCACACAACAAAAATGATAATATTCAGTTATTTACATATTTGATGATAGATATTAATAATTTTATAATTACAATTATGATATTCATTTACATAACTACATGTACTGTAACTTGGCACCTATATTTTTCTTAAAAAAGGGTCTCTTTTCACAGCCATCCTTGCAGATACACATTTCTGCCCTCATATTTAACCTCCAATGTGCTTTCAACCTTTCCATCACATACCATAATTTGCACATATATGATTGAACCAGATAAGTTCACTATGTTAATGGAAAAAGAAAAGATAGAAAACAGTGACATAAAAGAGAAAATAGAAAACACTGGCACCAATTTTTAAAATAAATGCTGAAGTTACATAAACTGGAAATTATATACAAATTAAGATGCTTTTTCAAACACATTTACGAAAAGAGTCTTCTGCAACTTTTATATTTATGCTTTGATTTTGTAAGTATTAATATCTGCTATTTTTCTCTCTCTTTTTTTTTTTTTTTTGCCATGAAAATCAGAGTTTTAATTTTGTCTATAAAAATTTAAGCAATGGTTTTCCTATTTGCATATTTCTTTTTAAATACTGTAGTTCTAGAATGATACTTGCAATAAATGATTGTTCACAACAGTAAGAGCATTGATTATTTTTACCAAATGGAAGCAATGGTGCTCTATTTGCCAATCAATGCTGCCATTTAAAATTATATTCGTCAAGTTAGTATATAGCAGCATATATTTAAGCAACCAAGGCCAGTAAACCAATCATTTAACCATAGAGACAGACTGTATTCAAATTTATTAGTAATATATTATAATGGCACACATTATAATACATAAACAGGTGAGTTAAGGCAAGGTGCTTTCTATATCAACTGAGCAGCAACAGAGGTGTGCATACCTTTGTAGGTCATGGGAAAAGCTAGTTTAGGTTGGGTAGAGTACTGCAGTGTGTCAGTAACAATGTTGTGTAGTTTTCTTCCCAAAAGTGTATGAACTGTGAAGGTTCAAGTTAGCGTAGACAAAATCTCCAAGTTAGCATTACCAAATATACTTTACTAGAGAGAAGATGGAATTTCAATTTTGTTGATTTTGAACAGGTAAGTTACAAAAGAGTCAAAGGTAGTTTAAATCCAGAAACTGGTTATTTCTGTAAAATGCTGCATATAATAAAATATATTAAATAAATATAAATTGATATTAGGTCTAATTATTTTGTTATCTATTCTTTCAATTAAAATATTAACCAGGTATGGTTTTAATTTTTAATATCTATTCCTTTCAACTATTACCTGTTAGGATTTTTATCAAGTCAAACTGTTCCTTGTTTTACTATTATTTTCTTAACTACTGTACATTTAGTGCATTGGTTGAAAGTTCACCACATGCCACTTTTAAGTTTACAAGGATGAAATTTAAAGAAACTTCTCTATAGCATAAGTTTGCGGGCTAAGGCAGCATGCCTTGGTCCCTGGCTACGGAAAGTGGTCCGGGTTTGATCCCACTCATGGGTTGCAGATTTTAAGTCCCAGGTATAGGACCAGTGCCCACTCAGCATCGTGAGGAATGTGAGGAACTTATGCTAGGTAAGTGGCCCTGGTCACAAAAACCAATGTTCTGGCTGGGGGATGCCGAGATGCTGGCCACATTTCCTCCCTATAGGTTGGATGATTGCCCACCTCCTCAAATGCAGAAGTGGGCATGAGGCCGGCAGTAGGGTTGGTAAGACCTTGGCCCTCTTAGGGCTGTAGTGCTAGGGTTTCTATAACATAACTTCTATTGGAAAAATGGTGCACTCTTTATTCTAGCGCTAATACTACAAATGTTTGAGAAGACCCAGCATAAATGTGAAGTTGTAATTATGTGCAATATTTAAATTTTGTACTCTATTAGACAAATGCTTTTTGCAAATCTTGGAAATCTTTTATCAAGCTTACAAAGGGCACATATATTAAGCTACACTAATAAAAATTGATTCAAACAACATTTTGAAGTATATTTGCATCTGGAGGACTAATAACTGCAAACATTATAGTCTGTGTAAAAACAGTTAATATCATTATCCAAGACAACTGTCATAGGTCAGCTGAAGAAATTACACAAGTATCATATGGATGGAAAAAAATGACAATAATCAATCCAAATATTGCTAAGATGGAAAGGCCTGTTTATCAACCTCATGTAATTAAAACATCATAAAGAATTTAGCTTTGAGGTTGTGTCTTAACCACTTCATTCATTGAACCTCGAATATGATAGCTTTCAAAAGTATACAAGCAAATAACAAAGGAATGATTGGTAGAAATAAGGTTGAAGTATGGAAACTGAAAGGGTAAAATATACTTTTGAGCAATCAGTTGTATCCATTGCACGAAGGGGAGTGAGATGTAGAGTGCATAATATTTTACTGCAGTAAAATAAAGGGACTTGAGGAGTAGATTTACTGAGATAAAACCGAGCTATTTATTAAATAACTGCAAAAATGGGGATTATAAAAAAATTGAAATGAAAGTTGGCAATTCAGACAGTTGATGGAAAACATAAAGTGAGCAAAGCTTGCAACCACTGCTCAAAATAGTGGTCTGGTATCATAAATGATGTAGTATGCATGTAGAATTTGAAATTTATAAAGCGTTGAAGATAAATATTACATCAGTACATACAATGTTTATTTCTGAATAGTGAAAATTGTCATCATCTTGAAAGAGATAAAGAACAGAATAGTTTTATTATGAACCATTACAGAATTAGAAAAGCATACTCAGCAATTATTTTGGACAATGAATAAGTTAGAGTGACAGCTGTATTTTAAAAGGGTGAAGCTTTGAGATTTATATTATAGCATTTCTGCACTGAGACCTGAACCAGCTACAGAAAACTGTGCAACATATTACAGAGTTAATAAACATTTGTAGCTGGTTTTCTCACACTGCATCATTACAGATACCTAATAATGAAATCAGGGCAGTTAAAGAATTACTTGCAGTAAAATAGTAATCTATTTTAGTCAGCATTAAAAAGCAATATAAGCTAACTCAAGTAGATCTTGTGTTCATTGTCTGAGTGTCAGCTAGATGCCTTGCCATTGTTACCTACGTTGCTGGAGTAGTTTAATATTTATTTTGATAACATCAGGCCAGCAAGAACACCCACAGGTATGTGTACAATGAATAAATCCTCAGGGCCAATGATAGAATAAACCTCTTGGGCATAAAATGAGATAGATTCAGTTTTAAGTTATTTTGTCCCGCATAGCTCTTTCTTTATCTCTTAAAGAGCAGCTTTACCCAGAGTTACTCCTCTTGTGTAGGAGCAGCAACAGCTTGGGTTGCTGCAATGTTATATGCATTCAAATATCAATCAAGCCAAAAGTTAATGTGAAAGAAATTGGGGAGGAAGAAGAGAAATTGGGAAGAATGGAGAGCTAAAACTAAAGTGTTTGTTACAATGTTAACAATTTTGATCATATCAGCACCCCCAGTGTGGTGGAATTTCATCCTGTAGGAGTTCTACTGACATAGGCTGTTGCTTTTAAGTACACTTAAAAACCATCAGTCTTGGTCAGGTTTGAACCTGTAACCTTAGGATCATTAGGCCAGCTTCTAACCAACTGAGTCATTCAGACTGATGCAGTGGAGGGAATGCAGGATGAGCTGAAAAACTGAAGTAACACAACAGTGACCAAAAGCAATTGAGTATGTAGGGATTTGCTACAAAAGAAGTCAAAGGTCAATGTCAACCTTAAAGAACTACAGTACTAGAGAAACCAAAAGAAGATGCATAAAACAAGAAAACAAGCTGGCTGAAGTTTAGATAAATAGGCTTTAATTATAAATATAAAACCATGTTTCTTATTTCATTTATAGGTGACCTAATATTTAATAGCACCGTTTTAAATTCAGAAGAAAAATTTAATCACAGCAAAACAAAAAGACATCATGTAGTGCAAATATAAATTAGTTGTATACTTTGTTGTTACTCATGAATAACAGTGAACCATTCTTCAAACTGCATTTTTTGCTTTATGGTAAAATATGCTATAGCTTCTTTGCTTCTGTTATAAATATAAACTGGTGCCAACTATGAAGAAATAAAAGCTAATAAATAGTCAGGAACCAAAAAAAGGGGGAAAAAAAGTCAAACTACAGGCATGTTTTCATTCTAAATGGTAAGGAATGAAAAAGTAATCTATAATTAATGAACTACAGCTAAGCTGTTCATTATTTAACTTTCTTCCATTTTAACAATGTTTACTATTAATCTTCACATATTTTGTTTAGCACAACAATTCATTCCTCAAATATGTCCATATGAATGGTAAAAATATCTGGTACATAAGCCATTTGTGCCTTTTTCAAATGTTAAGAAGCATGCAAAAAGAAAGTCAACATTCTTTTCAAATTTAAAACAGAGTAATCAATCTTCATTCTACAAAATGTATCACTTCAACAAAGCACATTTATAAAATATTAATTTTAAAATGTCCTGAAACACTGAGGAACATACACATACATGAGACAGGCACTGATGTGAAAGACGCACATTTATCCTTTCACAAACTTATGTCTAACTGCAATTGTTCTATCAGTTCTTGGGTTCATTCAAGTATAGGCACATTTTCAAAATTGACTGAGAACATCCTTTTTCGAATTTGTGAATGTAAGCATATAAAAAAATACATGAACATAAAAAATACAGTGTATCAAAGTAACACTAAGAAGAATGCAGTTTATGGTACGCAGATGCTGGAGACCAATGAAACTTGATATTGCTGAATGGTTTATGGTTGTAAACTTGGAAAGCTCAATTATCTTTGGTTCTATTACATTTCCTGATTTGTACTGTGGTTACTATGGTTATATAAGAACAGCAATGTGAAGCAATAAACAGCATATGCCAGTATCTGTAAGAAACTGCAAAATGGGAATTAAATAAAAATAAAAAGAGTTACATTTGGATACACTGTATTATATATGAATATTTACACTCTATAAAATATTTGCAACACCACACACTCATCCAGGCAAGGCTACTATATGTAATTTACTTCAGCACAGAAAACATTCATAACCCCTCACAAGTTGTGTTCATGTTTTATGTCAGGTACATTCAAATAGACTTTTCTAAGCCACTCTTTATATAACTTTATTAAAGAAACATTTGACAGATAAACCTCATCACTTTCACTGCTAACAAAATAATAAACAGTATAATATTGTACACCTCTTCATTAACCGAGCCAGCACAACCTTATCATTATCATTTCTACGGACTAGTCTAGGTGGGCTGGATCTTCCCTCGCCGTTGTTAAGATTCTGCTGCGGGAATGTTTGGCACTAATTATAAAGTACTTAGCATCTTTCTAACTTTCAGTACTTTTGTAGTTTAACACAATCATCATACTTAGTTCTCTTCATTCACAAGACACTATTATTTAAACTTTTATATGCTGCTGTTAACTTTTATCACAAGATAGAAATTTCCAGAACCTTAATTTAAGATCAATGTCATATAGTTTGAGACCAAATGCTTTCTTCAAAGATCATATTAATATATATATAAAATTGGAATCAATATGCTAACTTGCAATTTTTCATAAGCAAGTGGGATAAGCCTTATTTCAGTGATGGGTAAAGAAAAGAAAGAAAGAATTGATATGGAGTATGGTTACTTAAGGACTGTTTTACTGAATTAGGTTGAAACTAGTTAATTCTCTAAACTTTTTAATTATACAGGTAGCTTAGTTTTTTCACTTCTCTGGTTTGCCTAATTTTAGTAAGGTAGCTTAGTGATAGAGCAGCTGCATGTAGAGCACAACATTCGTGGTTCAAAATATGGCATTGAATTTTTCAGTATTGATTCCTCCATTCAAAGTTTGCTGACACACAGTGTGTGTATTAGAACAGCTAATTATCATTGATTGTCCTTATAAATGGAAAAAATTGATAAATTTATTACTCTGGCTTCACTTCTCAGAATTTACTGAGGTATATTCCAATGTGTTAGGACTATGATCCAATGAAGCACAAAATTAATATAATTTTGAGTCAAACTAATACTCAAAGCTCCACTTATTGCTAGTATTTACCTAGAACATGTTTTGTTAGGAAGATCCTAATGAAACAAGTTCTAGGTAAATACTAGCAATAAGTGAAGAATTGAGTATTAGTTTGACTCACAATTATATTAATTTACTGAGGTACCGATATTTAACTTTACTGAGGTACGTTTCAGAGATGGCTGTGTTCATTATCATTAGCCTGATTCAGGCTATAACTCCTGATGTGCCCACTCTTTTTTATTACTATTACTTTTTTATCACTCCAAAAGGCTTTTACTGTTTCTGAAATAATGGGTCACACAACTAAACTTTAAAAAATGCGTGCTTGTGAAGTGTCTTGTATTTACATTGCTTTACATTTGAAACAAATGTGCATTCTAACACTAGTTGTGACAACTGTAATACTGAACACAGAACTAAAATACAGCACTTGCAATCATTAAATTCTAAGATTGTAACTATTAGAATGAAGATCATTACAGAAGCCAGGACCAATGCTGATGTGTAAAATGCCTGAAAATTTGTACATTGTATCCATACATAAAATTGAAAATGCTGCCATGTGAAGCTGAGGGAGAAATTTTGATGAAAACGACCAAACTTTGGGTTCTGAATAAATGAGTACTGTATGATGACAATGCCAGCTCACAATGTTGTAATTTCTTAACTTGCATATTTGTTAGAATTTGCCATTTGCAACTTCTTCCCTTCCCAAAGGTGAGGTTGGAACCAAAGGGTTGCCTTTTTGACACCATATAGGAGGTTGAATGCAAACCACAGGAAGTACTTCAGAAAGTATACTTCAGGGAAATACTGTGATTTGCACATAATTTTTTTAATCAGATTACTTTGAAGAGGAGAGCAGCTGAATTTGTGTTATCAAACTAGTCTCACAGTTTATTGATTGCACCATAGGTTGTAAATTTTATTACATTCTTGTAATGTGTTTGCAGTCAAGAATTTCAGAAAATATGTAACACACTAAATCATATTTTTTTAAATTTAATTTCTTTTAATTGAAATCACTACGCACTATGATTCAAAGTAACTCTTACCCTCATCTGTTTCTTGGATACAGTTATCTACATGACTAATAATATATAATTCCTTTATCAAATATCACTGTTGTCATATCCTCTATCATGCACTGGTCTTTAAAGACAGCATTTGGTATTCATTCTGTAAAATACATAGGGAATTTGGTGAATTTACTAGTTCACAAACTTAAAAATAGGAAAAATATTACAATAATTATAGTTTAAAAGTAGGGACCTACTGTCTATTTTGTAAAATATTTTTAAGTAACCAATAAAGCAAGAATTGAAGATTTACACAACTGTTAATGAAAGTGTTGCTTACTGCTACAAATGAGATGTTTATGATCAAGCTGTAAATAAAGTTTGGCTTTTGGTAAGGTTATGCCATGGCATTTTCTTAACAGGTGCTCAGAATTATTTGTTCCACACTATGTTGAATGTCGCTTGCATTTGAACTATAGAAAATGGATTACCTATTTACTATACTGCATGTCTGTCAATATACCTAAAGGAAAATATGATTTTGGGATATTTCAATTTACAATAATATGAGTACGAATAAAAAATAAATATTCATATTACTTTGATTTCTTTTTTCTTTACTGTGTAAGAAAGAAATTCAGGGTAGAAATTTTCATTTAGCATAGTTCACTGAATTCTCCAACAACCCCTGAGAAAACAAAACAATGCAGAGTTTGATATTACCATTGACAAAACTCACAGCTGCACAGCTGCGCTCACATTTTGACATTAAATGTGTATCTACTTTACTGTCTCTAATATTTTTCTGTCTTTTTGTAAAAAAAATGTGTAGTTATTAATGCTTGCTTTTACTACATGCAGCACCGCAGGTGGTGACACTGATGATACATGTGATGAAGATGCAGCAACAGTGGAATGAGATGGTGGGGGAAACCGGAGATCCTGGAGAAAACCTGCCCCAGCGCTGTGTTGTCCACCACAAATTTCACTTTTGCGGTTGCCTGGTATCGAACAGGCCACCTTGATGAGAGTTGAACGGTCTGAACCACGGGGCAGCTACCTGTCTTTCTGTCTTTTAATACTTTGAAAACACGCAATAAACTTTTTTTATTTCTGAGATATTAATAACAATAAAAAAGTAGGTAAAAGGTTTAAGAATAAAGAACTTATACCACTTCCTTACTCTTTCAGTGCAATCACAAATGTTTCTTTGTGTTGAGTTTTAGAAGGTTGTGAGAAGTAAATCAGGTTATCTCTACTGCATATTACTTTTTTCACATGAGGTAAGCAAAGTAAAATACTAAAGTGTGAAGACTATGAAACAAATATTGCTCAGCAATTTGTATCTTTTATTTCTGTGAACTATTATACTGTTGAACACTGTATTTTCAAATATATAATTTTTCCTGGCATTTGTTTATAAACATACAATATGGAAAATAGCTGAAATGTGTATTCCGACTCTCTGTTTTCAATTTGAAGGCACACATAAAAAGTAGATTTTGTCAAAGCATGGATCAAATAATTCTGATATAATTGGATTAGTGTATTACTTAAAGGAAACAAAGTTTTAAATTAAATATGCATTCCAAAAACTGAATTGATCAAAGGATTATTTTGTCTTGATCTATATATCTCAAATATATATTTGTTATTTTGTCAGGAATCTAAACTAATCTCCATGATAACAAAAGGATTTTGGATAAGGCTGCTGATTAAACCAACAATTTCCATTACTGCAGTGCTTACTAAGAATAAACACTGCAGTTTGGTAAAAATGTAGTTTACCATTTACAGTTGTGATCAAATAATATTAAATTAAAAGTTGTCACTCTAACTTTTAAATTTAATCAAAATATCTTTAAAGTAGGATATTTGAACAAGCATTATTAGCATTTAATATGTGCCAATTCTTAAATAAATGTTTTCATTCTCTATGGAATACAGTAAATAAGATATTCACAAAAATTACTTTTTTATTTATTTTAACTTTTCCAAATGTTTGTTTTTTTCCTCCATAATATAGCACTCCAAAGAATTACAAATTTATCTCAAAATTATTGCTGGATCTTTAGATGTTTTAATGTCAAAGTCCAGCAAAAGCTTTGAAATAAGCACTTTTGTTTGATACAGTTCTGTAATAATTTCAGATATTTAACAACAGTCAAAAAATTTTAAACAGATAACCTCAATGCAGCAAACGATACCAATTTCCTATGAATTACCATTTAAGTATTATGTATTAGAGTCCATTTTTTGTACTTGGTACAATATGAATTTCTGATCAAATTGTTTACAAACCAATTCCCCACTTTATAGTCAATGTTTCTGATACTTTAGAAATACAAATGTCCAACATTTTAATTTGGCAACTTACCGTGTAAGCTCTGTATGATATTTAGGACAGTAACCATAGATGGAAATAGATTATGTTCCTTTATCAATTATTATGAGCTTTCTACACAATCTGAATATATTTTATATTTATAGATAAACATTCTCGATTCACTTTTGTGCAAACATTCTTTATCCTCCTCTGCTGTAGAATCGGATTTGGATTCACTTCTCATTTACTTACCATAATAATACAGAAAGTGGACTCAAACTGACTGTAGTACTCAACAAATGTCATGTAGACAAGTTGGAATTTCAGCATATCTTTGTGTTTAGAACTGCTATATTAACTTCATAAATTAAACTTGAAGCTAATGACTAAAAATGTCATCTGGCCTTACTGACTGCTGTAATGCTTGTGTACCTATTTATTTTAAAGAGCTTTATGAGTTGATGAATATTGAAAAAGTTTCCCTTCATAATTTTACTACCCTGTTTTCTTATCCAAGCTAAGGTCTCATATCACACATTATACTACTGCATTTTTCCACACAGCAAGAATAATGTTTCAATGGCTTTATGTTAATTCTTGATATTGAAAAGTAATAAATTTCCCTAACTAACAGTTAAGTTTGTCTTTCTGAAGCTCATCTTTTAATAAAAAAGTTTAAAGTTGGCCATTTAAGTGCCACTTATTCTTTTTATGATAGTTTTGCACCACATTCTTTATGCAGAAAAACTGTATGTGAAGCTCTGGTTAACATCAGCATTAAAAGTTAAGTTTTCATACAATACTTTCTTTCTCTGACTGAAGATCTCCATATCCAGCATGGCTATGTATGCCTTTTCTTAGGGAGGCATCACTAGCTCTTAGACCATTTCCGTTAAACAGCCCAACTAACCAGCTTCGGATGGATGCTCTTGCTTTCTTTCCATTATGATCATCAGCTACAACAACTAGCGCATCATTAGCTGGTACTTCCTCCAGGGAACGCCATCTTTTGCCACTGCTGTGATGCTGAGATTCTGGAAACATCTCACCTCCTCCTCGGATGATAGTTGCATTTAAATTAAAGTCTTCAGAAAGAAGAGGAGCTCGCACATCCTCAGCACTAACATCACCAGTCACCAGGTCTCCATTTGGATGATTGTTGTTCACAAGTCGAACAGATGTTGGTAGCTGAAGAACCTTATTACTACTGCAGCCAACACAGTTTTCAAGGGACCGTGAACTGCGCTTTGGGAGCTGAACTGTAAGGTGCGTTGTGACTATATGATCATCAGGTGGAAAAGGGTCTAGAGAACGAGATTCTCGCATAGTCCACTGTTTTTCTTGAGGTGATGTAACTGGGGCACTACTGTCATGTTGCTCCGATGCATCCAATGTTGCTCGAGAAGCAGCAGAGGTTGGTGTTTCTGTTGCTTGATGGTGCTGCTGATGCAATAAGCGGCATGCTCTGGTGGCAGGACTTGAGTTATGAAGTGTAGATGTACTATCTTGCACATCTATCCCAGTTCCATTACAACCACGTGGTATGCTTGACTGTCGACGGCTGCCACCACACAATGAAGCCTGCCTTGAGTCAGCATTAGGTTTAGGACTGCGTCTGGGACGGCAGAACAGTGGTGGAAGTTCAGCCAAATCAACCTGCAAGAAAACAGTAGTAGTCCAAATATTACTTCTTGTATACATACTTGCAAACTTCCTAGAATTGAAATTTTCTCCCATCCACTAAAGAATAATAATTTTGAAACAACATGAAGTATAAATAGTAATTCTACTTCATAAGAATCCTTTAATACCTGGTAGTATTCTTTCTTTCTATCATAAATGTGAAACTCTTCCTGGTATCACATATTAAAGCAAACAAACACAACTTCCTAGGCTATACACAAAATTTTAGTCCATATTTTATGCTTCATAAGATAACTAAATAAATAGACACAAAAATAGGAAACAGATATGTAAGATGAATATACAATATGTACCATATATTATTGAATGTTACGCCTATTTACTCTTTATTATTACTAGAGGTCACTAGTGATGCATTCAGATTATAAATCTGCACTTATACATTTTGTTGCAGGTTAGTGAAAATGGATTATTATCATGATGGATAGGCCTACAGATAAACTCTGGCATATCATTTATTCATTATATCAGCTTTTTAGACCAATTAGTGCAGAACATTCACTCAGTAACTTACAATATAATGCAACAAAATTTGATGCTTTGTCACGTTTGTGGTAAAAAATGTGTAACACTTTGAATCCTTCCACATAGATTAAAGATGCCCTCTTTACTTACAGATAAAAACAGCTTCATTACCATGCATTTTATGGGCAGACTGCAAAGTGTATGGCTTAGGTTTTCTGTTTCATAACCTTTGTCTGTCTGGTCCTTGCTTACATATAATATATTTACATGCCACACTTAACATAAATTTGGTTAATTACTATTATATATGAACCTAACAAAAAGTTATTTTTGTTTACAAAAGTTGTTTTGTTTGTCCACAAAAATAGAAGCTCAGGATGATACTGATTTTTAAATATCAATAGATCTAAAGGCGATAGATTGTTCAGTGAATTATGTTCTTATCAGCAGTCTTTCACATATTAGTACATGAAAATAATTTTATTCTTTTCCTATGAGTAAGGAATATGATACAATGAAGCACAAAATTAATATATCATAATTTTGTTTTTGCCATCATTTTCAAATGTCACAGCATTATGTTATGACAGTGACAAGAAACTCTATATTGCTTTTCCAATAGAGATTCTACACACTTTACTTGTACATGAACATAAATGCTTCTTTAAATTTGCTGTATTGTGTGACTTTCCTCTATGCATTTTTTTTTCCTCATATTTTACGCACTGTTCTGCGTAAACAGTTCCACACTTCACTCACATTGTATTTAGTATCACTGCTCAACAATGATAAAACATAATATTTACAGAAATTAACTATATGGTATACTTTTAAGCTATTCTTAAGAACATGTATTTGATTGCATGTACTCAAACTGACAGATAAGAAGAAAGAACAAATATTTCCATGCGATGTATAATCTCACATTTTAAGCTCCGATTTCTTGCTGCTGCACTCAAATATTTTGATCACTGAAGTAGCCAATGTAATGACAGAGTGAATCACCAAGCTAAGCTTTTGCAGAAATGTGATGCAGTACATAAGCTAAATCAGCTTTATTTACACGAGTACTTGTACTCCTCCTTCATTGTTTTTTCATATTTCCATTTCGACTCCTTTCTGGAATGTTGCATTCATTCAGTCAGGAAATGCAGTTGAGGTATAAAAGAACTCTTTAGGGGTACAAGTGAGGCAATAATGTGAAGTCTTGAATTTTTTTATTCCTAGCATAAAATATACAACATCTTTAAATAGTGCAGAAATTAAACATTTAAAAGTATCAAAAGTTTATCTCGAAGTATCACATTCATATTGAGTACTGACAGTATCACGAATATCCAGATCCCACCGAGCAGGATGGCTCAGGTGGTTTTGTCTGTGGCCTGCATTCAGGGCTTTATTGGGGGTTTTTCAGGGTGGCCAGGTGAACTGGATAGGTTAATTACATCCCCGAATTTTCTGTCTCTCCATTTCATCTTCATTATCATTTCACATCCTCTCTCATATGGCGGTCTCTTTCAGGGTTAGAAGTATCAGCAGGTGTCTTGGCGCTGCATGGCAGGATGATATGCTCGTAGTAAACACTTCCTCCTCCAGCCTGGCCTGGTGGTCCATTTCAGGACCATGGTGGGTGGGATCCTGGTTGTATTGACCTTCCGGGGAGTTTCCAACTGGTCAATTGTATGCACCCTGCCCTCTGCACTGTCGTGACTTCTTGGGTCGGCCATACTCTGTCTAGTCTCGTCTCATCCTTCCTCCAAGGGATGCCCCACTTGGGGGTATAGGTATAATAGAACAAGTCTGGTCACAGTGCCAAGTCCCCCGCATAGCATAATCCAATCCAGATCCCATCCCCAATGTTGTATGTGATCAATGACCCAATAGATATAGACACAGGATGAAACAGAAAATCCAAGCCAAGCCTTTTGTGGAGTGTAGGAATAGCATCACTAAGCCAAAGTTAACATGGACAAGCAAATGTCCCTCACTTGACATCTTGTTTAAGACTAGTTGATTGAGCAATAATTTTTTTTCAAATCATATTAAAAATTAGCATCTAACCCTGATATAAATGAAGTACACACAGAAATTACTAATAAAAAATTTAAAAGTAAACTAAGAAAAGCTTTACTAAATCAAATTAATAAATATACTCCTGCAAATAGACTATAAATGCTACAACTGACCAAGAACCCTAACTAAAACACCCTGTCTTATGACCTTACTTAATTATACCTTATTAAACAATCATCAAGAATCTTAAGTGTTATTCTTATTTCACCATCACTTATGAGATCTCAGTATAATAACAAGCATCACAAGGACCAACCACCAGACCCACATGAATAGGAGAATTTGGATTCTGTCAATGGCTTGTAATTCAAAACATATTTAAAATGTGCAACAACTGAAGGAGCTTGATCAGGATAAATTGTAAATTCCTATCATTAGATGATAAATATGGTTAAAGATTTTCAGGATCTTCTTGAGAAACAAGCCAGATAAAAAGACGATTAGAAATTGACATTTCGAGAGCGTACATCTCTCCCATCATCAGGATGTTTTAGAATGCTTTTTGTAAAATATCCTGATGATGGGAGAGATGTACACTCCCAAAACGTCGATTTCTAATCGTCTTTTCACCTGGTTTGTTTCCTGAGAAGATCTTGAAAATATTTGTCGCCAGGAAAGCTTCAGGTCTTATTTTATGGTTATTTTATGACTTTATGGTATGAAATTATAGCATTAATACCTTGTTTCACTGCTTATGCAATGAAGCAAATTAAGTCACTTACTTGCATTAAACATTAATGCAATCACATGGAAGACAGCCCACCTTGGTAGCGTAGATGGTAGCATGTCTGCCTCATATTCAAGAGGTCCCGAGTTTGAATCTCGGTCAGGGTGAGTTACCTGGATAAGGTTTCTTCCGGGGTTTTCCCTTGTTCAGAAAGACGAATGTCAGATAGCTCTAAGTTCTATGGACCCTGGGCTCATTTGGGCATAACTTCATCTATTCCATTCATCGTCGGATATGACTTAACATTGGAGGATGTAAATTAAAAAAAAATACATGGAAGACAATGCATTCAGTATAATGTGGCCATCTCATATGGCAGAAATTAGGAATACCAATTATGAAAGACTACAAACATAACTGAACGGAACATCTGGCCTAGTAATACTAGTTTGATATACTTATGATTCTAAATACTATTCACAGTTAATCTACATACCTCACGTTTTTGGATGGCCTTTTCTGTTGCACCTACAAGCCAAAATGTATTGACATCCCCCTTGCCTTTCATGTGGACTAGACCTCTCTCCTCCACAATGTAGCCACCAACTTTTTCTAGTGCTGCTCGACACTGTGGACTAATATGTATTTTAAGAGGTTCTCCATTAGATTCCATACGACTTGCTGTATTGACTGTATCTCCAAACAGACAGTAACGAGGCATTGTCAGACCAACCACTCCTGCAACTACAGGTCCTGAGTGGATACCTATCCTCAATTTGAGCACCTCTGTTGGACGGTGTGCAATGCGATGATTCTTTACAGCTTCCAATAGATCTAGTGACATTGATGCTATCTCACCTGCATGTCGATCTCCATTTCTAATTGGTAAACCTGAAACCTGAAAATAAATACTCAGTTCAGCAAGCATGAAAGATAACAATGTAAATTTATTAACAAATAACAATAAAAATGGTATTTTAAAAATAACTTGGGATCAGATTTGAACTTGGGTAAAATTATGCTAATCATTATTGCATTCAACCTTTTTGCTTTACCTGTTTATAAAAATAAGAATTAAAATGTTGACCATAAAATATTGTAAAGTTCATTTTGACTGTATATGTCAAATACAGATGGAAACATAATATTAGCATTATAGCTATTGTTGTTGCTGTGGTTGCTGCTGTCAATAGATACAGAGTATCTGACATTTAGAATATTTAACTATAATACAGCCATTTATAATGATAAAATACTATAATTTACAATGGCATATACACATCTATCATAGTCCTTTAATATTTTACACACAGTTCTCAAAAAGATAGTATTTTAAAACATTTTGAAATGTTGCATTTACACTATTCTGCACTCGTAATGGCAACTTATTGTACTATAGAGCACCAATTTTATAAGGGTCTTGTTTGATCTAAGTTCTAACAGATCTATTTTGGCATGTACTCTTATACATGTTTTTTTTTTTTTTTGTAATTTCTGTATTTAAATTTTGTACTTAAATTTTGTAGATATTTTTTTTTAAGTGTCCACAATCTTGTATGGAGATTTAAAGGATGAATAAATTGAATTGAATTGAATTTGCTTCTTTAATAAGCACTTTAAATTCCTTATCTTTGATAGGCATAACGTTTTAAATACATATAATGATATACAGAGCCAACTTGAAAAATTCAATGCCATAGCTGGGATTTGAACCACGGATCTCCTGGTTTCCGTCCAGTCGCTCTTACCCATTGAGCTACCACGGCCAACTTGCCGTCATGACACTAAATTCTCCATTTGACTCGTATATGTCCCTGGTAAACTACTAGGGGCTCTCGCATTCGAGATACACTGTTTGTGGTCACTTACTATCATAAGTACTTGAGTCCCAGGTTTCATCATTTAACTCTTATTATTTTAGTTAATTGATGGAAATTAGTCATTTCTTCATACTAGCTACATATAGGCTAAGGTTTTTGATAGAGTCAACATGAAAAATTCAATTGACTCTATCAAACACCTTAGCCTATATACGGCTAGTGTGAAGAAATGATTAATTTCCATCAATTAACTAAAACATATGATATCACTATTAATGACTTTTTTTCTTATAAATGTTTCTGTCATAAGTAATGGTTCAAAATCTATGGACCCATTTTGTATTTTTAATAATCTAGCAATATTGATTTAACTGATACCCCATCTCCCAATATTTCAGTTTTACATGTTAAATGTAAGTAATGCTATACTGGTTATAGAATTTGTGGTTTGCATATCCCATGTACCCTATATCAATAGGCACAGCCTGGAATTCATTTTTTCAGGCTGTTGATGTTTTTAAGCTCAACAATAGAAACAGAACTTTTTTAAAATATGAATTTTTGATAATTGAAGAGTAAGAAAAAGCAGAACACCTTGCAGATGAACACCAATGCAATCTCATTGAGTAGCAGGAGCAGCATGGGGCAGCATGGGGCATAGTGCCAGTGTGTCATATGACAGTGTGCAAAATTCAATGAAAAAAGCTCCTTTATTCTTGATGTGTGTTTGGAGGAATTTAGTAACAGTGACGTCAAAATTAATATAAAAATTATTTGTGGTTGGTTTATTGACACTCGTCACTTACTTTTTCATATATTTATGAGAGACTAGTTTCAAAGGCCCTGGCCTCCATTTTCAATCTCTTCCCAACTGGCATCTGTTGTTATCTGCTCTCTCTGGTGGTGGAACTATGAACTTTTTTGTCAAATTATCTACTGGCGGGATTTCAAAGTTCATTACGCGATCCTTATTTTTCCAGATGAATATGTTCTCCCATGTTGTCAATCTATTTTGGTTTATCACTCCTTTTAATAATTTTGGATTTGGATCAATGTCATGGTTTTCATTCCAAAAGTGAAATGCTACTGCTGACTTGTCTTCTTGTTTCAATCTGATGTTTCTAAAGTGTTCTTTGACTCTGGTTTTTAAATTTCTTTTTGTTTGACCTATGTAGCATTTTTCACAATTCTTACATTTTTTTAATAGCATTTAGGGTAAACAAATGCCTCTGCAGTGTAGGTGGTAGTGCGTCTGCCTCATGTTCAAGAAGTTCTGAGTTCGAATCTCGGTCAGGGTGATTTATATAGATAACGTTTTTTTCTGGGCTTTTTAACCTGAAAGATGAATATCAGGTAACTAAGCTCTACAGACCAGGGCTTATTTGATTATCATTTCACCCATCATCCGATAACCTAACCAGTTAAAGGATGTTAATTAAAAAAAAAAAAGAGGTTAGGGGATACCTCACACTCTCAGATCTATGAGAGATATATTGCAACTACCATATATAAGAGAAGGGATAATGGCTTGAAGCACTACTGCTTATATAATGCTCATTTTTTAACTCCTACCACACAAGGGATGTTTTGAAGATAATTGTCACTGAGGGGCATATTCAAAGTGATCAAACCTGAATGCTTCATTTGTTGCCAGTTTCGTAAGGAATTATCTCCAGAAAGTCACTAAATTTATGAATGATTTGTATTTTCAAACATTATGTTAACGTTTTAAGATTTTCCATCCAAAAACAACTGCTGCCCTGCACAGTGACATGACTCAACACCCCCTTGGGCCAGTCCTGCATGCACAGATCGACTATCTTTGGCATCCTATAGTAAGCTGTAACTTGCAACTTGCAAACTTCTAACAGTATTAACATTTTGTAACAAATTCTACCACAGATATTGCTGAAGCTTTTGTAATATGATCAAATAATTTTTTACAGATTAAAAGTTCCTTTTAAGAAAGCTTTAATTTACTTACCACCATGTACGCATCACCAATGGTTTCCACTTTGTACACATCATAGCCTTTTATGATCCGATCAAACAATGTGTAAAGATCATTCAGGAAGTTCACCACCTAATTAGACAAAAAGTAATTTAATCAAGATCTTCAGCAGTTTCTCATACAACTTTATTGGAAAACGTCATCTTAGTTTGCACAGTTGATATACCTGCAATGGTGTGCTTTCTGCTGACATGGCAGTGAAGCCTACTATGTCGCTGAAATAAATTGTGACTGAATCAAACGACTCTGGCTCCACTCCTATTCCTTTGGTTAACCTTTGGGCCACGGGCCTGTGGGAAAGTTAACAGAAAGTATTAAATATAACTGTAACATTTTTACTTAGAAAAGCACAAACCAGTTATTTTAAAAATAGTATTAATGAGTTTTCTTTTGCTATAGTTGTAAAGGAGTATATAATCATACAAGATTGCACAATTATATATTAGCAATTCTTAGATTACTTAAATTTGTTATAGTTCCTCTACTTATTTTAGTTTTCTAGATACTTTCATGCCTATAGTTTCTAAACTGCATGAAATGTTGCACAGGAGTAAATAATAATTGATATGCATAAGTCTTATACACTATTCTGGTGCCAAATAATGTATGGGAAAGATAAATTGCGGCAAGAGCTAGTGGATTGCTTGGCAGTTTGAGACAAATTACAATCAGAGTAACAGAGTATCTATTCTGTTTAATAATTCTTATCAAACTAAAGTGTGAGAATTTGCTAATTGTTTAACTTATCTCCTTGTCATTAAATAAATTACTTACGCTGGTAGCATCCTATGTAAGAGATCCTCTGTTTTCTGCTTTTCTTCGATGAGCAGTCGAGTTCTCTCACTGACTAGATCCTCAAGATTGTTGGCATACTTCTCCATCATGTCCATCATCTGGTCCATTATGTTACGATGCCTGTAACATTACACTTCCATTATTATCACACAGTACTTACACATGCAATTACAGGAAACAATATTTACACAATAGAAGTGAAATAAGTCTGCAACTTCCAATGCATGTTCCTCAGTTTGTATCATTGTATTTGATATTTCATTTTATTTTCCTCCTTTAGAAACAATGTACAATGTTTCTGGACATGTCAGCATATGAAATACATATTTACAAGTTTGTACAGTGTCAATTGTTCAAGACTTTGGGCAAGTTATCAAGTTACAATTAATTTAAAATACAGATTTAAATATAGACAGTTTATAACACTGAGCAGTTACTTGAAGGTTGCATTTGTTTATTTTAAAGTATTTGGGAACTAAACTTTTATATCTTTAATTAGTTTGTTGCAAATTTAATAATAATACTAATAATACTAATACTAATAATGATGATGATGACGATGATAATGATGATGATGATGATGATGATGATGATGATGATGATGATGATGATGATGATGATGATGATGATGATGATGATGATGATGATGATGATGATGATGAATTGATTTTTACAATTTCTGACATAGTCATTTCAACATTAGAAAACTAATTCTACATAGTCTATTTACAACTTTAGAAACTAATTCTACACTTGATCTCTTAACATGAGCTTAACAATATTCTTGTTATAATTTGTTTAAGTTGTATAAGCATTTGTTTATGAGGAAAGTCTTTAACTTCCATTTAAACTGATGTCTTGAAATGCTAGCTATTGATTTAATGTCAGATGACAATTTATTGTAGAGCTTAATTCCTAGTATATGTACATCCTTTTGAGATACAGTTTTAATTACCCTGTCTCCATAGTAATTCATTTTGATTCTGGTGTTATGTTCATGCCCTGCCTGTTTTTAATTGGATTACACTTATTCACAATAAACATTATATTAATACACCATGTACTAAGTAGGCTCTTGGTAACTTATGACTATCTAAATGTGAGTTAACAAGATTCCTTGTATGGCAGTTATGATAATCTGAGTTCTTATGGAGGTAAATTTTATATTTGTGTATGAAATTTAGGGATTTGAGGATATATACATAATGAGTAGGCAGAATTTGAAGTTCGTCGAATACATACTTATTTGCTCTTCTTATGGATACCCTCAAAATTACTTTTAATATACCTTTTTGAATCTTGAAAATTGATACTGTTTTATAAGGATGCTACATAGCTAAAACATACTTCTTTAGCACTTGAATGGAGCACATGTTCAGCAGTCCACAAATGAATAATGGTTTCCTACAAGTGTATGCAATCAATCCAGATTACCAAGAATTGTGTTATAACTTTTTTAACTAAAGGGGTTTGATTTATATACAGTTTCAGATTAATTTTTACTGACTGAGAATAAAAATTCAGATATATTGTTTTTCGTATGTTTAATAAGAACTTGTTCTCTGTTAGCCAACATTGTAAACTATTTTTTGATTCATTTACTTTTCTTTCAAGAATATAGGATCATCACAGCTGATACCTAACAATATTTGTGTCATTAGCAAACATAATTGTATGTGAATCTGGGATTTTGAACAGGAGATTGTTAATGAAAATAAGGAACGTTAATGCTCCAAGAATTGATCCTTGGAACAGTTAAAATTAAATGAAAGTATTCTAATATTTGAACTAAATTTTAGAGAGTGCTGTTAGTTGCTTCTATCACAGAAGGGTTAACCTATCACATCTAGACCTAAGACTGAGAGTGAGAGAGAGTAATATGAATAAACCAGACTCTGTTATAAATCAATAATTTACTTAAAGGAAAAATACTCAAAACTATTCAATTTCTGAATATCTAAACACGCTACTTGTTTATGCTAAGTGATAAGTTCTAGTAGGTCAAACAATTCAGAGAGATTAGCATAACAGGAATGACTTAATAACAGGACATATTTACTCAGGAAATATCCTGAATGGTCACTTACATGCCTTCCCTCATCTTTTTAAGACGTGTTCGGATATCTGAAAAGTCTGGACGTGCCTCAGGAGATTCAGCCCAACAGTCTTGCATACAGGATATTATATACTCTGGACACTCAAAATCAGCATCCTGTAGGAGCTCTACATCTGGCCGGAAAGGTTCTTGCCCTGGTTCCGGCACCCGTCTCACTTCATTCACAATATCTGGAAAATTTTGTATTGTACAATCTATTGAAGTTCTCGAAATAAATTGAGAATGCATAGTGTCCATAAAAATACTATCATACTTTAAGCTGGTACTACATCACTTTTAAATAATTGTATTTAAATGAAATTGGCACTTTCAAAAGAAACGAAATCAAATTTATATTTCTGTGCATGTCAATAATGAACAACGGACGAGATCACAAGAATTGCAGGATCAAACCTAGAAACTAAACTAAATGCAGTCATGTTTGTGAGTGTCAATATGGGTTCATGTTCATGTGAATGTTTGCTTACAGAAATTCTAAGGAGTTATGACAAATCCATAAGAACATAGTTGGTGAATTTTGGAATATCATAGCACACAGACTATGGTGCAGGTTCAGAGTGCTTTTAGGCAAAGGTGTCAACATCAAGCTCCTACACACATGTCAATTTTGAAGTAGTACTATGATTTTGTGGAGTGTGGCTGCATATGTCATTAAAAGGAAGACCATTCAGTTGAAAGAAATCTTTATTTCATTAGATTGAATTTAAGCTTATTAAAGTTAATTAATGTGATCTTTTAGGTAAAAAATGTTAGTCGGAGATCATCTGTTAATGTTGGAATTATGGAAGAAGTGTACAAGGTAATCTTAATAAGTCTGTTTGCAGAGATGTCAGCTATTGAACATTTACTCGTACTATTGGAGGATAATGCAAATCTGTCAGGAAAACTAATTTCAGTGATAAGTCAACATTTCACTTTATAGAAATGTGTACAGACATAATGTTAGGATTTAAGGAAGCCAGAATCCACATGCCACTTTGGAAGTTGAAAAAGACTCCTATAAAGTGAATGTCTTTTATGGCATATCAAAATGTCAAGCCTATGGACCCTGAGAGCCTACTGTCAACAGTCAAACTTAACTTGATATGCTCACTGAATTGTAATTTTCACAGTTGGAAGAAGAAGGCAATAAATTTGTTTCCTAACAAGATGGGGCATGTTTTCATTGGTATTTACATATCTGGAAACATCTGAATAAGCAGCTTCCAGGATGATGTCTTCTACATGTGTCCGCTGAGGTTCCCTGGCTTGATGATCGGTTACTTCTTTTTATGGGCTACCAAAAGATTGTGCCTATGTATCCCTGAGACAGGTATGTATATAAGTTAGAAACTTTTAGAAATTATGGTTTATTATTTTATGTTTTGTTTACATATTTTAAGTTCATTATTCAGTAAGTACTGTTGTGAAAAAGTGAGGATTACATACAAGTGTAACTAAAAGGTTGTTGAACAAGAAGAAAAAGTTTGTTAGAAAAAAAGCAACTTAGCAAAATAAGGTCACTAAAAAAAGAAGTTTTTTTGAAGAATAGGTTTCTAGGATTCTATTGTATAATTTTATAACCAAGGATAAATTATTTATATGTAAGATTGGAGTAATTATTTCACCATGACATGACCTGATGTAAAAATAAGACTCAGCTCACCAGATGAGAGTTTGAAATGGATAAGTCTCACTAAAGATCAATTGTAAAGCAGTTGGTGCAAATTAACAACTGTCTTTTTAAAATATTTGCATCACCCCTATGCCTAAAAACTAGAAGAAGTGTGACTTCGTTCACTGCTACCACCCAGTCCATTTCATCAGATATGTTGAAGCATGTGTGGTGTGAATGAGAATATTGTCTTGATTTCTACAGCCTTACTTGTGGAGACCACAAGGTATAGTAAAAAATAGTGAAACATTTTTAAAAAATAAAGAAATTTTAAACACTTATAAAAAACTAAAAATATATTTAAAAATATGTTTTACTTTGAAATGATATCAAATTTATTTTAATATGATTATCCAAAGCAATATAATACTGGTTTAAAGTATGTCAGTATATATTGCACACAAAATTTTTAGCACGATTTTGGAGGAAATATTTTATTACTGGAATTTGTAGGGGAAGTGCCATGACTTATTCTTTACGGTAATCCATAACTCTATAGAAATCCATACATTTTGAATGTCAGATTGATAAATTGTACCTGTTGATGACATGACTGTCAAATGTTTCGCAAGGTTGTGGTGTATGTATGAAATACCAATATTCTGTCAAAGTGATTCTCAAATACTGTTTAATCCATGTTAATTGTATGTATTCATCTACTTAAAATTTTTTCATGCCTACAGAATGCAACCACCTTTGCAAGTAAATCAGTCATTTATTTCTTGGAATGCTAAGGAAATAGTACTGGGCATTGAAAAAGACCAGGTGCTATTTGCCAAAAATTTGTATATCTTTAACATTCTCCTCAATTCAAATATATTTCTTACACTACAGCTTTTAAAATTTGGCAAAGTGTTAAAGTTCTTTTATAAAGATGAGTTATATTAGAAATACTAAACATCACTAACTGTAAAAAGTAGCTGAACATTTTTCAAAGACTAAGGCTTGTTCCCATCTTCAGCATATGTTCAACTGATTCTTGGTGCTGTTGACGGTCTTGATAGTAAATTATAGTGTTAAAATTTATATTTAGTCACTTAGATAATTTGTAATAAAAGGTGTTGATGTTAAAAATGCATTATATTTTATTTATGGGTTTATAGGTGGGTCTGACTCAAAATTATATTACTTAAATTATTAATTTGTAATTAATTATGTTAAAACTAAACTAATGCTTCATAAAAATATTTGAGAATGTTTTATTTTGCAATTCCCATACAACAGCTCATTAGTAAAAAAAAAAAAAAAAAAAAAAAAAAAAAAAAAAAAAAAAAAAAAATTGTAATACATATAGTGAGATTATTTTTGTTATGTAAGCAAGCATGTATATATTGCTTGATTTTAAATAAGTGCTAGGTTAATTTTTATTGTGATTATAATAAAGTAAATAGAAGGAGCACTTTTTATATGAAAAATATAACAATGGGAAAATTAACATGAGTAGAGAATGTTATGTGTTACACATGATATTTTTTTATTTATTGTTATAAAAGGTTAAAAACGTAACTGCAATAACATTCTGTCAGTTTAACAGTTTGAACCTTGTTTTACTATATTTTAAATAACTTCTCATTAAAAAAATACACAATTAATTTTATAAAACATGCATAAATGATATATAGGTATACCTATAGGTTCATAGCTTGTTTGTCCAAAAGGACCCTTTCTCCCAATTATTTCATAGAGTATAATAGCAAAGGCATATACATCAGCTTTCTGAGAGCCAAACGGTATTCCTGTGGGATTTCGTAAAAGCTCCGGTGCTTTCCATAGAAAATCTGCAAAGAGAAAAGAACACCAAAATTTAAATAGAGCTTTCATTAGAAGGCTCATCATATTTCATTAAATATAAATTCATATCAAAGGATGGGGAGCAAATGCCATATCTGGTTTAAACCAGAGATAGGTCTCAAGTGCACTGAAAAAGTTTTAGGACATTTTGTTTTTCTTTCATAGATTTGCTTTGAAATGCAGTGACTTTAACAACAGCATGCTTTCTTTCTTTTTTTTTTTTATTTGTTTGTTCCATTGCCTTTAACTGCAATGGTCATATAGGCGGCCGTTCTCCTTTGGAGACATATCAATGGTATTGACTCGTATTCATTGTTTTTTTTTTTTTATCATTAGATCATGCACACATTCACACATTCATACTTCCAGACTCTGGGGAAGATGAGGAATTATCTTGGCCAGAGAAAAATCCCCACCTTCACTGCCGAACCCGGGACCCCTACCACGGCAGGCAGGTGCTCTACTTTCTGAGCTACAGGGCCAGCCATGCTTTCTTTTGTTGGTGGGTGGAAAGAAATAATTTACAGTTAAAGCAAAGGCTGCTGCCAGTTGAAAGCACACTGTTTTCTAATGCCACTGCAAACTTGTTTTGCATTACAGAAATAACAAGTTTGCTAGTTGCATTTAATTATTAAGACAGTTTTTTCATCTATTTTAGGTACGTATTTAATGAAAGCAACTAAAATTGAAACACTTGTGATTAATTTTAATTAATTCATGAAATTAATCATTTCTTCACACTAGCCGTACATAGGCTAAGGTTTTTGATAGATAGTCAACATGAAAAAGTCAATGTCACGGCCGGAATTTGATCAACTGGATGGAAACCAGGAGATCTGTGGTTCAAATCTCGGCGGTGGCATTGAATTTTTCATGTTGACTCTATCTACTCATGATTAAGTTTGAATGTGGATTATAAGAAAATAAATGCTGTAATTTGAACTGTTACTATTGTGTATTCAAAATAAAAATCAAATAGGTGCAATGTTTCATAGGTATCAGATACAAAAAGTTAAGGTAGCTATTAGTGCTTTCAGTAAGGATAATAAAGTAAAATGGTTATTTTTAACATTGGTTCACCAAAAACAAAAAAAAAGGAAGACAAAGTTAAATTACATGTAATATAAGCATTTATAATTAATAGATACTTTCCTGGTTCCCAGGAATGGGAAAGAAGACAGTGAAATATTAGCTTTCTCATTATCATTTCTGAGGATGGCATATTAGATATATACTGTGCATATTCAACTCTTCACTATACAAATTATTCAAAGCAGTCATAATATGAAACAACTATTAGAGTTCTCTCTAATCAGAAGCTGGGAAAATTAAACCAGAAGGAATTCCAACTAATGTCCTCACTTCTCCAATCATTGAGCATTGGCTCTTAGTGAGATATTAGTTTGCTTCTATGCAACTCTAAACTGAAAATTCCCCCTCCCCCCAAAAAATCCTTTAAAGTACATCAAAAATTAATACAGAACAATAAAGAAAACAATTGACCTAATGTATGATATTAATACAGAAAAATTATGCTTGGCATGACTGACATATTAATCTGTGGTATAACTAAAGGAATTGGAAATAGTAATGGACTTACATTACCAAGCATAATTTTTCTGTATTAATATCATATATTAGGTCAATTGTTTTCTTTATTGTTGTGTATTAATGAGACCCTATCAAATTTGCTGTTGACAAACCTGGACTATGTTGGCTGAATCGGAAGGAAGCAGGTAAAAACGTGTATAGGACAGTTACAAATAAATAATAATCCAAGACGCAAAACAACTTTCCACTTTGCTATCAATGTGATCATCAATATGAACTTCATTCTTATTCCTAGCATACTGTGAAAATATGTATACCATTTTGCTTCCTGTACTCATTTCTGTTCAGGCATATTGTATTTATTTCATCCTTTGTGAACCACTTGTTACTAAACCATTTGAGCAAATGCAACAAAGTAAGGTAAACAATTTGATTTGAAAATTTATTAAATGTTGCAAATTTGAACATTTACTAAACTATTTCAGTGTTATTTAAATATTAAATAATTCTATTATGTGTTTCAAAAGGAATGATGTTTGTCCTTGAGCGCCACTAGGTGAGCAACCATTTGGAGTGCTGCGGTGTTGTCGTATTGCATTGCCCTATGTGGTGTGTGACGAGCGCCAAACTAATCAATCTCTATTAAATACTATTCATGCTAAGACAAAAATTCAGATTTTGCTAAAACTGATCCATGTGGAAGGTAGAGAGTAATGTACCTAACATGACTGTAAAAACCCCATATTTTTGGCTCAAATAGTTTTCCTAATACAAATAAATAAAGTACTATTATATTATAACAATGCATCACGACGTAAGCACTATAATGAATAGCATTAATGGTTGGTATGTATACGTGTACGTATTTGTAATTACTCAGAACTGAAATGTAAATATTTGACATGAAGTGATAAAAGAATTTCTTTGAATAAGCCAAGGTGGTTGTTAAATTTGAGCGAGAGGAAACACTACAATATCTGTTGGCTGGTAGAACGTGCCTGGTCACTTTATATCTTGGTTTATGAATGGCTCGTAATCTCTGTTTACTCTAGAGGGCTCAAAGCATTATTCAATTGTTTTTCCATTTAATAGCCATGTAAAAGTGTATCAGCTCAGTTTACGTAATGTAAACAAATAAATATCAATATATTTACCGATGCATTGTGAGGTAAAAGCACTCTAATTATTGGTTGGTTTGTATGTGTGTACATATAATTACTCAGAACTGAAATTTAAACTATTGACATGACGTACTAAAAGAATTACTTTAAATAAGCCAAGGTGTTAAGTTTGAAAAACAGCAAACCTGTGGAGCAAACACTTCATTTCCTGTTAGCTTGTGGAATTCTGTAGACTTATGTTTATGAATGAATGCTGGATAAGTAGTATTTATTTTCTCGGTAGAGCTCAAATCAATATCATTCAGTTCTTCTTTAGAGTTATTGCAAAGAGTATTTCCGTTTAAAAACATGGCAAAAGTGTATCACCTGGATCAACTTGCAATTGAAATGGCACACAAGGTAATATGCATTTCTGCCTTACCACTGCCAATTTAATCCAATTGAGTTGGTGTGGGCTCAAATAAAACAGAAATAAAACTTTTAAACTGACGTATGTTGAATGACTTGTTCATGAAAAAACTGATAAGATAACACAACAGGACTGGGAAAAGTGCGTGAGCCATGTAGAAAACCTACAAGACGATTTTAAAAAAGAAATAGCACCTGACAAGATTTGGAACCTATAATAATAAATTTGCAAGACTCAGATGATGAAGACAGTGATAATGAGTTACATCTCTTGACGTGACATGACAGCAATATGGATGAGCTATTGGCAGTTCCATTGTATTAAATAAAAAGGTAATTCATAAACTATAATTATAGCATTTAAAAATATACACAATTTGCTAAATGCTTTTTTCTAATTTTGACTTTGGCAACTGCAACATTATAAAAGTTTGGAAAATTTAATTTGGTTACCCTTACGTGCAGCTCCAAGTAGATCTGCATGTTGTATGAGTGTGTGCGAGAGAGAGAGGAATATAAAAAGAGTGGAGGTAAGAAACTGACAATGCTGAATGCGCTAGCACATCAGATTAGCTGGACTTCAGGACACTTCCCATTTGAAACACAAAATAAGCATTTAGATTATATAAACTGCAACAGAAATAATGAATGAGCAAACTAATGGGATCACTTAATTTTTGAGTTCATCAAGGTTAAAAGAAATTGATTGGGTTCAGTTTGTAATTTACCTCTTCAACCAATATACACTGTGGAAAGGAGCTTGGTATAATGAATAGTTATGGAAGCTGACATATAGGAGGAAAAGAATAAAATTAAAAAACTGAAGCTATTGACAGTGAATCAAATATAATTCACAAATTATAATAAATAATAGTGACTAAAACTTCTCTTATGTTTGATAATTATCAATTATAATTGTAAATAAATACAGGACTAGTTCTAGTTCTGCAAAATTCATTTCTATTCTTAGCTTGTTGACAGTTTATTGTGCTATCAAAGTTCGGGAAGTCTTACTCAATAAAATGTATTATAATTTATGAGAAGGAAGAGCTTTATACACTCTCTTGTACATTATAGCTTTAATAATCCACAGCCTCCTTTAATGACAGACAAGTAAAGTCCTGTGGATTTCAGCAACTCTGAAAGATTAATGTATTGAAGTCTGTGACTACTTACTGCGATAGTATTGGTGTTCGCCTATGCTGTCACTTTCTGCACTGTGCCTCAATTCATGCAATCCAAAGTCTGTTACCTGTAGCACCCATCTGCTTGTTACCACACAGTTAGATGATTTTAAGTTGCCGTGGAAAACCAGAACTGAATTATGAATATAAATCATTCCCTATGCAAAACAAAACAAATAATACAAATCTATGCATTGGTTACTT
Source organism: Mantis religiosa (assembly GCA_030765055.1). Lineage (NCBI taxonomy): Eukaryota > Metazoa > Arthropoda > Insecta > Mantodea > Mantidae > Mantis > Mantis religiosa. The sequence continues at coordinate 210,760,475 of CM060947.1, read as the reverse complement.
TTTCATTTAACATATACTCTGTATTGTAAGAAAAAACAATGAAATGATTGCTTTGATATTACCTACTACAAAGAATGTTTGTAATATTTATAATAAGTAGCAGGTTTTTAAGGAAATCTTTTCAGTTGATGTAATTCAGCATTAAAATTGCTTGTGCTTAGCTTCCACCCATTTAAGACAATGTCTTTTTCAAATAAAACTTATTTAAAATAACTTTGATTGCAGTTTTTCTTTCAATTAGTAGATAATTAGCATTGATAATTAAGAATGACCAAAAATATTTTGTAAGAAGTATTACACAATATACAGTTCAGTTTCTTCTCCCTGTATCCAAGTTATTATGAAGGTAAATAAAATATGAACTAGACATTTTATTTTTTAATCACTCAGGCAATACTCTCTTTATACTTTTATACTTTATATTTATACTTTTATACTCTCTTTATACTTTATACACGCGCTACTCTCTTTATACTTTTTTATGTATCTTGTTTTTTCTTTTGTGTGTATGTGTTTTAAATTTGCACTGAATCTTGTATCTCTGTACTTGTAACTCGTCTATGTATCTTGAAATATTTTTCTTTGTGTTTTGAATTGGTGTGTCTTATAACATGCATATCATTTTCTATCGATGAAATAAATACAATACAATCAAGTAATAAAACAATTTTACATAATTTATAATAACATACAAATGTTATAACACATTTATCTTCTGATTTTAAAATGCATTTTCCAAGCAAACTGGGAGTTTTCAGCATCCTCCTTGAAGAAAGAAGAGATGTGTTTGTTGCTAGTTGTTAAGAAACTCTTCATCATTGAACTATTATTAAAAAATGTATATTTAAGTAACCTAAATATGTGGTAGTCACAGAAGGCAATTCTGTACAGTAAGAAGTGCTGTCCAGTGAAGCTCCTCCAGCTTTTGACATTAAAGCTTCTGAAGAATCGTGACAGACCATGCAGAAAACTATAAAACAACATGAGTTCATTCTTCCTGTGAACCAGCTGGACCAATAACAGACTCCTATGCAGTGGTGTGATACAAGCCCCACCCACATGAGGAAGTCTCTCTCCCCCCCCCCTCTCTCTCTCTCTCTCTCTCTATATATATATATATATATATATATATATATATATATATATATATATATATATATATATGGGGACATAATCACCGAGGTCTACTTCCCATAAGCCCCAGCCCCGTAGGACCGGGAACCCGGGCCTCATCTGTTATTTCCATTAGGACAGCACCTATTTTATAAGCTGCCCCCCCGTCTGCACACGGCAAACGGGACGGATGTGGATACGCCACATACGCACCAGTCCTTAATGAACCAGCTACCAAATAACCTTGGTAGGGCCGCCAGTGTCTAGCTCACCAGCTACTAGCTCTGCAGGCTAGTCCCCGGGACTTATGAGGCAACCCTCTACCCCCTCCGGGCGGCCCTTGGCGGCCTGGCCAGAGGTACCCAATTGCCCGTGGGTGACGGGAACCATCTGCCCCCTCGAGACCAACCCAATCCGAACAGCTCCCATGCGGGAGGGGCTCGTTATGTTCGGCCCGAGGTTCCTCTAGTAACGTCAGAGGTACCACGAGTGCTAGGGGTCCGTAGCGCCCGCACTTTGGCAGCTAAAAGGGACGGATCCCTTCCCCTACGGGGATATATATATGGGGACAATTAGCCAGCATTTTTCATTCAGTTCCTGAAGAAGGCCACAGAGCTTAGAACAGTCGAAAGCTCAAATTTAGTTAATTTGATATGGCTGATCACCCGTGAAGCTTTAATTAATAATAGTTGCTGTGAAAGCTTTAAGTCTTACATTATGAACCTCTATTGGGAGGAACTTTAAATTAAACTGTGTCATTTTGAATGACTACAGAAACAGAAAGGTAGTGCATTATGCACACTAGCTTTCTTGAAATGCTGCCACAACCAATCTAGCTTCAATGCTTTGTAGAGATACATCATCACATTAACACAAATGAAGCACGAATCTTGTGATGTGCCAGTGTTGCACTTGTGAAGGAGAGGATGCACCACACTTATCGTCTGCTGAACTGTATTTCGAAGGATCTTTTAACCCTGTATCTGGTAATCTACGTGACACTTCGGGACTTGGACTGTAAATGGATTGACTCTTTGGTCAATGTGCAATGCGGACAACATCAGGTAAGAATCACTTTCTGTCATATCAACAAGTTTAACAAACTTCATTGCACAGAACAACAACAGGCCACACCATTGGATTCTTCCAAAGCTGGTGGTTAATCTCATGGACTGAACATTAGACCAGTCTACTATTTCTGGTTGTCATGAGATCTTAATTCTGCCCCAGTGCCAAGAATCATTCCAATCATAAACATTAACAGGCAATGAGCAGTCTTCTGGCAGACTTAGCCCAAGAAGTACACAATGAAGTTAATCTCATTTTAGCAAAGGCCAGGAAACCCAGATCCAATCTGTCATCTAATGAATTCCGAGCTTTGAGAACATTGAAGCAGGATTCCACTTTAACTGTGTTACCCGCTGATGAGGGGAATGCCTCCATTGTGATGGGGACTGAGGACTATGACAAGAAAATGAAAGTTTTGTTGGAAGATTCTACCTTTGGCTAGCCAAAGATCCGACAGGCAAGATTACTAGAAAAACTGTGAATCTCATTAAGACCTCGAGTCTAACTCCTGAAACTCAGAAGTACATTGTCCCACAGATGGCGGTTCCTCCTAGATTGTATGGATTGTCTAAAATTCATAAACATGGGGTATTGTGAACACTGGCTCGCCTACTTTTCTTCCTGCTAAATTTTTTACTACTCTATTACAGCCTTTGGTGGGTACCTGTGAGCATCATGTCAAGAAGTCTAGCCATTTTATCCAGGTGATTTTGGCCTTGAGAATGGACCCAGAGGATATTCTGCTAAGTTTTGATATAGAATCTTTGTTCACGAGAGTGTCTCTAGAAGATTTATTAAGGTTGTTATCTGAGCATTTTCCTGAAGATATCACTCAGCACTTTAAACACAATCTTACGTCTACATATTTTACCTAAAGTCAATTTTTTTAACAGTCTGATGGGCTGGCCATGGGCTCACTGCTTTCAACTGCCACAGCAAATTTCTTTATGGAAAATTTTGAACACATGGCTCTGGACATGGTTACAGACAAACCTTAGGCATTTTTTAGATATATTGATGACATTTTGTTATCTGGCCCCATGGAACAAAAAAGTTGGAGGTTTCTTAGACCACCTTAACAGTATTCACTCATACATTGGATTCACAAATGAAGTTGAGAACAATGGTTTCCTTCCCTTTTTGGATGCATTGGTATACTGTAGACCAGATGGCTGGCACTTTGGGTCGTAAAGTATACAGCAAGCCAATACACACCAACTGCTATTTGAATGAGTCCGGTCATCACCATCCAATGCAGAAGAGGACGGTTATACCCAAGTTATTTCATGGGGCTTTTAACATAGCAGACAAGGATGGTATTCATCACGAAATTCAACTTCTTACAGCTACTTTGCTGTAGAATGGCTATAGAAATTGTAACATCAAGAAGGTTTACAGAAGGGTGTTGGACAATAGAACTAATTTGTCATGCCACTGTCATTCCAAGAACAGAGACGAATGTTTAAGCAATGCATTTATACCTTTTTATGGTCCTATTTCCAACAAGATTACCTGCATTCTTTTTATCTTTAATATTAAAACCTACTTTACCGCACCTAAAAAATCCGCACCTTAGGCTGATGAAAGATCCGTAGAATCTTAAGGTCCCAGGGGTATATAAGATTCTTTGTGAATGTGAAAGGGTGTATACTGGATAAACAGGACACACGGTTAAGGAGAGGTGTAAAGAACATCAACATCACATCAGACTCCGTCAATCAGAGAATTCAGCTGTAGCTCAACATTGTATAGAGTACGTTCACAAAATTAATTTTAATGATGCTTCAGTTCTGGAACATTTGGGCAGGCATTTTAATAGACTTATTAAAGAAGCCATCGAGATTAAACTCCCTTGGAGTACAGCTTGGGCTCCAGCAGTGAAATATATTTGCAATAGAAATCCCGATCAGATGAAGGATTGTGTAGGAAACTCAAGCTTGCAGAACCTCAATCCAGATGACAGACTGTGCAAAAAACTATTATACAAGTTCATTCTTCATGTGAACCGGCCGGACCAATAACAGACCGCTATGCAGTGGGGTAACACAAGCCCCACCTACATGAGGAAGTCTCATTATATATATGGGGACAATTGGCCAGCATTTTTCATTCTGTTCCTGAAGAAGGCCATGGAACTTAGAATGGACAAAAGCTCAAATTTAGTTACTTCGACACGGCTGATCACCCATGAAGATTTAGTTAGTTTTAAGGTAAATATTTTAGTGAATGTTGTATGTGAATGTATGTGTGAATACATCCAAATTTTTTAGGTAATCATTTCAGTGAGTCTTCCCAGTTACAAAAGCTAAAGGAAGAAACCATATGTTTTGAGCACACAGAAGTTCTTGTATTTAACAGTAGTGCCAATATATATAAGTAGTATCATTTTGTTCTTGTCTCACCCTTTATCCCTTTATTTTTGTCTGTGTAACAATTTGAAAACAGATGCTATCCTAGAGTACAATGAAGATTTTAAAGCTAATGAAAACGTACACAGATTGACAACATGCAAAATGCGAGTTGAATATTTGACTTACCTTAATGAGATCGTGGACCAAAGATGCAGTAAACATCATATCAAGCCTTATATCTTCATTCTCTACAATATCCTGAAATCCAACACTAAAATTAGCTTTTGGTGAATCAGTGTTAATTTCTAGCAATGCTAAGCTGTTTTATTTATAGCTATTACATAGGATCTCTCTTGAATATTATTTTTTTTTTCAATTATGCACATCTTTCCGGTTTTACATATTACTAATTTTAAAATTAAAATTTTCTCACTGAATTAGGTCATAATTTACATTATAAAATTTTACCTAAAAAGCTATGCAGCTTCAGCTAAAAGGATTGCATTAAAGTACAGTCATGAATGCCAAAAGGCAAACATTTTATTTATTCATGCAAATTATAAAATAATATGGTCAAGTGCAAACTATGCAGCAGAAACAGCAACATGGGAAATTACACATATCATCTGAAAAAGCATTTTGAACTGTGAAATTCTACCTGATGACAACCAACTAAAAAGATGTATCTAACCACTGCTAGGGAAAATTATATTCAGCTATTGCAAAAATTTGATGACAAAAGCAAGCTTTTATGAAACATGTTTTGATTCTAACTTTAAAAGGTTTACTTACACACAGTTTGTATGTGTTAGAACAATCACCGATCACTGATTGTTCTTATAAATGGAAAACTGTAATGTTCTTAATGACTTAAGTAAGTGATATATAAATGTTACAAATTGACTCCAATATTAATTTCATTATTACAAAATGAAACTTTATTTAAATTATCAAGAAGTACATAGAAGATAATCCACTTTTGTAAGAATACCTTATCATAAGTTATCATAAGTTCTGTCATCAACATTTCCCCTCATCCTTTTTGACTGAAGCAACTGCGCAGCAGTTTGATCTTCTGTCATCTGACAATTTTTAATTTATTAAAATCACTTGAAATTTCACTCAGATTTGTTTAATGGATCATTAAAATATTCACCTATCTTTATAGTGTTGATGACAAAGAAAGATCTGGCCCGTTGCACTTGATTCAAATCCCAGATGCAATCAAGAAAGTTCGGGAACATGTTAGAAGAAATTCTGTTAGGAAATAAAAAATAACAGTGCAGCAGCTTCAAATGTCAAAAATGAGTGTCTCTAGACTAATAAATCAAGACCTAGGACTTTGGGCTTACCACCAATGTAAAGGACATCTGCTCAACACCTGTATGAAGAAGATTAGAAAGGAAAGATCATATAACCTCCTTAGGCAGGATGCCAAAAACAACATTGCAGAATCATTTTTTTCAGACCAAATTTTTTTTTACAATTGAGAACAAATTCAACAAGCAGAATGACAGAGTGTATGCTTGGAGCCATACACCAATCATCAGGTTGCTCCCCAGGTTCTTCAAGGCCATCATCCAGCATTTATGATGGTTTCATACCAAGGGGAAACTGAGGTCCATTTCTGTGAAAAGGGGGTAAAAACCAATGTAAATATGTACCTAGAGGAAGTCCTGCAGAAAGTTATGAAACGTCTTAACCAGACAATATTCAACAGTGAACACTGGATCTTTCAACAGGATAGCACTTCGGCTCACAAAGCTAAGGACGTCTCAGAGTTCATCAACCACATGGATAGGCCATTATCTAGTCCAGACCTGAATCTTCTGGATTATAAACTGTGGAATATTTTGGAGAATAAGACCAGTTCTTCAAGACATAATAATCTTGAAAGCCTAAAATCATACCTGCAGTGAGCAGTGGGGGATTTAAACATAAATGTCATACGTGCCTTATAGTACTGGCCAAAGGTTTAAGGCTTGTGTGAAAGCTAAAGGTAGACATTTTGAGTGTAACAATATTGTAAAACATTCCTAAGAATCTGTTCTATTAAATAGTATACCATAACTTACAAATATTCTCATTTAGCCCTGAAATTATTCTTTAAAGTCATGACAGAACTTATGATAAGACTAGGTAGTAAGTAGAACTCAAGAGTGAGAACCATACGGTTGCAACACATCAGATTCTTTAAAATGCCACTATTTTTTAGTTGTTCTTTGCATTAGGATTAGGATTACTATGGAGCGGATTTGGCACTGAAACCTGTGGTTTATTGTATCTAAGCTCCAATGGGGCATCCCTGGGAGGAAGGATGAGGTGAGAGGAGAGAGGTGAGAGGGCAGCCGATTTAAGGAGTTACAACAGCGCTGAGACATCTGCCAACACTTCTACCCTGAAAGAGACCACCAGATGAGAGATGATGTGAAATGATAAGTTCCTTGCATTATCATGAATATGGATTTTTAAGGCCAGCATATAATGATATGGTTTTAAGCATATCAGTTTGATCCACTGTAACTCCTTGTATGTACAGTAAAATATATAATGAAACTATTTTGCAAATGCTTATCTAAATTAGTTCGAAGTAGACAGAAAAATAACATTTTGCAAAAATAGTTTGTACAAGTTAAATGAGAATATAAGACATCAAATTTTTCTGTTATGTAGGTAACACTGAAAAGCCTTTACTCACATAAAGACTTCCTTTAGCACAATAATCTGTGATGATAAGCACTCGCATAGGTTCAAGGCATGCTCCAATGAAGGAATTGATGTTATCATGCCGTATGTCTCGCAATAGACGCATTTCCTTCATTATGTCACGTGCAATATCCTTTTTCTTGGAAAACTTAAGCTCTTTGATGCGCACCATTACACCTTTGTACTGTCCTGTAGTTGCAAACACTTGCCCTCCACATCTTGATTCATATGACGTTGCACTTACTAAGCTCATCTGTGAACAGAGGTAATGTCTCCTTTAGAAAGAAAATTAAAAGATTCAGTGATGCTGGAATGCAAGAGAAAGGACTATGAAACCAGTAAAGAAAACAAGTAATTAAAAAATCTACTCAGGCTCAATCTTAGTCAAGATTGTGAAATAACTACCGGAAAAATGTGCACATAACATAATTTGGTTTTAAAATATTTAGTATACATTTATCTCCAGATTAATTGCGAGCTATGCCCTACTTGCTTCCCAAGTTGGTAGGAGAAGAAGGCTGCCCACTTGATTTTACATGTGAAATGGAGCAGGAATGGAGCACTCAAATATACACTTACAATTATTGACATTTAAATTAAAGTATATGCACTTTCATATAAAAAGCCTATGTTCCAATATATCAAATCTGTAAAACTTGAAAAAACTATTGAAAATAAAAAACATCTCTCTAATTGGAAGTTCTTTGAACAGTGATTTTAATAACATAAATCGAGGGTTTATTAGGTATATACTATTGTATATCTCACTTACTTATGAAAATTATAACATGTTTTAGGAACCTTAGTTCCCATTCTCAACTTAGAACTCATTGTGGGTTGAAAGCTGAGGATGGAAATGAAGATTCCTGAAGGATGTTATAATTTTCACAAGTAAGGTATAGTATATAACTATCAATCAATAATAATTATCTACCTTGCTTTAAAATCATATAGAAACTTAATGTGGATAAATCATGTGCAGTACATAATATTAGTATTTTTTTGTTATTGTAATTTACGTCCTTCAATGTTAAGTCATATTGGACAATGAATGAAATGCGTGAAATGATGCTCAAATGAGTCTGGGGTCCATGGATCTTAGAGCTACCCGACATTCATCTATCAGGATAAGGGAAAACCCCGGTAAAAACCTTATCCAGATAACTCGCCCTGACCAAAATTCGAACTTGGGACCTCTTGAACGCAGACACGCTACCATCTATGCTACCGAGGCAGGCACATAATTAGGAATGTTCATAAGTTGAAGACATATAAATTACCTAAACAGACCTATAAATAGAATTATTGCTGATTAATGATTGATTCCTATATATATATATATATATATATATATATATATATATATATATATATATATCCATCCTGTCAGATAACTGCTTATGATGGGGACAAACTGTTCTCCAAAACATGTCCAAGTAAGGATATTTTGGGTGATGTTTGTGTTTGAAATGCCGACTCATTACTTTCAAACTCAGAGTATAGTTAAATATTTTTGCTGGTGTGAAACATACAATGCAAAAACTTCATGAATAAAATTTTCTTCCTCCAGTCATATTTTTTAGATTGTTATATTAATCTATTTAAATAGATTTTTGTTTGGATTGGGAAAGAACAGTGAAACTGTAATTGTAAGAAAGCAAGTTCCAAGCTTAAGATGTTAAGACCCAAAAAGGTAAAAAATGACAAGTAAAATCCTGCATTTTGGATTCAAAATGAGCATATATTATATTGGGCCGCATCCTTGGACCTTCAAAAATGTTTTTTTTTTTTTTTTAATTTGAAGATCAACCCAACTACAAATACATTTCCTATTTTTTCTTGCAATTAATTGTTAATTACAATCATACTTTAAATTTGTGATTAAAATTAAATTTATAAATTATAACAATTATATGACATTGAAAGCAAATGCTATAAAATAACTTAAAGATGAACCAAAAATTTATCATCACCCTCAAAGTATTCTATAGTTCTTCATTGAAATAATTTAATCTCATTTAATTGTATCTCACCTTGCTTGGAGAAGACACAATGTCATTGCTGAAGTACCCATGTAAATCCTGAGGATCAATCTTCCAAAGCAAGCCCTCAATTTCTTGCTCTATTTTCCACTTGCGATAGATTGAGAGGGTGACAACAGTAGCACAGAAGAGGAGCACTGCCAAGGTTGCTGCAGCCACTATGCTTGTCTGCTGCGAGTCACTTTGGCATCGCTCATGATCAAAACCACAACTGGGTTCATCATCAGGCTTTCGGTTACCAGGCCAATCAATGTGGCAATCAGATAAGTCAGACCAGTTTGGTGGACAGTTTGGTTTGTATTCCTAAAAAAGAAAACATTAACATTCAAAGATAATTATAGTTTTACAATGGAGGATATTTTTAAAATAAGATCCAGTTTGCAATACGAATGATTTGGTGGAAATAATTTCATTTCATGTTACAGTAGAAGCCTGAAATAGCGTAGTATGAAATACTATGGATTCAGATTTAGTGCTAGTAAAAGTATATCTCTGTTAAAAATATTGTAGTTAATTATTTTACTTTTTTTATTTGGAAAGTTGCAATAAAAATACTCCGCAAAAACACCAGTTCTGCAGCACAATTTTCACCACCACCTATGCTCATTGACTGACTGTTGCATTCCAGGAAAGTAAACAATATGTATAATACTGCTGAATGAAATCACGCCCTGCAAATGGGGAGGTAATATGGAAGGTAGTGATGTCATCGTCTGAGGTACAGTCCTTGCAAATTCAGTTTTTTCTTTTCCACACACTCTGATCATTGCATAAATTAATTATGCAATCAGTATAATTTGTAAACTGATACAAAGTACACTGAACAATACACAGTCAGAGTTGAGAAATTGTTTCAAATTTATGAGCATACATGAAGAAACAAGTTAAACGAAAGAACTGGTTACATCAGAATTTTTTTCCCCCAAAAAGATTCAAAAAGCTTAAGTGCAGATCAGATAACATGGGAGTATTAGAAAGAAAAGTGAAAGAATTGTTAAAGACAATTGCAAACAAAATGTTAATCAGAGCATATCTTTAGAACTTCAGGTAAAAAACACAGCATTCTGAAATGAGTAATAGATCTGAATGACTTCGACAAATGTGTTGTTAGAAGGACTCAAAATGATAATGTTCAGGCCAAAGGTGCTCCTACAATAGCTAAATTACTTATTATTTTAAGAGAAAGCATTAAAAATGAGGGCAGTAAGTCATCCTTAAACAGAATAGTGAGAGAACTGGCATTCTCCTCCATCTTTATGCAATCAAACACTACAAAAAACGTAGTGCACAGTATGTCAAGTAAAACTTACTCATCTATAATTTATGGCTCATCTATAATTTAATAATTACCGATTCTTCTTTTTAAAGTAAGGAAAAATTGGCTGGTGTAAAATTTATACAATTATAGGTTGAAACACATCTCCCAACATAACCAGTGAGTAATTTTAAAAGTACTGTGATATATTTACCTTATATATGAGAGTTTAATACTGTAATTTATATTACATGCATATTTCTCCCCTCCAGGTGCGCAGGATTGATTAATTTGTCCCTTCTAGTGTAACATCTCTATATACTGCAATAAGATTATAATGTGGGGTAAAGGATATACCCCAACAATCGCATTATTTTGGGCTTCTACTATATTTATTAAGAATATTCCTAAAATAAGGCTTTCATGCCTCCTCTAATGGATAGCATGCTAACCTTCAAATCCAAAGGTCCCTGGTTAAATTCTTGGATGGAGGAGCAGAATCTTTGTTTAGTCACTTTTTCTCAAGCTCTTCTAGAGTCTGGAATTATGTATGGGAGTGCAAATACATATAGTATTTGCTTAAATGTGTGTAAATGTGTGTGAAAAACAAAAGTAATTCAGCCCAAAAGTTAACACCACTGTAGCATTTTAGTTAATTGATGGAAATTAATCATTTCTCCACACTAGTCGTCTATAGGCTAAGGTTCTTAATAGATAGAGTCAACATGAAAAATTCAATGATCCGTGGTTCAAATCCCGGCCATAGCATTGAATTTTTCATGTTGACTCTATCTGCCACTGTAGCATGTTAAACATCACAGCTAATGAGCTCATTGCAATTGTTCCCAAGGTAAAACACTACCAATGTAACCTGAGATGTTAAAGGTGGCACACAAATGGGAGAAAAAAGAACTATTTAAATGTTTGTTAGCAATTATATACTATATATCTTATACTATTTATCTTACCCTAATTTTCCATTAGTTCATGTTACTATTTACTATTAAAATTTTGCGGACTCTTGTCCCAGACATCCCTTTTTATCCCAGTGGATTGATAATGGTTATGCTAATGATGACATCTATGGCAAAGTGGAAAGCTGATCTTTCACAATGGTATGTGATTTTCTTTCATCTGCTTCTGATTCAGCCAACACACTGTAGGTTAGCCAATGTCAAAATTATTGGAGTAAATATTTGCTAAATGTAAAATCACTTTCATTTCTGATTCCTCTAGTAAAAGCAACTTATTTGGTATCATTCCTTTATTAATAACATTCACAAAAATTTATAGTTACATACCTCAAGTAAGTAGGGAAGGTATTGCATTCCACCGAAAAATTTGATACCAAGATTTCAATGGAATTACACATTTTAAGGTCCTCTCAATCCCAAAAAAGCATTTTTAGAAAATGGTTTGTGTTGTGTATCATGTATGTGTATGTGAAGAGCATAACTCAAAAACAAATAGTTCGTTAAATACCAAGCTTGGTTGAAAAAACTATTTGTAGTCAGTTTTTAACACTTCGTCACTTACGAATGGATGGTTCAGCTGAAGATATTACGAAGGTCTTAACAAAATGTACACCAGGTAAACACTAGCAATATATGGAGCATTGAGTACTAGTTTGACTTAAAATTATAGGTATTAATTTTGTTCTTCATTATTTCAGAGTCCTTACTCATAGCAAGTTGGTTTTGTTTGATAGTTATTAAGCTACATAATTGTAAAGTATGCACATTTCTTTATTAAGTGAAGAAATGTAAGTACAACAATGTACAAAATGTAAACAACATTATTTTGTAATTTCTAAATTAATGTAGTATATAAAAAGTTAGTTTTTTAAAAAGAAATTACCTTTTATCTGAAAATTTGATTACTCAGATCAAATCCAGCCCCCAATAAACTGTTCTACTATATATATTTCAACATTGTTATTTTCATCCTAGTTCCCATTCCAGATTATTGTGTATAATGCTTTAGTTTTTACTTTAGATGTCTGAAGAAAACTAAGAAAACAAATGATAAAGATTGAGAAGGCTGCATGATAAAGAATACATGTTTTTATTATATGTCTAACTGAAGCACTTATATAAATTTCAAGCAAATTGGAGGAAAATTCTATTGTATATGAAATATTTTAAATACTGACATATACAGATTTTCTGTTACAATGCATGCATGATATACTGTCATCAACTCACTGGATTTTCTCCTTGCTGGAAGCCTGCTACTGGCACCATATAGAACCCACAAGTGAAATTATTGTTGTTTTGGCTTCCCGTGTAAGTGAAAGGATGCTGTTTCATTGCTACCACTGAGAAATTTCCTTCTGAGTCTCCATTTCTGTCCATTTTGATAGAAGATCCAGAAATGCCTAAACAAAAACATGTAGTATTAGTAATTAGAATGCATTTTTGTTTTTTATTTGTATGAGTATTGAGGAGCTTTTGGATATAAAATTTTATATTATTCTGTTCCTTTCTTCTTGTTCCCTCATTAACATTTTAACACTATAATTTTACCTTCCATTTTGTCACATTTAGCTTCACATATCATTTACATCCATTGATCCGTTCCTTGGATTCCACTAAAACATATACAATTCTCTCTTCACCCTTACATAATTTATAAGCTTATTTGACATAAATTGTGTGTTTAAATGAGATCTTCATTTTTGTGTAGTAAGATTTTATCTCTGACAGTTTACCTGTTATGTCCTTCCAGAACAAGGACTTCGGAGGCTATTCCTAGAAATTTAAAGATATACATGCATTTCATGTGTCATAAAATATCTTAAATATAACATTTTTAATCAAAATTGTTAGAATCATTTTTTAAATAACCAACTTTTTTAAAAACCTTTCCATTTAAAGGACACTTTGTAGTGGGAGAGGATTTTCTTGTAAAACTTTGTGTCTCATCCTTTGAAAATGCTGAACTGAAATGCTGGTATTTAATCAGCTATTCATTTTTGGGTCATGCTGTTCACAGGCAGGTGCACATGCATGCAAATCTCTTTTTATTAAATGTCTTTTTTGAATTCATGGAGACCTTGGCACTACATTTTTTAGAGAAGTACCTCACATCTTATACCTTAAGTACACAGTAGAGAAAGTACAAAAAAAACAAAAACAAAAAACATAGTTTTCTTAAAAACTGCAAAGCTATTTTTGAGAAAATAAAGAAATAATGATAATTTTTCCATGAAAAGAGTTTAAAGTAGCTGGAAATCTTCTTGAAAATGTTACTGTTACATCCTTAGAACATGCTGGACTTTAGTATAAAGTTACCTTTTTAACCAAGTTTTAGTTTTTAAGTTTTGCTATTAACAAAATGTGGATTATTTTTTATCTAATTGTATTTTTAAATTCAGAAAATATCAAACTGTATATTTCCAGTGAAATATGCTATCCAATAATAGAGTACACTACAATACTTCTATTTACTATAGATAATAATTTTAGAGAGTACAATATAAACATAAATGAAATAGCAAATTCTTTATGGTTCTAAACCTCATATCAATATGTATACCGTAGCCACCACGTGAATATGCACTTTCAATTTCAGTAAATTTGCATTTGAATAAGTGACTAGTGTGGAGTAACTTGTTACTTCAATGAAAGTATAAATGGTCTTCTACATCTACGACAGACATTTTAATTCTTGTATATGAGTATATCTCCTTTTAATAATGAGCTACTCAAAGGGCATAATTTCCTCATAAAATATGAAAACACAAATATCTAAACAATTTATCAAACAGAATGAAACGTAAGGCAATTCATGACTCATCATTGCTAGTAATTGGATTTAGAAAATCAAAACATAAGAAGAGCTAGTTTAAAACAAATGGTAAAGAAAATTACATATATCTGTGAAAGTAAGATATTAATGACAGTGCTGTAGGAGTTTAAAATTCTGATTTAAATTAGAAAAATTAGAATATATTTTGTTCCTCATTATAAAGATCTTACATTATTTGGGTTAAATGCTAAAATCTATACTGAAGATACAGCCAGGCGTTAAATAACAATTGAATGCTGTTTGTTTTCTGATAATGGCTTTAAAAGTTCACAGAATGAACTTATATTAAATTTAAATTACAGATTTACTTGCACAATGGTTTAATAAAACAAGGTGCTAGACAATGCAATAAGCACAACAACAACAACAACAAAAAAATCTGCAATGCCCTATTAATCTGAAATATGTAAATATTACATTTTTATGATGTAGTATGGAAAACGCTTACAGAGGTGTTGGCTTCATTTTGCACACTGTCCACTACTTGGAAACTCGCTTGTTTTAACATAGTGCAGAACAATTAATATTTCAAGATTACTCACTTTCATAGGTATGATTTTTAATGAGCTCAATGATGCGAGTGCCATTTCTTGCAATTTCCTGAATATCTGCTGCAGTTAGCCTACTTTGTTTCTGTTCTTGTTCCATTTTTAATAGCTTGTCCAGGGCTTTTGCATACAGCATAACAGCATCGTAGAGGTAGGCTGCATAGATAGAAACAAACTGAAACATATGCACAGTTTCTATTTTAGTTTTTTGCATTTTTCTGTTCTTGACTGTGTCTATGGGAAAGACAACAAACATTTGAGACTAAAATGTACTGAAGATGTGCCATTACTGGGACATATGTATTTTGCAAACATATGTGCATATTAGGTATATGGTAGTTGATTTACATCTAAAATATATTTTTAAAGATATTTCAAGCGGACTGGGAAGTGTAAAATGGCAAAGTTTGAACTTTTCTATTTTTATAGGAAAGTAATTATGATTCTTTCTGGTTCGAATATACATGATTTATTGGTCCTTTAAAACCCTTAATTCTTACAAAATAATTGAACTGTATGGTGTGTCAGTTTACGCTTTGGAATTCCAAATCTCTTTAGTGAAAACGTTTTAAAATTTCAACATTGGTTTTCCAATTAAGGACATAAAAGGCTTTCTATAAGGAGTTTCAGGTTAAAAGATATCAAATTATGAGGTAACATAGGATGCACATAAATATAAAAATCTGAAATTTGGTACACTTGTGTAAAATTATCTGTTATATGCACTTAATTAGAATTATATTTTTAAATATAATTGTAAATAAGTTTAGATATGAATTTTGATAAATATAATTGTAAAAAAGTTTAGATTTGAATTGTGATTGAATATCTTCAATAAGTGTACAATCAGAAACAATATTAAAAGCACCATTTTCTTAGTTCAGTATTATGGGGTAGAATGTTTTCATATTACGAAAAGACTTAGCTCTCCACTTGAACTGATTTTGAAGAAAAGGAACCTAAAGATATAAAACTTTTGTCCTTTATTTTCTATAATTTATTAATTTTTTTCAGGCAAATTAAAAAAATAAAATTGTTAAACTTTGAAGAGGGTACAAGCTACGTTTCTTGGGTTAGCTGCATGTCCATACAACTTCCCACTGTACTTAAAAGCATATAGATTCCTGGAGTCTGCTCCTTGTTAATTAAGTTCAGTACAAGACAACTTTCAAGCATTTAATAAAACAAAGATCATGTACCAAAAGCTGAAGGATAATCTCAAATTATTATGCATATAAGCTTATTAAGAATAAATTTCATAGCCTGTTTATATGTACTAGAACATAACAAATAAATAGTAGATGAAGATAGCAAAATGCATGTGTATTATGCATTTGTTAATAATTGAGTTATGGGATTATTTTATAAGGATTATTTTACTCTTTTTTGGCCTACAAAAAAAGAATTGTTGAAATGATCCAAAAGAGAAATCCCTGTAAAACTACTTTTAAATTACTCAGCATACTAACACTACCTTGCTGAAACTACTTTTACTAGAAGTGTTGATAAAAGTGAAGCTAATTTCATATTGAAGGATTTTTTGAATCATATTTTATTAAAACTTAAATCTTTGCTCACACCAGGAATATTTTCGGGACTGTTCCAGTCCCATCTTTAGTTGATTAGCGACTGACCACTATCTTCATGTGGACTTCTGTCATGTGGACTTTTTGTAATTGGTTCCTTCTCTCAGAATGTTTCATGCATAAGTGCATTAGACCACTCACTGATGGCATGTCAAAATTTAAAATGTGTGTGTGTGTTTTTTTTTAGTTTAGAACCTCCTTCAACATTAAGCCATATTGGTTGATGAATGAAATTGGTGAAATGATGCACAGATAGCACAGGATTCATAGAGCTCAGAGTTATGAAGTTGCCTGACATTCATCTTTCAGTACAAGGGAAAATCCTGGAAAAAAACCTTGTGCAGATAACTCAACCTGACCGAGATTGGAACTCAGGACCTCTTGAGTGTGAGGTAGAGGTTACCATCTATGCTACAGAGACAGGCAATTAAAATGTGTGAAATGTTCTTTATAATACAAATTTTCTCCAGTGTTGAAAGTTCAAGTTTGATTAGAACATAAAATATAAGCAAATACAAAATTCAGCAGTTGCTTTTAATTTCTGGAATGAGAACCATAACATCAGAGAGAAGATTAAAGTTCTGAAACCTTAACAATGAAATCTGAGCTTTCAGCATGGAAGAAAATTTTTATTATAAAGGACATTTCACACATTTTAAATGTTGGCATGCATGTCCTTGGTGTAATGCACGTATGTAGGAAATATTCCAAGAGAGAAGGCCAATTACAATAATTCACATGATAACCGACTGTGAAATGGTCAGTCGACAATCAGCTAAGGATGGTCCTGAAAACATTTCTGTTTTTAATAGTTGACGTGAGTGAATTTTTAAATTTTAATAAAATACGATTTATTAATTCTTTTAATACTACCTTGGCTA